>CM056512.1:11627393-12217393 GCA_029783415.1 Anisodus acutangulus
TAGCCAGTCAAGGTAGAGAGAGGCAGAATGTCTAGATTGGGCGATAACCAAAATGTATCCATGTATTGGTTGGTCGACAGGATCTAGAGTCTTCACTCAACGTTGTCATAGGTATATTATCTCTCTCTTCTTATAATGTGGAAGCATTGATAGACCCGGGCTCCACTTATCATATGTTACTCTCATTGTTGCTGGTAAGTTTTGTAGGGAGCCTGAGTTATTGGGTGAACCATTTGTGGTATCTACGCTGGTTGGCAACCCCATAATTTCTAGACGAGTCTATTAGGGTTGTGCGGTGGTAATAGCTAGCCATCATACCCTAGCAGATTTAGTAGAGTCACAAATGGTTGATTTTGACATTTTATGTGTATGTATTGGTTGGCTCTATGCTATGCCAATGTTCATTGTTGGACGAAGGTCGTTCGCTTTCATTTTACGGGAACACTAGTTCTAGAATGGAAGGGCTACTCTACAATGCCTAAGGGCAGATTTATTTCCTACCTTAAGGTAAAAAAGATAATTTATAAAGGGTAGAATATCATTTAGTTTGGGTTTGAGATGCAGAAGCAGATTTCCTGACCTTTCAATCTATTCATGTAGTAAATGAGTTCCCAGAAGAGCTTCTGGGTATTCCTCCCAAAAGGGAGATTGATTTTTGTCATACCCCAACCTTAGGGGGTGTGGCCGGCACCCGGCGCTTGGATGGCCCAAGCGAACTACCTGGATATCATTATGTGAACGTATAACTGGTTGGGCTGACAAGGCCTCAGAATGATAATTGTAATAGAACATTACATCAAATTCGGCAAACAAAAGAACACAACATATGCATATATGCATATTAAGGCCAACAAGGCCAATATTATCATTAACCAATATCATGGCCTACAAAGCCGTACTTAATAAACTGTACAACATATGACATGTCTACAAAGCCTCTACGAGAATGTTGACATGGTGAATAAGTCGAGACAGGGCCCTTGACACACCCAAAGTACCAATAGGATATAAACGTATTCCTAACTCGACAATACTCTAGAAGGAAATGGAGCTCAAAAAAAAAAATGGATGTCTGAAGGCGATCTACGGTGACGAGTCTTATCCTCACCTGCCTGGACCTGCGTGGCATGAAACACAACATCCTCAAGCAAAGGGACATTAGTACGAATAATGTAGTCAATATGTAAGGCGGATAATAAAACATAATAGTATATAATCACAAAAGAGAGGGATACAAATCAATGTGAACTCCTTAAATGTCACTGAGGCCCACAACATACGTAATGGTCATTCTTATCTTCTAACCTTATTCTATGTTGTTATTCTAACTACTCGACTGCCCAACTAATCAGTGGTAACTGCCTAACCGATTGTAGACCAGTGGTAAATAATGTGCCTGCCCAACCGGTGGTAAATAATGACACATAAAATTGCCCAACTGGCAGTAACTGCCCGACCAGTCGTAGCCCGATGGTAAATAACGTGTCTACCCAACCAGTGGTAAATAAGGATACATAACTGCCCAACTAGTGGTAACTTCCCAACCGATTGTAGTTAGGTGGTAAATAAAAATATATAATCATATCCCTAACGAAAGTGTACACACGTATATAGACTCACTATTGTGCTTGCATGTCACTCTTAAATCCACGCATGGATTTATACTATCATTGAAGTCATAAGGAGACATCGGGAACTATCATTAACAACACCCACTTTATCATAAATCCAAGAAACAATTTAGCACGGATACATAACTCATAAGGGGCCATAAAAAAGAGCTATTAATTAACTAAGAGTAGGGTCACTACATTTCTGACTATCATTACAACGATAACATACCATTTTACTTTATCATACGGGTCAACAAAATAGTATACATCTTGTCTATATTTCATGAAATCAATAAGGAGCTATGAGATATTAATCTAGATGAGATGGCATAAGGTGCGAGAAGTATTCTCGATAAGGGGACAACAAGATTCATGGAATTCCTTTTAGAGTGAAGAAACAAACATGTCTTCCCTACGCTAAAGTAGAGTCTTTCTAGCGGACGTTTCATTGTAACTCATCACTTCAACAACCATACCAAAAGAAGAAAGAGTTTAGCCTTAACATATCTTGGCATATCTGGTCTCAAGAAGGCGACGTAACTGGCCAATGACGCACTTCCATCTATATCAAAATGAGTACACAAACATTACTATCACAACTAGTAACAACTACGATTGTTGACAAGTTCGATTTAGAATTAAACTTAGCCCTATTCCTCCTTCCCTCAACTCTCACTTCAATCAACAATCCAACACATGAAAAATCAGAATAATAACAATATCAACATCATAATCATGCTATTTCTAACAATTTCTAGCCATAAGAAAATATAGATAAAATTCCAACAACTCAACAAAACAACACTTTTCTAGGCCACCTTCTTACCTCTTTCTTATAGTTCTTCACTTCTCCAACTCAATGAACACCAATACCAACTTGAGCATAGTATTCGAGAGGTTAAACTTACCTCGTAACGCAGATTCAACTTGAACTCCAAGCTCCACCTAGTTCATAACAATCCTCAACTTCACATGAATACCACACAAGCTTCCTCTTATAGTTTCAAACACCTTCATGCTAAACTTGAGTTAATTTGCTTTGGGATGACTCTTGCATCTTTAATATAGGCTAGGGGACCTCTTGAGGAGTAAGGGGATTGGTTTTGGTAAAAAAAATGAATGAGAAATGAGGCTTCCACCTCTTTAAATAAGTGTTTCACTGCTCTACCATCTCAGAGATGTGAGACCATATGCGGTTGCATATGGCCATATGTTGACCCATATGTGGCCGCATATCTTCCCAGGTTTTCTTCAACTTCTAGTTTCCTTTCTGCGCCCCAATCTACGAGGCATATCATATCCGTGATGCGAAATGCTTAGCGTATCACTGTAACTTCGTCGAGGGATAGTTCCTCCAATCCCAATTTCCTCCAACCTTTCATACACCTTCATAACATTCATCTAAGACGTAAGGTACCCTCAGAAAGAATCTCGAATCACCAGATCATACCATCTAACTATGCTATCATCTGCGTACCAAACTCCAGGGTGTAAGGGTTTACATGTCTGGCTACCTCATGTTTGCGATTGCTACCATACAAAAGTCCTTTACCTACGAACATCACCAACGTACGACTAGTACTTCCACTTATATGCTCGATCCTTTTGATTCAACCATAGGTAATTCATTCTAATCTCACCTAATATCTATGCACAAGTCCCCCACTTGTCCCTCAATGTGAAAGCTTATACTAAAAGTCATTATCTGTCTATCACTCTTCTGAGCATGTACTTCATTCCTAACTTACCTCAATCTAGCTATTCTGGTCGTATTCTTGTCTTTTTTGAGATCTACTACTACCTGATGGTCCTTCACTAACTGGATATCTTGTATCTTTTTCACTTTGTCCCTTCATCTATTAGAACTTATACTTCTACCTTCTGACACCTTCAGGACCTAATATCATCAGAAATCCCTTCTACTATTGTTTTTACCTACAGCTGTACTGGCGATAATCTTTCATACTGCAAGCATCTTTACACAATACTTATCGAATAGGAGTTCGACATTTACTCCTTATGACCCATCTCTATACAACACGATTTGGACCATACTGAACAAATTGTACAACATAGGACATGTCTACAAAGCCTCTAAGAAAACGTCGACATGGTACATAAGTCAGGACAGGGCCCCCAATATACCTAAAATACCAATAGGATATAAACATAACCCTAACTCTGCAATACTCCAGAACGAAATGGAGCTCACCAACAAAAGTTGATCCTTGAAGGCGATCTACGGTGGAGGTCCTCTCCTCGCCTACCTGGACCTGCGTGGCATGAAACGTAGCGTCCCCAGGCAAATGATCGTTAGTATTAATAATTTACTGAATATGTAATGTGGATAATAAAACATAATAATATATAATCACAAAAGAGAGGGATACGAATCAACCTGAACTTCTAAAATGTCACTAAGACCCACAATATATGTAATGGTCATTCTTATTTTCTATCCTTATTCTATGTTGCTATATCGATGTTATAATTCTAACTGCTCGACTGCCCAACCGGTCGTAGCCCGATGGTAAATAATGTACCTTCCCAACGAGTGGTAAATAATGATATATATAACTTCCCAATTGGTCATAGCCTTGTGGTAAATAACGTGTCTGTCCAACCAGTGGTAAATAACGATATGTAATTACCCGACTATTGGTAACTACCCAACTGGTCTTAGCCCGATTGTAAATAAAAATATAAAATAATACCCCTATATAAAGAGTACACACGTATATAGCCTAACTATTGTGCTTGCATGTCACTATTACATCCACGTATGGATTCATACTACCATTAGTCATAAGGAGACGTCGAGAACTATCATTAACAACACCCACTAACCTTTTAGCACGGATACATAACTCTTAAGGGGCCATAAACAAGAGATCTTAATTAACTTTAGAGTAGGGTCGCTACATTTTTGACTATCATTACAACGATAACATACCATTTTACTCTTTCATACTGGTCAACAAAATAGTATACATCTTGTCTATCTTTCATGAAATCAACAAGGAGCTACGGGATATTAATCTAAATGAGATGGCATAAGGTGCGGGAAGTATTCTCAACAAGGGGACAACAAGAATCATTGAATACCTTTTAGAGTGAAGAAAAACAATGTCTTCCCTAGGCTGAAGTAGAGTCTTTTTAGCGGACGTTTCATTGTAAGTCATCACTTCAACAACCATACCAAAAGAAGAAAGAGTTTAGCCTTAACATATCTTGGCATATCTGGTCTCAAGAAGGTGACATAACTGGCCAATGATGCAGTTCCATCTATATCAAAATGAGTACACAAACATTACTATCACAACTAGTAACAACTACGATTGTTGACAAGTTCGATATAAAATTAAACTTTGCCCCTCCTTCCCTCAACTCTCACTTCAATCAACAATCCAACACATGATAAATTATAATAAAAACCAAATCAACATCATAATCATGCTATTTATAACAATTTCCAGCCATAAGAAAATATAGATACACTTCCAACAACTCAACAAAACAATAATACTTTTCTAGGCCACCTTCTTACATCTTTCTTATAGTTCTTCACTTTTCCAACTCATTCAACACCAAGACCAACTTGAGCATAGTAAATGAGAGGTTAAACTTACCTTTTAAAGAAAATTTAACTTGAACTCCAAGCTCCACCTGGTTCATAAAAACCCTTAACTTCATATGAACACCACATAAGCTTCCTCTTGTAGTTTCCATTACCTTCATGCTAAACTTGAGTTGATTTTCTTTGGGATAACTATTGGATCTTTAATATAGGGTAGGGGACCTCTTGGGGAGTAAGGTGACTGGTTTTGGTAAAAAAAGAATGAGAAATAAGGCTTCCACCACTTTAAATAAGTGTTGTACTGCCCTACCATCTCAGAGATGCGAGACCATATGCAGTCGCATATGGACATATGCCGGCCCATAGGCATCCGCATCTCTTCCCAGAATTTCCTTAACTTCTAGCTTCCTTTATGCGCCCCAATCTGCGAGGCAAATCACATTTGCAACGCAAAATGCCTAGCGTATCACTGTAACTTCATCGAGGGATAGTTCCTCCAATCCTAATTTTATCCAACCTTATGTATACCTTTATAAAATCAATCTAAGACGTAAGGGACCCTAAAAAAGAATCTCAAATCACCATCTCAAACTGTCTAACCATGTTCACATCCGCGTACCAAACTCCGGGGTGTGACAATTTTTCTATTGATGTGCTCTAGGGTATTCAACCAATATCTATCCCTCCTTACATAATGACTCCTACTGAATTGAAAGAACAATTGAAAGACTTATTGGAGAAGGACTTTATTAGGTCCAGTACTTCTCCGTGGGGTGCACTTGAAAAATATGAAAGATGGAGAAGGACTTTGTTAGTTCGTATGAAAGATGGTTTATTGAGGATGTGTATTAATTATCGTCAATTGAATATTGTTAATATTAAAATTAAGTACCTACTCCTGAGGATCGAGGATTTGTTTAATCAGTTACAGGGTCTAGGTATTTCTCAAAGATTGATCTTATATCGGGTTATCCAGTTGAGAGTTAAGGACAATGATATTCCAAAGACAAATTTCAAGTACAACCATTTTGAGATTGCGTGATGTGACTTGGAAGAAAGGTTTATCTGTAGAGGAAACAAATAATAATTTTTGTCTAGTTCAGGCTTACTAATGCACCAGTGACTTTATATACTTGATGAATTGGATCTTCGACCCGTTATTAGATATATTCATGATTATGTTTATAGATGATATTCTGGTATACTCACAGTATAAAGTGGGGCATGCAAATAATTTGCGAGGGGTGTTACAGATGCTCAAAGACTATAAGTTATATGCAAAGTTCTCCAAGTGTCAATTTTGGATGAACTCGGTAGCATTTCTTAGTCATGTAGTTTTAGATGAGAGTCCAAAGTGGATAGCCAAAAGATTAACGTTGTGAAGAATTGGCCGAGGCCCACACTCATATAGAGGTTCATAGTTTCTTGGGCTTAGCAGGATATTGTCATAGGTTTGTAGAGGGCTTCTATTTGATTTTTTCCTCATTGAAAAATCTGGCTCACAAGGCATCCAAGTTTTAGTAGTCAGATGCGTGCGAGTGAAGTTTTATGGAGTTGAAAGATAAGCTTACGTCAACACCCATATTGAACTCCCAGAAGGTTCAGAATGGTATATTGTCTATTATGATGCTTTGAGGGTTGGTTTTGGGATGTGTTTTGATATATCCTGACAAGGTTATTGCATATGCTTTGAGGCAATTGAGGAAGCACGAGAAGAATTACCCAACCAATGATCTTGAGTTAGGAGTTGTGCTATTTCCCCTGAAGTTATGGCGTCATTACTTGGGTGGAGTTTATGTTGACATATTTACTGATCGTAAGAGCCTTCAGTATATCTTCAGATACAAGGAGCCGAATGAGGCAAAGAAGATAGCTCAAATTGATGAAAGACTATGATGTCAAAATTATGTACCATCTCGGCAAAGCTAATGTGGTAGTTGATGCTTTGAGTCATAAGTCTATGGGTAGTCTGAGTCATATAGATACCGATAGTTGGCCAGTTTGAGCGTCCGACTCCTTGTTTCACGTCATAGATGTATTACCGTTCAGAATATTACAAAATCATCTTTGATATCGAAGGTGAAATAATGACAATTTAAGGATCGTGAATTAGTAAGAATGAGGGAAGGAATCCCGCAGCAGAAGAAGCCGATATTGGAGCTTGGGGAAGATGGAGTTCATAGGTACTGAGGCCATCTATATGTGCCAGATGTAGGGGATCTCTAAGAGCAAATTATAACAGAGACTCACCAGTCACAATATTCTGTTCATCTGGTTCAACAAATATGTATCATGACCTCAAGGAGATCAATTGGTGGAACGACATGAAAAAGAATATTGCAGAGTTTGTGGTTCAATTTCCGAATTGCCAACAGGTTAAGATTGAGAATCAGAAGCTTGGAGATTGATTCGGAATAAAGAGATTCCAACATGGAAATAGGAGATGATTAACATGGATTTCATTACAGGTTTTCCCTGTTCTCAGTGGAAGTATGATTCTACATGGGTGATTGTTGACATGTTTATAAAGTCGGCTTATTTTCTCCTAGTTAACACTACTTACACGACTGAAGATTATGCTAGATTGTATATAAATGAGATAGTACGTCTTCATGGAGTTCCAATATCTATCATATCCGATAAAGATGCTGTTACATCCTGTATTTTCACGTTAGTGTGCGTTGCAAGTAAAGTAATGAGAATCATGAGGGATTAAGATCCCTTACATGGATAGTAAATGTATTAAACAAGTGGTAAGTAAATGTCATGGGAGGTTGAGTCTAAACAAATCAAAGAAAATACTTTTCGCTAAAGTTCGCAAAGGAAAATGGATTGTAATAGCCCATACTTTTTGGGTCAAACTAGGAGTGCATAATATGATAAGAAGGTCTTGTTATGAGCTATTTGGATCGTACAATAGTCTTATGATAAGCTTTGAAGTGAAGCAAGTTTTAAAACAAAAGTTGGCAAAAGTCACTGCAAGTAATGTTCATAAGTTCGCTAAAATTTCGGTCATATGTCTTTGAGGTTTTCTCTAAATTTACTTGGATTTAAGAGGTGATACACCCACCAAATTGAAGTTCTATGAGTCTAGCTTTTAGTGCATTAAACTGTTTATACATACGACGTCAGAGTAGAGAGATATTCACATTTTTACGAGACTACACAGGCAACCCATTTGGGACCCACTTAAGGCGGTGGATTTTCTTAAAATATATATAAGTCGGTGGAACGACTTAGGGTCTCATTATTCATTTGTTACAGATATAGCACACCCCTAGGATCTCTCTAAACCGTCATCTAGGAAGGACTCCACAAGTTTGCAAGGTGATTTAAACCATAGAAGATCATAAAGACCACATAACTTGTCTCATTTATCTTGTTGTTGGATTAAGAGCTCATTCAAGTTGAATAAAGATTTGGTTAAAGAGGTTTTCTCTCTACACAAGATAAGGTTTTTCTTCTTTAACATGTATTTAAGCTTGTAGAAGTAGTAGAAGGCTTGTATGATTGAAAACGCGTGAAGTAAAGGTCGAAAATTGTTATTGTAAGGTTGTTGTGTATTGAAATGTTTGGGGTTGTTATTGAGCTATCTTGTGTGAAGAAACTATGAAGAATAGCTTGAATATTTTTTTATGTTGTGCTTTAATGTATTCAAGTTGTATCCAAGTTCTTAAAAGTAAAATATGGAAGTTATGTCAGAAAAACCGTATATGCTGTTGTGGTTGTCGTGTGGACTGTTTTAAGCATATTCATGATGTCGTGGTGGCTGGAAAATTATGGGAATCATTTAGAATATGTAAGATGTTGATGAGATAAGTTATGGAAAGAATTAGAAATATGGAAGAAGGATAAAATACTATTTAAGAGTTGGGCTTGTTGCTCATTATATCGAGTTCTAGTTATCCTTTGGTTTGACATTCGTGTTGTTGTCCTTTGTTATAGATTGAAGTACTGTAAAGACTAAAGTACATGGTGGATTTTTTCAGTTGAATGACGAGAGGTATGTTAAGGCTCTTCATTCTTTTTTTTTGGCATGAATCTAACGGAAACGAACATCCTGCCATAGTGACTCTACTCTTCAGCGTTGAAATGTTCTTGTTGTTTATTCTATGGAATCTTGTTTGTTCCTTGTTGGGAATTCTTTCATCTCATACGAGTTCCTCTTCTTTGTATCGTACATTCTTCCTTTTGTTAATGAAACATATGATGGCTTGATAGCTACAAAACGATAGTCGAAGGTGTAACGACCTTCCGTCACTCCGATGAGCTGAGAATGTTCTTTATGATATATATATATATATATATATATATATATATATATATATATTCACATGTATATATATATGTATATATATGTATATATATATTTATATATAATGTATATATATGTATATATATATATGTATGTATAGCACCGCTGATCAGTTGGTTATGATGATAATGTATAGCCCAACAGAGTGACTTGATACGATATGATATGGCCCCATAGAGCGTCTTGATACAATATGATATGGCGTCACAAAGCATCTTGATATGTATATTTATGTATATTAATATTAGCATGAATTTCATATGCCCACAGTGGCAATTCAGAGTTTCAGGTTGACCCTCATTATCTCTTACATATATTCATGTCTTTGTTTAGGCTTTATCTTCCTTACATACTCATTACATTATTCGTATTGATGTACTTTTTGCTGGGGGCACTACGTTTCATTTTTGTAGGTTCATTTAGATAGATTGACGGCCCTCCTCAGTAGGCTACTCAGCTCAGCGGTGGTGTTGGTGCACTCCAGTTGTTTCGGAGTCGCTTCTTGAGTCGTTATGATTTTGTATATATGGTATTGGTATGACGAGGCCCTGTCTCAACCTTATGACATTTATGGAACTCTTAGAGGCTTGTAGACACGTGTCTTGTGTATATATGTTTTGGATGGCCCTGCCGGCACATGTGTTGTTGTACTGTCTTTCATGGTGGTCTTGTCGGCCCTTATATACATACATATGAATGTCACGTTAGGATTGTAAGGTGTATATGGTCTCTTGATTTGATTCAGATTATTTCATGGCGGCCTTATCGACAGAGACTTTTTATATGTTCACGTTATGATTGTAGAGGTGGTTCGCTCAGGCTAGTAAGGCATCGGGTGTAGGCCAACCCCCAAGGTTAGGGTGTGACAAACTTAGTATCAGAGTAGGTCTGTCCTAAGGGGTCTAAAAGCCGTGTCTAGTAGAGTCTTATTTATGGATGTGTTGTGCACCACATTTATAAATAGGAGGCTACATGGCATTTAGGAGTTGGTTACCTTTCTTTCTTACTCTAGATCATGCGATAGAGCTGAGTCATAGGCATTCGATTATAACTCGGGTTGTGATAAGTAAGTCTACAACCTAATCAAATCATAGTTTTACCAAATGCACAAGTTGCGTTAAGAGTATTAAGACGTGGATATCTATCTCACCTATGAAGGAAAAAACTATGAGAGCATTAGATGGTAAAGTACAAGTTTCAGAAAGTAAAAGAGGTAATGTATAGGAGGTGCAAAGTACCTAAGTTGAGAAACATGTAAATATTTAGAGCTCAGATAGAGGGACATAAGTGTTACGATTCCATTCGGCAGTGATAGAGGTATAGTAACAATACCACTTCCAGCTTATGGCTTCTAGGAATCAACAAACATAGTTCTGGAAAGAAAAGAAATTTGAGAAGTCTAATAAGGATTAGAGTAATCCTTGACAATGTCCAAATTGTTAGGACTCAACAAATTTTTTTAATAGCATTACGAATATGTTGATAATTCCTCCTTATGAGGCATATAAGTGATGTACCCTAGAATTGTGTAATCATATATGATTTCTCGATGGTTTACAAGATGTGGAGGTTAGGTATTGGAATTCTTGTATGCAGGGTAAGTATTCACTTCAGTGTGGTCCTGTTCCTAGTAAAAAAGGAATATTAAGCAACCAAAGAATAAGGTCTGATGAAGCAGAGGAAACTAGAAGCGAATAAGAGCCCCGTTGGATTTTTCCAGAATAAGGTAGGAGATGCTGACATTAGCAAGAGACTCATAGAAGGATAAATAAAGCACTATGGGTAGATAAGAGGAATCATTAGAGAACATAGGCTAAAGTATGGTTGTACGACAAGGTTCATAGTCAAGTAGAATAAAGGATAAGAAAAAGAATTTTTTGGGATTATATAGAAGTGTAAGTCATAAGAAAGTGTCTTTATTACGAAAGGTGAACTGGCGACCTTAAAGAGAATTATCAGAGGACCGATTTAGCCCTGGACTTAGAGATACCAGTATTAGGAAGTAACCTAAGACAAATTGTGTTTGAGTTAGAGACTCGAAGGATCTCTACATCAGTTAGCATCATGATATTAGCAAAACTGAATGATTAAGTGCTGAAAGGATGAACGACAGAAGAATGACCATTGAGGGTCAGTAAGAAGGATATTTTCTTGAGATGAACGAAGTGAGAAAAATTAATCTCATCAAAAACAAATATGCCAGTAAGAATAGATGGTTGTATAGAAATAATTAGATTATTCTAAGGTAAATTTTAATTCATCAGGGGTGCAAAGAACTACAAAGAGGTGAAGAGGTAACAATTTGACTTCTACAGGATCGGAATCCTAAAGTATAAGGTGTTATCATCATCCTAAGAGGGGGAAATAGTATGGTTACGTAACGAGGAAGAAATGTGTTTCGCTTAACAATAGAAAGGAAGAAGGATTGCGATAAAAGGTTAGAAGCGGATGAGATTTTTACTTAGACTCTACAGATGTGTAATGACTCTAGAATAATGTGTAGGTACAACGATAGAGATGAGATAGTAAGGACTTCCTGGCTAGAGACACCAATTGTTGGTAAACATAAGTGGACACTCGATACTCAGAAAGCTAGTGTAAGGGGTATATCAAGTCAAAAGACATAGCCCTAAATTACTAAGAATAGAGATATGAAGATAAATCAATTTAGCAATCAGTAATTAGCTTACGGAGGGTAACGAGTTAGTATATAATACTATATATTAGATCTAAACTTGTAAAGTTTCAGTCCCACAAGTGCATGGTCGCGACTCTCAGAAGGTATTTCAGACAGAAGCGATGGTAGGTGGAGCTTAATATAAGCATTTAAAAAAGTCGATGAGCCTAGAATACGAGGTAGACATTTAAAAGTTGTATTCAGAAGTATTATTATTAGAGTAAAGGTGAAGTGAAAAATAATTAGGGATGATTGTAGAAAATTCAAAATCACTGAATGCTCTACAAGGTATATAATGTAATGAGCTTGCTGTTTAATAAGAATCTTTCATATATTCAATAAGGGAATAAGTTAATGACTCATCAACTATCGTGTATATTGACATGGAGAATTGGAATCAAGAGTAATGTTTGAGATTCTATATACAGGAAGTTCTAGAATGTGTGGGAATTACAATAAATTAGTATATGCATAGTACAAGTATCAGAATGAGCAAGGAAAGGAATGCTTATAATTAATGGCAGTGAGAAAGTAAGAGAATGACTGTTTGACCCATGACTTAGAGTTGACCGTAGTGGTGTACATACTTCAGATACAATGACTTTATCTATATAGTGTTCATGTTGGGACTCTACAGACCATACGAGTTTCTAGTGAGCCCTTAAGCAGAAGGAACTAAGGGGCGATAAATATGATGGCTTGAGTAATACAAAGATTTCAAGGTAAATATCGTATACCATCTGGATAAGGTTAAGCCGGTGCATTCAACCGTAGAGCTGTGGGCAGCCTAGTTGATTTGGGGGCAAAGGAAAGGGAGTTATCTTAAGATTCAGAACAAAACAGAGTCATCCTTAGTAGCAGAAGTAAAAGAACGACAAGGTGAAGATCCTACTTTAGTACTGTTCAAGTAAAAAATGTAACAGAAGGGAGCAACAACCTTTGAGGTAACTCAAAGTGGGAACTCAAGGTATGAAGGACGATTGCGTATTCTGAATATGGATAGAGTCCTAAATCAGATTATGATAGAGGCACACCATTCGCGCTATTCTATCCACCCAAGGTCGACTAAGATATATCATGCCAGGGGAGACTTTATGGGTGGAATAATATGGAAAAGAGTATTGCCGCATTCCTAGCACAGTTTAGCAGGGAAAGAGAGAGCATCAGAAATCCTTTAGGTTAACTCAAACCATTGAGATTCTAACGCGAGAATGGGAAGTGATTAATATAGATATCATTACAGTATTTCTCCGTTCCTATTAGAAATTTAATTCTTACTGAGTGATCATTGATAGAGTTATAGAATCAGTCAGTTTCTTGATGGTTAAAACCACTTATGCAACAAAAGATCACATGAAGTTGTACCTCAAGGGATAGAGATATTCCATTGAATTCTATTGTCTATTAAATCAAACGAAGTGATACAATCTATAATGAATTTCTAGGAAGCCTTGCGATACGGCTTGAGGTTATAAGTAAATCTTGATACGACCACTCATCCACAGACAAAAAGTCAAGTGGAGTGCATGATGATCCCACGATTGGGCGTGCTAGAATTTAAAGAGAATGCTTATAGGATTCGCTCATAATGATAGTTACTATCCTAATATTAAGATAGATCCTTATGAGGCCTTATGTGACCGTAACCACATATATCCTATTAGGTGATTCGCGAGAGGCGAGTTAGGGTTATTGAAACAAGATTTAGTCCAACAGACCATAGAAAAAGGCGATTGATAACGACCCAAATTACCGGAAATCATAAGTTAAAGTACAATGCCGAGATTTAGAAGCTCCATGTTGATAATTGAATTTTCCTGAAGATTACCCAAATCACGGGTCATGATGACACCTACACTATCCCCCGATAGGCAAACCACCCCCAAATTCCTTTTAATCAAACTCATAAATAGAAATGGAATAATAAAGAATTTATAAAAGAACTGAATTTTCTATTGAATGATTTAAACCTCAATATCCAAACATTACATTTCCCAAAACTTGGTTTGACTTGTATAAGAGCGACTATAATTTGAACAACTTGAAAGAACTAAACAACAATGTATGTCTTGAAATAGTAAGAAAACAATAATAATACAGAGGGAGACTAGGGCTACTGATAGGACATGTAGCTCACTGCGAAACCTCCAAAGATCGCCCTAGGTGTCAGAAATGGAATAGTAAGTTGTATCTGCATCCAAATAAAAGATGCAACAAGTGTAGTATGAGTACACAACGTACCCCCGCAGGCATCATAGGCCGACAATGACATAAAACACGTAACACATATAAAGATTAAGTCTACCATGCAATTACTATCATCTTAGCCTAATCCTTGTCTAATAACATAACATATTAGAACATGAAAATTGAGAAAATATGCAATCAAGGAGATCTATCTAATCATAGTATATCCCTATTGAATTTACAAAATTCAAGCCCATATTGTTCTCCATAGGATTACCTTAAGTCCATTCAACTCTAATTTACCCTAAAAATCATTTCTTAACAATTAGCGTACAACTATTATATCTTTACTCATAAGTGATCACTAACTGAATACTTTTCACAAAATGAGGTAAATTCACTCATAAGAACACACACATAATACACCAGTACCCACCCAAGTGCTCATCGTAGTTACTAAGGTGGGACTCCATCACGCCCATTTCCCCTCATTAGTTATAAATATTACATTCATCTATAGGAGTCTAAAAGAATAAACCGTAGCCTACCTCACGGCCGAGCAGGTGCCACAAACTTAATTTCATGCCAAGTCCTTTCCTTTTCTTAGCGCCTCCGAACAATCGTACTCTAATATCATAGATTCTACTTTAGCATATAATTCTAAACACAACCATAAAGATAAATCTTTTTAAAGAATTTGAATACTTGATCTAAAAGCAACACTGGGCTCACAAGGGCAACATTGGAACTTTAAGTTGGAAACACTTTACTCATACTCCAAATAGTCATAATCCTAAGTTTCATGGATTTTTAGTCCCAATTAAACCTCTAATTTCAAGAATTTATTCAAAAACTCATTTTTTCTCAACCCAAAAATCAAAGTTAGAAAATATGAATTTGAAACCAAAATGTTAGAAATAGGTCCCTCAATCATAAACAAGTAAAGACTTGACCATTTATCTTTGTTGAGGAAGATACAAGGGTACAATTTTAGGTTCACACCCACATATTTCTCATTCCCAAAACTTGATTAGAAACATGAATTCATTAACTAGACATGAGTATAATCATAAAACCAAGGTAAAAAGTTTACCCAAGAGAAAACACTGAAATATCCTCTTAATTCGCCCAAAAGCGAGCTCCAATGCTCCCAAAATTGTAAAATAAAGAGTCTAGGTTGAAAATGGGATTTTAAGAGAATTCTGACTAGCGATCCCGCTTCCGTAGACATCTCGCAGAAGCAGCCAAACATCTTCGAAGAGGCCACATGAGGCGAGGGGTTTTACGCAGACGCGGCCCCACATCTGCGCTTAACCCATCACGGATGTGGACTTTCTCGACCCAAGGGTTCCTCACACTTGAGCACCAACTTTCGTTGAAGCGGATGTGCAGGTGCAGCTACCCATCCGCAGGTGCGCTACACCAGAACCACCAGAAAATAAGCTATTTTCCAAATTTTCAGCTTGACACCCGAAACTCATCCAAGACTTCCCGGATACAAAGCACATATGCAGACATATCAGAAAACCTGCTACAAATTCACTCGCTCATTGAATCTTTAAACCAAATCACATAAGTTTAAAACATTTGGATTTTATAATCCAATTTTATGGGCAATGATGCATGTCAGTTTCATTACACAAAAGTGAAAAGAAATAGTCTAAGCAAAAAATAACACACATATTCACCAAGCAAGGTCAGAAACAGAATGAAAGGGAAAGATACATCAGATATTCAGGCATGATAGGCTCTGTAAAAGTAAACAACATACATACTGAATCTGAGACCAAGGCATCCCAGGTTTACATTCAATTATATTTTTTCAGAGGTCAGGAAAACATGACGGATGATAGTGGAGGGAATCATATTCATAGCCTAATTCTAAAACCATGTTATTAAACATACTATTATAGGACAGTTAAAAAACATATTGGGATTAAAATTTCATGCTCATAGTAGACATAATCAAATCATGACAGGTTTCCTCAACATCAAGTTAAACTTTATGGTTATGTACTTCATATTTGAGTGATCAAGATAAATGTGTTGACAAAGGAAATAAAGCACAAAATCCATGTCATTTCATTCATGCTAAAAACCACAAGACATTATCACAAAGAGGAAGAAGAGAAAACAAAAAATGTGAAATAAACCTCATCCTATCCCTATTAGGAAGAAACTATTGAAGACAATCTAGGTAGTATCTCAACCTTTCTGTCAAGTAATTCATCCTTAACTCGAACAAAACTAAGAACATAAGAATTTTACAGAAAATAAAATGAAAGGAAGTGGAATTAACTTTTCTTGGGGTAGCTTGATCGAGAATTAGAGTTGGGAATATCCTTTTGAGATCCTCAATAGCTTGAACACTCATCCACATGTACAAAATGAAATTTTAGAATTAGGCCGATTATTGTGAAAATTAAGCAAGGATTTCAATCAAAATAGTCGGATCTCTCTATTAACTCAAAAATTAGATTTTTAGCTTTGAAACGACTCTTTTGATGTTGAGTTTGGGTTTAATTTTATATATATCTCCAAAAGTCCTCATAATTCTTCATGAAATCAGTGTGAGACCAGGATTCGGACTTCAAAACCCTTTTGAAATTGAAAAACATTGAAGGAATCACTTTGATTAGTCAAAGTAAGAACAAAGAGCCAAAACTAATTATGATTTTGCAGAAAAGAAAGAGAGAAGAGGATTTTCCCAAACCGTAGGGCCGCGATGGGCACCCGGATCCCACCCATCGGGTACCGCCAACCTTATATCCAATGCCTAATCATAATTGAATACGGACTAAGCCAAAAAAAATTATAAAAAATCTTAACCAGAAATCCAATTTTCATACATACACACCTATACCAAGGCCGACAAGGCCACACATGATAACTAACCACAGGAAGTCTGTCTACAAGCCTCTAAAGAATACATGACATCACAAAGATGGGACAAGACTCCTCCACACCCATATGCGGATGTAAAAATATTGTACCACGACCAACTGCAACTCTGAAACAAATAGAGTGCTTCAACATCAGTTGAACCAGCAACCTACTAGCGTGAACCGTCACTTTCTTTAACTAAACTTGAGGGAATCAAACACAGCGTCTCCCGACAAATGGGATGTCAGTACAACTGATGTACTGAGTATGTCAAGCATGAACAATAGTATAACAAAGATATACCAATAACTAAAACCGAAACAAATGACCAACAATAAATGCCTCTGAGGGCCCTAACACATATGCCTAAATGTCACGCACAATGTGGTATACAAATACATCGGCCCCATTGGGCATCTTTCTTACAATAAAAGCCTCTGTGGGCATCATATTATGTCGGCCTCTGTGGGCATAATATCATGTAATGATTAATGAATGTATACATAATGCAAATGAACTATACTAATGTCCACACAGGAATCCTCCCATAACTGCCTCTGTGGGCATCAGGTTATATCGGCACACAAGGGCATCACATCATATTGGCCTCTTCGGGCTCTTTTGTGATAGTCTGTACCAGCTGCAGGTGGTGTGCGTATATAACGCATTTCTCTTTCCCCATATCCCCTACATATATACAATATTTACCATATAGTAGTGTGCATAGCACAATTGGTCCAGCATAATATATGAATATAATGCAAGTGAAAATGCATAAATGACAATAAAACATTTTCTGAATTTACCGGAAGCCATAATATCCTTGTACCTTTGACTAACACTGTGAATATCAACCCATTTTCCGTACGCCTCAATAAGGCCTTTGAACCATATTTAGACATGCTTTTAGCATATGAATCAATAACATGAATATTCTTAACTACTAGAAGTGGAATAAATTATGAAGCAATATCACGGTTATATTTTGTTACTTGGAACATGCCAAAAGAAATAAAGAATTTGTCTTAACATACCTAGTTTCGCTAAACTGGAAGAAATATATTGTTGCTGCACTTGCACGATTTTTCTCACTCAAATTCCTAATGCTAACGTGAATTTCTTCTTTGGTTTTACATCCACGAATTGCAGGCTCACAATTGAAATATAACAAGTTGTTGAATGTTACAAAAGACTTCGAAAGCCTTAAAATATAAGTCCCCAACGTGAAGAGGCAATGATTCTTAATCATCATGTCCTCCACTTAGCCAATCTTGGCGGTAAAGGACTTAATTTGACGCCACCTTGCTTCCCATGTACGGTCACTTAATTAAGTGACCTGCCTCCGTATAATTTATCAATCACACACATAATTAATTTCGTGATCCCACTTCATTTAAATCCTAAAAACTCATAAGACCTTCCTATACTCAATGTCATAATTTGTAATATGACACTAGTCCATAATCTCTTTATGCACACACCAAATTATTTCCTTTCCCCGTCGTCACACTTGTTATGTCCAAAATTTATTTCGGGATCACATCCTTTTATATACTAATTTCCTTATTAGCATTTGTCGATATAACATAAAGTTTTCCCAACGCTAGGGTCTATTTACACACGCCTAGCGATTTTCCATAAGCCTAGCTGTTCAAACTGTGACCCGAAAGTACGGAATGTTACATCCCTCCCCCCTTAGAAACATTTGTCCTCGACTGTTGGGGTACGTATCTAATCCCTGTTACGTAGCCTAGAAATACAACTGTTCTTAGTTCCACCAAATCCGCTAGGGTCCAGTGGCTACAAACTAATATTGCACAATCTGTATTTACAACACATCCATATTATTTAAAAAGATCGATAACGTACCTGTAACGACATCAAGTGAGGATTCCTGATCCTGTCTTCCCACCAATGCCTAAGTACGATTCTGTCCCCTACCGAAATTAGTTGCTCTACCCCTACCACTACTTTGACCGGATAATGTGTGATGACTCTGCCATAACGAGCATACTTATCAAGATAAAGCTGCTGCAGATTTGACTGGCTGAAATATAACACCTTCGCCCCCTGTCGGACAATACCTCATAAAATGACCAGGTTTACCACAAGAGTAACACACCCTCACTCCCTGCTGGCACGGCCCTGTATGGGTCCTACCACACTGCCCACATCGAGCCAATGGCGGTCTCATCTGGATAGCATCCCTTCTATAATAAGGCCCTGACTCTTGTAAATTCTGACCCGGTCCGAATTGAATAAACCGATCAGCCCTCAACCCTGTAGATGGTAATGATGTGTTGGCCACCGGGTAGGATGGGCATTCATAAGGCTGTGGCAGGGGCTCATCTCTGAAATCTCCTACATCACCGATGGATCGGGCCCTCTTATGCTGGCCCTTATCACGTTCTCAATCTTCCCGCTGTTGCTTCTTACGACCTTCCAAGTTCTGTGCATAAGCCTGAATGCGAGCGATATCCATACTCGGATTCAAAGAAGTCGTAGTACACTCATAAATCAAATGCGGCCCCAAGCCGGTAACAAACCTATGTACCCGGTCACTCATCTATGCTACAATCGTAGAAGCATATCGGGCCAATGAATTAAATTGCAAACTATATTCTTGAACACTCAGGTCACCCTGCTCAAGACGTAGGAACCTGTCCTGCCTGGCCCGTCGAAGTTCGACTGGCAGAAAATGCTGTAAAAAGGCCTCTAAAAATTCTCTCCATCCAGCCGGTGAAGCACGAGGTCCCCTGGATTACTCTAATATATCATACCAGGTTACTGCGACATCCCGCAGACTATATGAAGCAAACTTTACCGACTCGGTATCGGTAGCATCCATCACCCGCAAAGTGCGCTATACCTGATCCAGAAAATTCTACGGGTCCGCGTTCAATCTATTCCTATGAAAAACGAAGGGTCTAGGTTGATAAAATCCCGAGCTCTTGCGCTAGCAGCTCTATCAGAAGGATTGGGAACCTGACTTTGGGCCCGAACGGCCACCAATCGTGTCAATAACTGGACCACACTCCGCATATCAAGATCCATGTATGGAGTATCATGTGGAGGAACTAGGGGTACTGCAGCTCTACTAATCTACTCCGATGGTGATGTACTGGGAGAACCATACGAAGGAGTCGTACCGAGGGTCTCACTCTGGCCCTCGCTAATGTGTGGATATCGTCTGGTACCTTCGCCCACCACCGTATCCAATGTCCTCATACTCTTGAACATCATCCTTATTGTAGGCATCGTTGGAATCGTAAACACGATACAGATTAGGAGTGAAATACTTATAACTCAATTCTATAGCACGATTTATGAAATGAAATAATGGAAACCATCCCTAAATGTCAGCCAGCCTCGTACTTATAAGTATGGTGCACAACATACCCATTAACAAAACTCTACTAGACACGGCTTATAGACTCCCTAGGACAGACATGCTCTAATATCAAGTTTGTCATGACCCAAATCGTAGGGCCGTGACGGGCACTCGGATCCCACCCGCCGGGTACCGCCAACCTTACATCCAACGCCTAATCATAATTGAATACGGACTAAGACGAAAAAAATTCTAGAAAATCTTCACCAGAAATCCAATTTTTATATATACACACCTATACCAAGGCCGACAATGCCACACATGACAACTAACCACATGATGCATGTCTACAAGCATCTAAAGAATACATGACATCACAAGGACGGGACAGGACCCCGCCATACCCATATGCGGATGCAAAAATACTGTACCACGACCAACTGCAAATCTGAAATAAATAGAGTGCTTCAACATCAGCTGAACCAGCAACCTACTAGCGTGAACCGTCACCTTCTTTAACTGAACCTGCGGGCATGAAACGCTGCGTCCCCCGACAAAAGGGACGTCAGTACGACTGATGTACTGAGTATGTCAAGCATGAACAATGGTATAACAGGGATATACCAATAACTGAAATTGAAACAACTGACCAACAGTAAATGCCTCTGAGGGCCCTAACACATAAGCCTAAATGTCATGCACAATGTGGTACACATATACATCGGCCCCATTCGGCATCTTTCTTACCATAACAGCCTCTGTGGGCATCATTTCATGTCGGCCTCTGTGGGCATAATATCATGTAATGATTAATGAATGTATGCATAATCCAAACGCAGTATACTAATGTCCACACATGAATCCTCCCATAACCGCCTCTGTGGGCATCAGGTTATATCGCCACACAAGGGCATCACATCATCACATTATATTGGCCTCTTCGGGCTCTTTTGTGATAGTATGTACCAGCTGCAGGTGGTGTGCATATATAACGCCTTTCCCTTTCCCCATATCCCCTACATATATATAATATTTACCATATAGTAGTGTGCATTGCACAAGTGGTCCAGGATAATATATGAATATAATGCAAGTGAAAATGCATAAAAGACAATAAAATATTTTTTGAATTTACCGGAAGACATAATATCCTTGTACCTTTGACTAACACTGTGAATATCAACCCATTTTCCGTAGGCCTCAATAAGGCCTTTGAACCATATTTCGACATGCATTTAGCATAGGAATCAATAACATGAATATTCTTAACTACTAGGAGTAAAATAAATTATGGAGCAATATCACAGTTATATTTCGTTACTTGGAACATGTCAAAAGAAAGAAATAATTTGTCTTAACATACCTCGTTTCGCTAAACTGGAAGAAATATATTGTTGCTGCACTTGCACGATTTTTCTCACTCAAATTCCTAATACTAACGTGAATTGTTTCTTTGGTTTTACATCCACGAATTGCAGGCTCACAATTGAAATATAACAAGTTGCTGAATGTTTCAAAAGACTTCCAAAGCCTTAAAATATAAGTCCCCAACGTGAAGAGGCAATGATTCTTAAGCATCATGTCCTCCGCTAAGCCAATCTTGGCGGTGAAGGACTTAATTTGACGCCACCTTGCTTCCCATGCACTCTGTATAATTTATCAATCACACACATAATTAATTTCGTGATCCCACTTCATTTAAATCCTAAAAACTCATAAGACCTACGTACACTCAATGTCATAATTTGTAATATGACACTAGTCCATAATCTCTTTATGCACACACCAAATTATTTCCTTTCCCCGTCGTCACACTTGTTATGTCCAAAATTTATTTCGGGATCACATCCATTTATATACTAATTTCCTTATTAGCATATGTCGATATAACATAAAGCTTTCCCAACGCTCGGGTGTATTTACACACGCCTAGCGATTTTCCATATAGCTAGCGGTTCAAACCGTGACCCTAAAGTATAGGATGTTACATCCTTCGCCCCTTAGAAACATTTGTCCTCGAATGTTTGGGTACGTATCTAATCCCCGTTACATAGCCCAGAAATACAACTATTCTTAGTTCGACAAAATCCACTAGGGTCCAATGGCTACAAACTAATATTGCACAATCTCAATAGGTCTGTATTTACAACACATCCATATTATGTAAAAAGATTGATAACGTACATGTAATGACATCAAGTGAGGATTCCTGATCCCGTCGTCCCACCATTGCCTAAGTACAGTTCCGTCCCCCACCAAAATTAGTTGCTCTACCCCTACGTCTACCTTGACTAGATAATGTGTGATGACTCTGCCCTGACGGGCATACTGACCGAGATGAAGCTGCTGCAGATTCAACCGATTGAACTCTAACACCTTCTCCTCCTGTCGTACAATCCCGCATAGAGGGACCAGGTTCACCACAAGAGTAACACACCCTCACTGCCCGCATCGATCCAATGTCGGTCTTATCTGGATAGCATCCCTTCTATAATAAGGCCTTGACGCTTGTGAATTCTGACCCGGTCCCGTATGAATAAACCGATCAGTCCTCAACCTTGTAGATGGTAATGATATGTTGGCCACTGGGTAGGATGGGCATTTATAAGGCTGTGGCAAGGGCACATCTCTGAAATCTCCTACGTCACCAATGGATCGGGCCCTCTTATGCTAGCTCTTATCACGTTCTTGATCTTCCCGTTGTTTCTTCTTACGACCTTCCAAGTTCTGTGCACAATCCTGAATGCGAGCAATATCCATACTCGGATTCAAAGAAGTCGTAGTACACTTATAAATCAAATGCGGCCCCAAGCTGGTAACAAACCTATGTACCCGGTCACTCATCTCTGCTACAATCATAGAAGCATATCGGGCCAACGAATTAAATTGCAAACTATATTCTTGAACACTCAGGTCACCCTGCTCAAGACGTAGGAACATGTCCTGCCTGGCCCATCGAAGTTCGACTGGCAGAAAATGTTGTAAAAAGGCCTCTGAAAATTCTCTCCATCCAGCCGGTGAAGCACGAGGTCCCCTGGATTTCTCCCATGTATCATACCAGGTTACTGCGACATCCCGCAGACTATATGAAGAAAATTTTACCGACTCGGTATCGGTAGCATCCATCACCCGCAAAGTGCGTTGTACCTGATCCAGAAACTTCTGCAGGTCTGCGTTCAAGTCTGTTCCTATGAAAACCGAAGGGTCTAGATTGATAAAATCCCGAGCTCTTGCGCTAGCAGCTCTATCAGAAGGACTGGGAACTTAATGTTAGGTCTAAGATTAAACTCCCGATTCCTGAAAATATATTGAAGGCTCTTGTGATCTATGAAAATGTCAATATGAACTCCATAAAAATAATGACGCTATATCTTGAGTGAAAAAATGACGACTGCCAATTCTAAGTCATGAGTCGGACAATTCTTTTCATAAGGCTTAAGTTTTCTAGATGCATAAGATATAACCTTACCATGCTGCATTAGAACACACCCAAGACCAACTCCTGAAGCATCACAGTATACAATGAACCCCTCAGTTCCTTCTAGAAATGTTAACACTGGAACGAAAGTCAGTCTCATTTTCAATTTTTTGAAAATATGCTCACAGGCATCTGACCACTGAAATTTGATTTTCTTCTGAGTTAATCTAGTTAATAGAGCTATAATGGAGGAAAACCCCTCTAGAAAACATCTATAATAGCATGTCATACCTAAGAAACTCTGTATCTCTGTAGTAGAAATAGGTTTGGGCAAATTCTTTACAGCATCTATTTTATGAAAATCAACATGTATGCCTTCGCCTGAAATCACATGGCCTAGAATGCTACTGACTTTACCCAAAATTCTTACTTGTAAAAGTTCACATAAACCTCGCGGTTCTGAAGTGTCCGTAGTACTATTTTGAAATGTTCTGCATGATCAGACTCACTACGGAATACACTAGAGTATTATAGATGAAGACAATGATGAAAAGGTCAAGATAAGGCTTGAAGACCATGTTCATAAAATATATGAAAGCAGCCGGTGCATTTGTCAATCCAAATGACATGACACAAAATTCGAAATGACCATAACGAGTTCTGAAGGGGGTTTTCAAAATGTCAACTTCCTTAACCTTAAGCTGATAGTACCCAAATCTGAGGTCAATCTTTGAATAACATTGGGCACCCTGAAGTTAGTCAAACAAGTCATCATTTCTGGGAAGAGGATATTTGTTCTTAATGGTGACCTTGTTCAACTGTCGGTAGTTAATACACATACGCAAGGACTCATCCTTCTTTCAAACAAACAAGACTGGTGCGCCCCATGGTGAGACACTTAGTCTAATAAATCCCTTATCAATGAGATCTTTCAAATGGGTTTTCAATTCTTTTAACTTTGCTGGAGCCATTCTGTATGGCGGAATAGATATCGGCTTAGTTCTGAGAATTAAATCAATTCCAAAGTCAATCTCCCTATCGGGAGGGACTTCGAGAAGATCTTCTGGAAAGACTTCTGGAAACTCATTGACAACTGGCACAAACTGAAGAGTTGGGGTCTGGGTATCTGCATGCCTAACCCGAACTAGATGGTAAATATATGCCTTAGATATCATTTTTCTCGCTTTAATATAGGATATAAACATCCCTATGGGTGCTGCTACATCACCCTTTCATTCTATGACTGGTTCACCGGGAACTCAAAACTAACAATTTTGGTTCTACAACCTATTATGTCATAACATGAAGACAACCAATCCATACCTATTATTACATCGAATTCTACCATTTCTAACTCTACCAAGTCAGCTACGGTAATGCGGTGATAGTCTTTAACTAGACAACCCCTATAAAACCCATCTGGTTATAATTGACTCACCAACTGGAGTGGATACTACAAAGGGTTCATGCAACTTTTTTGGTTTAATCCCAAATTTCTTAGCAAACAAAAGGGGTTATATATTACAAAGTGGATCCAAGATCCATTAGGGAATAAATGTCAAAAGTGAAAATGGTTAATATACCTGTGACCACATCTGCATGGGTCTTTGTATCCTGATGACCTGATAGTGCATATAAGTAGTGTGGACCTTTTCCTGTGTTACCAGACTTAGTTGGACCACGCCTTGATTGGGCTCGAGAATTATGAGGAACTGCTGAAGTTGTAGACTGAGCCACATTACCTCCTATACCTTGCCTCGCTGATAAACAGTCTCTTTGAAAATGACCTCGCTGACCACACCCATAACAGATATCCATATCAATACGACACTCCTCCGAGTGTCTCTTACCACACTTAGTACAAATTAGGTTACTAAAAAAACTTTGACCTACACTGGCCTATGACTGAGAGCCTGCTGCCCTGAAGTTTTCCCTCTTGTTATCATTCATGAACTTTGGAGGCGGGGCACTGGATGAAGATGGAGCAGGTCTTGATGACCTGATTTTGATGAAATGTCTGCCTCCACCTCCCTTATGATTGAAGTGACCTGTAGAGTTAGACCTCTTATTGAATTATTTCTCTGTCTCCTTCTGCAATGCTTCCTCATCCTTTATTATGTTCTCATTACCTTAAACAATAGTAACTATCTTAGTGATAGTCAATTTCCTATTTTGAGCAGAAATATTAGTAGCATAAAACAACTAGAGATCAAGACCATACATAAAACGCTTAAATCTTGCCCGTGTGTCTGCAACCATATGCGGAGCATACTTTGCCAAAGAAAAAAATAGAGATAGTACTTTTGCACACTCTTGTCGTTCAGATTGAGCTACTCAAATTCAATGGCCTTTGCCTCTCTGTCCTCTACAGGCAGAAAGTGCTTAATAAAACCATCAGCAAACTCATCTCAAGTTATTGTATGTGCATCATCCCCGCGGGACTGCTCATATGACTCATACCAGATGTTGGAAACATCCTACAACTGATAAGCTCCAAACTCTACTGCCTCTACCTTAGTAACATGCATAACACGAATGATTTTTTGCAGCCTATCAAAACAAATTCTATGGATCTTCCTTCTTACAAGACCCTATGAACATCGATGGCTCCATGTGCAAATATTCCCGAATCTTAAAACTGGATGATTCCCCACTAGTTCATGTACTTGGAGTCCTTCCCTAACGTTGGGCTTGAGCGGCCACACTGGGTGAGCAACTGAATATCTCTCCTAGCATCTGAATCAGTAGAACTGAGTGCTGACAGAATTAGAATATGAACCTCCGCAGGCCCTGCGGTATCAGTTGGGGTGCTGTACCCAAATTGGCTCCCTAGGCCTGAGCATTTTCCTTACGAGTAACAACCTTCTTTCTTGTAGCTGATTTCCTTTTTGCAGGCATTTTCTGAAATATGTATTACGTACAAGTTAGAAGGATGTCCTAAAGGTACAACTCTAACTGCATGATCTTGAGTGTGAAAGAAGTGAGACAATCCTAAAAGTCTTGGTGGTCAAATGTTTACATGTGTTGGGCCCTCACATATATAAAAGTGACCCAACTGGACACAGTTTCATAGACTCCCTAAGACACTTGAACCTAGGACTGGATACCAAGTTTTGTAATGCCCCGAACCATGGCCTGGGCGAAACATGACACTCAGTGCATAACTGCATGTGACTGAGCGAACCACATGGCTTTCTGAATCAACATTGGCATCAAAATCATGCAATAGTAATGATAATGAAACATGTAAAAATGTCTACTAAAAATAGTATCATAGCGGAAATATTCTGAAAACATGATAAGTCTGAAAATATTGCTGTCATGTCATGCTAACTAGACTAGTCTATGAAACTTCTAGAACATGAATCTAACTACAAAACTGTTTATTAGGACAAGGCCCTGGCATACCTCTGTCATAAAATATAATCATGAAATAAACATATTGTCACCCTGGATGAAATGGGGCTCACCAAGTAGCTGATAATGAAGCAATCCTAACGAGAAGATCCGTCATCCAGAAAATCAGTACATGCACCGTGAAGTATAGGCTCAGACAAAGAGACGTTGGTACATTTGAATTGTACCATATATAAAGCAACTAAAAGAACATCAGGCATATGATATAATAGAAACATGAAATTGAAACTGAAACTGAACAATGTACATGAACATGATCTGATATGAATATAATAATATGTATAAAATCTATATAACTGCATATCATTATATCTGTGGGGAGAGCATTAAAATAATCGACATGTAACCACCACGTACGTCTGATCTCTTCCTGATCAGCTAAGTCAACTCATACCTTAACGGAGTACGAGACATGAATCTGAACATGATATATCTAATAGTCCCACTAATGGGTAACATGAAGGTATCGTCCTCTGGGCGGAGCAATCCTTATCCTACGTTGGCAAACATAGTTTCAGGCTATCTGAGCCTTCTCGATAATATATGCAACTCCTAAAATATGTACTTGAATATAGTTGGCTTGTAAGCCTATGAATTTCATAAACATAGCCTGAAAACATGATTCATGATGGTAATCTGGTATGTAATTAAATATATAATATATCTTGTGTAAAATATGAAAACTTGTGTAATTTCATGGAAATTGAGAATATTACTTCATGACCTATATTTATAAACCCATAGAATTCAAGATTATGGGTATTCATAGATTATGGATAGATTCCCAATAACCATAATGAAATATGGAGAATACAACAATGAATTAATTATTAAAACATGGGGAAACATGATGCATGTAGTTTAGGGTTATCATGAACTTAAAATAAAACTCTAAGTATACAAATTCATAGTGTCATGGATAAACATGGCAGGGGGAAGAACATGGATATTCCCACACGTGAATAGAAGGTCTAAATACATTGTTTGCTCCTACTCTTGTCTTAAAAATATGAACTTTAGAGTAGAAACCCAAAGCTTGAACCTTGGAACCTTCAGATGGGTTTATTTTGAAAATCCTAGGTTAAGAACAATGATTTTTACTTAGGAATTGAATACACTTGGTTAGAATCACGTGAAAACATATGGAAAAGACTAACCTCAAGTTATAAGAAAGATGGGAGAAGAGAACTTTGTTCTAGGGCTTAGGGAAATAAGAAAACTGATTTTAGAACAAAGTCTGCATATTTATATTGTTCCAGTCGTTGGAGGTTTTACGGCCGAAATTGACGGTCCGTCAAACTTTTTACGGTATGAGTCTGGACCGTCAAATATTGTATAGTTTGTATAATCGGACCATCTTGAAAATTTCCAATTTGCAGTGATCTGTAAAAGCTGAGGTACTGAGACGGTAAAAAATAATAGACTGTAACTTTTAATACGGTCCATAAAATCTATTGGGTTCCGTCAATTTCAAAAAGGAAATCAATAGTTCAATTCGACGGACCCTAACAAATTCTACAGTCCGTATAATCCAGGCGTAAAATCTTATTTGTAGAACTGAAATTGATTTTTTAACTTAAACTCCTCATTTTAGTTTCCTAAACCCCTGGATCATAAACATGGCTTAGTTTGAAGACACAAGGTGTTACAATATCTCCCCCTTGGGATCATTCGTCCTTGAATGATGGGTCATGGTTAAAAATTAAACTAAACATAGGATGAATACATAAGCATGAAGAAACATGGCATGAAACATGAGACTGAATGACATGGTTACATGAAAGCATGAACATGGGACATGGAACATGAGTACTGAATACATGAACGTGAAATATAAGACATGGATACGCAAGGGACATGACATGAATACTGAAGGTATTTAGCTTGTTCATTTATTTGTTGCTTCTCAAACAAGTGCGGATATCTGGACTTCATGTCTTCTTCGGCTTCCCATGTAGCCTCCTCAACATTCTGACTTCTCCACAACACTTTCACAGAGGCAACTTCCTTAGTTCTCAACTTTCAAACCTGATAATCCAAAATAACCACAGAGATCTCCTCAGAGGTCAAACCATCCTTAATTGTAATGGATCTGTAGGGACTGAGCTTCCCTCTCTTCCCAAATATCACGACACCTTTCATAGGTAAAACATTAAGAAATACCCAATCATCAGCTTGAAACTCCAAGTCTCTATGCCTCACATCCGAGTAGGACTTCTAGCAACTCAAAGCTATTTTCAAATGCTCCTAAATCAACTTGACTTTTTCCATAGCTTGATGGACCAAGTATGGTCCTAATAACTCTACTTCACCAACTTCGAACAAATCAATTGGTGATCTACACCTCTGCCCATGCATATCTTCTAACGGTGCCATCTGGATGCTAGCATGATAACTGTTGTTATAAGCAAAATTCAATGAGAGACAAATGATCGTCCCAATTACCTTTAAAATCGAGAACACATGCCCTCAACATATCCTAACGAGTTGGAATAGTACGTTTTGCCTGTCTATCCATCTTAGAATGAAAACTTGTGCTAAGATTTACCTTGGTACTCAATCCATTCTAGAAAGACTTTCAAATGTGAGCTATGAATTGAACACCACGATTTAAAATAATGGACACTGGGTCTCGTGAAACCTGATATTTTCTCGGATATACAACTTAGCATAATCCTCTACTAAATATGTAGTCTTGACTGGAAAAAGGTGGGCTAATATAGTCAGTCGATCAACTATCACCCAAATTGAATCATGCCTTCGGGTTGAGTGAGGTAGACCTATTATGAAGTCCATATTTATCATCTATCATTTCCAAATAGAAATATCAATATTCTGAGCCAACCCACCAGACCTCTGGTGCTCGACCTTCACCTGCTGACAATTCGGACACTTGGCTAAAACATCTGCCATATTCTTCTTCATATCTTTCCACCAAAAAAATTTCTTAAGATCATGATACATCTTGGTAGAACCTTGGTGAATAGAATACCTAGAATTAGGCGCTTTTTCCATGATTCGCTCTCTTAGTCCGTCCATATCTGGAACACATAACCTGCCTCAGTATCTCAAAGTACTTTCATCTCCCCCTTGTTCAAAGTTCGTAGTCTTATTCTTTCAAATACCCTCTTTCATATGCAGTAAATAGGGATCATTAAACATCTTCTCCTTCACCTCGGCTACTAAGGAGGATTCAGTCTTTTCCTGAATAACAACACCACCATCTTCGGAGTCCATGAGTTTAACTCCTGGACTGCTAGTCGATGAATTTATTTCATCATGGTTCTCTTATCTTCTTCAACATGAGTTGAACATCTCATGGATCACCGACTAAGAGCATAAACTACCACATTTGCCTTTTCTGGATGGTAGAGAACGTCCACATCATAATCCATTATCAATTTGAGTCATCTCCTTTGTCTAAGATATAGCTCCCAATACTTGAAACTATATTAAAGGCTCTTGTGATCTATGAAAATGCCAACGTGAACTCCATACAAATAATGACGCTATACTGTGAGTGCAAAAATCACGACTGCCAATTCTAAGTCATGAGTCGAACAATTCTTTTCATAAGGCTTAAGTTGTCTAGATTCATAAGCTATAACTTTATCATGCGGCATTAGAACAAACCCAAGAACAACTTCTGAAGCATCACAATATACAACAAACCCCTTGGTTTCTTCTAGAAATGTTAACACTAGAGCGAAAGTCAGTCTTATTTTCAATTATTTGAAACTATGCTCACATGCATCTGATCACTGAAATTTGATTTTCTTCTGAGTTAATCTAGTCAATGGAGCTACAATGGAGGAAAAACCCTCTACGAAACATCTATAATAGCCTTTCATACCTAAGAAACTCCATATATCTAAAGGAGAAATGGGTTTGGGTCAATTCTTTACATCATCTATTTTATGAAACATGTAAACTATATATTGAAAATAGTATCGGAAATATCTGAAAACATGATAAGTCTAAAAATACTACAGTCATGCCATGCTAACTAGACTAGTCTATGAAACCTCTAGAACATGAGTCTGACTACAAAACTGTTTACCAGGACAAGGCCTTGGCTTACCTCTATCATAAAATATAATCATGAAATAAACAGACTTGTCACCCCAGATGAAATAGGGATCACCATGTAGCTGATACTGAAGAAATCCTAACGAGCATATCTGTCATCTTGAACTCAGTACCTGCACCGTGAAGTGTAGGCCCAGACAAAGGGATGTTAGTATATTTGAATTGTACCATATATAAAGACACTGAAAGAATAAACAAGCATATCATATAATAGAAACATGAAACTGAAACTGAACAATATACATGAACATGATCTAACATGAATATAATAGCATGTCTAAAATCTATATAACTGCATATTTGTATATCTGTGCGGAGAGCATTAGTATAACTGACATGTAACCACCACACGCATTTGATCTCTACCTAATCAGCAAAGTTATCTCATACCTTACTAGAGTACGATATATGAACATGATAGATCCAATAATTCCACTAAGGTGTAACAAGAAGGTATCGTCCTCTGGGTGGTGCGATCCTTATCCAACTTTGGCAAACATAGTTTCAGGCTATCTAAGCCTTCTCGATAATCTATGCAACTTCCAAAATATGTATTTGAATATAGTTGGCTTGTAAGCCTATGCATTTCATAAACATAGCTTGAAAACTTGATTCATGATGGTAATCTAGTATGTAATAAAATATATATTATAACTTGTGTAAAATATGAAAACATGTGTAATTTCATGGAAATTGAGAATATTACTTCATGGCCTATATTTATAAACCCATAGAATTCAAGATTATGGGTATTCATGGATTATGGATGGATTTCCAATAACCATAATGAAATATGGAGAATACAACAATGAATTAATAATACAAACATGGGAAACATGATGCATGTAGTTTAGGGTTATTATAAACTTAAAATAAAACTCTAAGTACAGAAATTCATGGTTTCATGGATAAACATGGCAAGGGGATGAACATGGATATTCCCACATGTGAATAGAATCTCTAAATACCTTGTTCTCTCCTAGTCTTGTCTTAAAAATATGAACTTTAGAATAGAAACCCAATGCTTGAACTTTGGAACCTTCAGATGGGTTCATCTTGAAAACCATAGGTTAAGAACAATGATTTTTGCTTAGGAATTGAATACACTTGGTTAAAATCGTGTGGAAACACATGGAAAAGACTTACCTCGAGTTATAAGGATGATGGGAGAAGAGAACTTCATTCTAGGGCTTGGGGAAATAAGAAAACTGATTTTAGAACTAAGTTTGTGTATTTATATTGTTCTAGTCGTCGGAGGTTTTATGGCTAAAATTGACGGTCCGTAAAATATTTTACTGTATGAGTCTGGACCTTCAAATATTGTACGATTCATATAATCAGACCGTCTTGAAAATTTCCATTTTTCAGAAATCTGAGGGACTAAGACATTCGAAAAGGACGGACCGTAACTTTCAATACGGTTCATAAAATCTACTGGGTTCTGTCAATTTCAAAAAAGAAATCGATAGTTCAATTTGACGGACCCTAACAAATTCTATGGTCCATATAATCCAGGTGTAAAATCTTATCTGCAGAACTGAAACTGGTTTTTTAACTTAAACTCCGCATTTTGGTTTTCTAAACCCCTGGATCATAAACTTGGCTTAGTTTGAAGATACAAGGTGTTACAAGACCACTGATTTGGACATGGATATAACATAAATTGGAAAACCTTATTGATGGAAAATGCAAGATCAGGACATGCCAATGTGACATATTGTAAAGCCCCAACAATAGTATGATACAAAGTAGGATTATCAAAGAGAGAGCTATCACCAGCATGAAGCTTAGTATTTTGTGCCATAGGTGTATGCCCGAGTTTTGCATTGCAGCCCTATCTAGTGACTCTGCAACATATCATTGTTGAGAAAGGTAGAGTCCATTGGCAGTGTGCAGCACTTTAACACCTAGAAAGAAGCTCAAGCATCCCAAATCACGAATAGAAAGTTCATCTCCTAACTTTATAATAATATATTTGAGAGAGGATGGGTGGTTGCTGGTGACGAGAATTTCATCAACATAAACAAGCAGATATATCGTGACTCTATAATATAGACCAGTTTGTTCAGTTATCCTAGGCTAGTATGTCCCAGCCTCTTATGCCATAGAAGGGGGTCACAATTTATCACACGCAAGCAAGTGAGGTCATTTCTTTGTATCCCCATTATATCTGCCTTGTACATATTCTTATACCTAATGACAGTTAGAACAATGTTACTTGTTTTGAGATAAGTGACATTACATCCAGTAGAGGTAAAGACCATCATATTTCCTTTATCACACAACTGTGAGATACTCAGTAGATTATGCTGCAAACCATCTACATGATATACATTTTCTATTGCATGTTCCTCATATCTGCCTATTTTGTCTAATCCTTTGACCTTTCCTTTCTTGCCTCCTCCAAATGCTACATTTCCAACTTCCATGGTAGAGAGTCAATAATTTTTCTTAGTCTCATGTCAGGTGTATTGAGTATGCACTGTCAAAGTACTAATTTCGCTTTCTTCTTTTCACCTTCATCTGCGTGAATTAATCAAAGGTTTGCTATAGGAACCTAGACTAGCTTGGGTCCTTATTCATGAGCAAAGGGATGAATTAGATTCCTTTTTGTCCATTTAGGCACTATAAAGGGTGACATGTTCCATTTGTCGAGTTTTTCATGCTTAAAATTCTTGTTTATGTTTTTAAGATATCTTTTGTCATGCTTTGCTCCTAATAGGCAATCTGTTCTTTAGTGTCCTATTCCACCACAACGTGTGAACAAATCATTTCTTATAAATTCATCTTTTTCATCCATCTTCTTAAACCTAATCTAGTAGTAGTACTGTAGGTTTCTTCGATAAATTTATTTTTTGTTCTAGGTGGTTTTGTCCATTTGTAGGCTTTACTAGTTCAGTTTTCACCTTGTTTAACTCATTGATTAACTTTATATATGTTTATTTCTCAAGATTAAACTCAATCGTTATCCTACTTAGGTCAGATTCAATGTTAAGAAGCTAACTATCTAAATCAAATTTCGCATTTGTAACATACTTGAGAACATCAGACCTTAAACCTACATTGTCTAAACAAAGTAGATTTACCTGTTCCTTCAGAAGACAAATCTCATGTTCTGATTTTTCTTTTCCTTACTAGTCTCTACATTAATAAGATCATATTTCAGACTAGTAAAGGCATGTAACAACTGATTTCTTTTCTACCTTATTTTAAGGTATATGTGAATTAGGGAATTCATTAGAAATTTCAGCCTTTTCTTAGGAAGTAGATCAATTTTATCTTTTAGTTCAAGGATGTTTACCTTTATGTCTTACTCGATCTATGAGTCTAAGTCTCCAATGGACATCATGGCATGATGATTTGTTTCATCTATAGTCATCATTGGATTCCCAAGTAGCCTTCAGCACTGTAATATCCCATACTTTCGGGCCACGGTTTGAATCACTAGGCGCATGTAAAATTGCTAGGCGTGTATAAATAGACCCGACCGTTGGGAAAATTTTGGTCATATTTACGTATGCTAATAAAGAGATTAGTATATAAAAGGATAAAACCCTGAAATAATTTTGGACATAACAAGTGTGACGATGGGGATTAATAATAATAGTTATATATCCCCAATAAGGTTATGGACTAGTGTCATATCACAAGATTGTGATATTGAGTATATGAATGTTTTATAAGTTATCAAGATTAAAGTGAATTGGGATCACGAAATTAATTATGTGTGTGATTGATAAGTTATATGGAGGCAAGTCACTTAATTAATGGAGTAGGGTGGCACGTTAGTGTGCATGTGGCATCAACTAATGCTCTCCACCGCCAAGATTGGATAAGTGGGAGACATTATGATGATAGTCCACTTTGTGCTCACATGTAGGATGTTGTTATGTGTCCCTTTTCAGGAGTACATTTTAGTCTATATATTATTGTAATTTGTTGTTAAGATAGAGAGTATATACATATTAGAATAGATTCCTTTGGGGGCTATGTTACTCTTGCCTTCGGGGCTATGTTACTCTTGCCTCATGGGCTATGTTACTCATACCTTCAGGGCTATGTTACTCTTATCTTAGGGGCTATGATACTATTGTCTTCGGAGCTATATTACTCTTTCCATAGGGGCTATGTTACTATTTCCATCGGGGCTATGTTACTATTGTCTTCGGGGCTATGTTACTCTTGCCTTCGGGGCTATGTTACTATTGCCTTTGGGGCTATGTTACTATTGCCTTTGGCGATATGTTACTATTTCCTTCGGGGCTATGTTACTAATTCCTTCGGGGCTATGCTACTATTGCATTTGGGGCTATATTACAATTGACTTCGGGGCTATGTTACTATTGCCTTCGGGGCTATGTTGGTCTTGCCTTCGGGGCTATGACACTATTTCCTCGAGTCTATGGAACTATTGCCTCAGGGTTATTACACAGTTTGCTTATGGGACTATTACCCTGCGGGGCTATTTACAGTTTAGTTATTCACGTGCTGAGTCTTGATAAGGCCAGCTACTTTTATAGTATTGTACATATTATAGGAGTCACAAAAAGGTAAGTTATACTCGGGTTATCTTTGACTCTACATCTTACATTCATTATTACATTTTTCAGTTATATTTACTCGTCTTACATGCTCGGTACATTATTTGTACTGACATTCCTTTGTCGGGGGGGCTGCATTTCATAAGTGCATATTCTGAGAGACAGCTAGGTAGGCCTCCACAGTAGGCATTTTGGAGTTCAGCTGATTGGTGAGCTCCATGTCTTTCAGAGTTTCCATGTCAAGAGTCTAGAGTACTTTTGAGTTGTTTATAATTTTGATGGGTAGGTCGGGGCCTTGTCCCAACCATAGTATAGTTTATCTTTCTTAGAGGCTTGTAAACATTTCCTATGTGTTCAGTTTGTACAATACGACCTTGTAGGCCTAGATGTTGATTAGAGGTTATGTTGGCCTTGGCGGCCCGTTTATGCATATAAATACATTTTGGTTGAACCCTTTTGTGTTGGCGAGCTGCATTGCTCCAGTTTTATTGTATATAGGCTTGCCGGCATACATAATCCCATCTTATGGTGCGATTTTGTCACGCCCTAAACCTAACCTGGACATAACACGACACTCAGTGCCTGACTACATATGACCAAACAAACCAATTGGCTGGCTGAATTAACATGTGATATCATAAAATACTGAATGTGGAAAAAAACCAACACATGTTGATATAATGTAAGTCTGAAGGATATAAATAAAAGTGCAGAATAAGTATAAAGTATATGAATGTAGCCGATATGGCTAACACACAAGCCTACTAAGTACTGACTGAATGTTGTTCTAGTCTATGAAGTTTCTAATAATAATGAAGTACCAATTGTTAATGGAACAAGGCCCTCGACATACCTGACTATCTGAAATAGCTAATGACTGTAAATAAGATAACACCCAAAAAGACTAGGCTCACCAAATCAGCTGATATTGGAACCTAGCGAACTGATTCATCAAACTGTAAATTGTGACCTACATCACGAGATGCAGGCTCCGGGCAAAGGGAAGTTAGTACATTTGAATTGCACTAGTATGCAAAACCAACTGAAAGAATAAATAGTTATGGGGTGCTTGAAAAGGGCAACCCAAATCAATAAATAAATATTGCACTGAATTTGAAATTGAATTGATAACTTATAACTAATAATTGAAGTGAACAAAAGAAGTAAAGAATATGAATACTTCTTGTTCTGAAATAGAGAATCATTTATTTAACTGAAATACTAAATTGTGTCCTTAGGCCCAATATATGTGCACAAATCTGTGGCCTCAAGCCCAAGTATATGTATACATAAATTGTGGCCTTGGGCCCAAATACAGGTGTTCAACATAAACAATTTACAATAAGGAACTGAGAATTCATATTGTAATACATGATACTGGAATACTGAATTATACTAATATGAGATACTGAACATGAATTCATACTAAAGGTCTGATACAAAGTACTGACTACTTCTATACTAATATGAGACATGGATTCATGAACTATTCATGGATATTAGAGTAGTTTTTTGTACAACATTTTTATAATCTGAGACTGAGACTCGTGGAATATCAAACATCAGTCTATAAAGAATACGTACTGATTTCACAACAATCAAAGTGATAATCATGAACAACTATAAAGTTATAATCTTAAAGATAGATGTTCTGGTCTTTTCATGAACTTGGGCATAATCTAAAATTTTGAAGTAATTCATAGTAATATTGATGAATGAGGCATGGGGATGATTAAATATGTTCCAACACGTAGAGAGTTAGCCTCACATACCTGTAATCTCTCCTAGCAACGAACTATGTTGTTTTCTGACAAAGAACGCTCCAAACCTTAACTTGAATTACTTGCGAAGGATTTCGTTATTAATCATATGATTTAGTTAGAGAATCATGTTACTAATCATGATATAATGCTAAATTACTAAGGAATCTTTAGGAGTGAACTTACCTTGTTGTGGGAGGTTGAGAGGAGAAAAACAAGACTACTAAGGTTTTTTGAATGAAGTGGTAGAAGTCTCAAGGAGGTAGAATTATTTAAAACATGGAAAAACTCGCATCTTGCTGGAAAATAGGCATAGCGCAGCGCGGCCATGCCCACGACGGGTGCCCAGCGCCAGGCTTATTTTGACTGAGCTGACGATGTTTAGTAAATCATGCATAACTTTTTGTACGTGTATCCGTTTGACCTCCACCATATATTGTTGGAAATGTATTTCAAAGAGATACAACTTTCTTGAGGAATTATTCCCCAACTCCTTATAGAATTTTATGAATACTCACTTGAAGTGAGGCCTTGTGCAAACTCACTTGAAAATATGGCCCGTGGAGTAGCTTCCGGCTATACTTTGCCCAAAGACTCTTCTTATAACTTGATTATTATTCAAAACACTTCCTATACTCCTCATATTAGTTTCATTACATTCCATTGTATGGGTCAAACCTCATCCTGAAGGTACGAGGTGTTACAATATCTCCCATTTGGAATCATTTATCCTCGAATGATGGTTCATGGTTAGGAGTATGACTAACTCCTGGACTATCCCAAAAAATTTCAAACACCTACTAGCTAACTAAATCACAACACAAACCTCACAGGGCATCTTAATATGCATGACATGACTTGGTAACTGAAACATGGACGTGACTAACATGAATACTAAGCTAGCATGAATACTATATGTCATGAATACCGGTCTGACATGAACATATGGATATGGAACTGAATGAATATATGAATTTTTAACTGACATCAATATTTGATTACTAAGTTGGCATGAATATATGAGTACTGAACTGATATGAGTATCTGAGTCCTAAACTGACATGAATATTTGTATGATGGAAACATGAATGTTATAATATGATACTAAGTGTACGGAGATCAACTCTTGTGGTAATTCTAGCTTGTAATCCACTTGAACGATCCGTCGTAGCATCTTGTATGGTCTAATATATATGTGACTAAACTTCTCTTTCTTCTCAAATCAGATGACACCTTTCATAGGAAAAACGTTCAAGAAACACCCTATCGTTAATGTGAAACTATGAATCTCTGTGTCACACATCCAAATAAGAATTCAGATGACACTTAGTCATTTTCAAATGCTCCTGACTCAAGTTAACCATTTTTCCATAGCCTGATGTATCAATTCTGGCCTTAGCAATTCTGTTTTGCTAACTTCAAACCAATCAATAGGTGATATACACCTCCACCCGTACAAGTCTTCATATGGTGTCATTTTGATACTGACATGATATATATAACCTTACACAAACTCAATGAGAGGAAAATGATTATCCCAATTACCTCTAAAGTCTAAGACACATGCTCTCAACATATCTTTGAGCGTCAAGGTAGTGTGCTCTGCCTCAAAATTTGTCTAAGGATGAAAAGTGGTACTGAGACTTACCTTGATACCCAATTCTTTTTTAAAGGACTTCAAAAAGTTTTTTGTGAACTAAACACCTAAATCTGAAACAATGGACACTAGAGTCCCATGAAATCTAAAAATTTCCTGAGTATGCTACTTGGCATAGTCTTCTACTGAATATGTGGTCCTCACTGGAAAGGACGTCTTAGTATGTCACTCCGCAATCCCAAAAATGAATCATGCTTTCTAAATGAGCGAGGTACCCTAATAAAAAGTCTATGTTTATAATTTCCACTAAGGAATATCTGCATTCGGTGCTAAACCAATGGTCTTCTAGTGCTCGACTTTCATCTGCTGGTAATTCAGACACTTTGCCAAAAATATTTGATACATTCTTTTTCATATCGGTCCACTAATAAATCTCCTTAAGATTGTAATACCTCGTATCTAGGGCTAAGGTTCGACCCATAAGATGGATGTAAAGTCTCATTAGTTTGTTACTTTTTTATTATGGCTAAAGTAATTTGCAATACTTAAAGGTTATGTTTGGAAGTAATATGAGCGTTTGTAAGTTGAATGGAATGAGTTGGAAAATAATTAGAATGATTGGGGTGAAATCAGTAGCGAGTGTTGCAGTGATCAAAAGTTAACCGCTGTGATGGTGAAAAAATCCCTTAGGCAGGTGCGATTGTCGCAGCGACCAATAATTGACAACTCGACGGGTGACGCTAAAGCTAAAATATAAAGTACGAAAATTCAGAATTTTAAGAGCTCTTCCACACTTTCTTTGGATGACTTTGAGAAAGAAAAAGAACCCCCAAGCCCTAGCTCAAAGTTCCTCTCTTCCTCTCACCCTCCTGATTCTTAGCAAGATTAAACCTTGGAAATTCATAGATCCTTATTTAAGTCTCATCTTGGACAAGAAATCCTAGAACTCGAGTTCAAGAGGATTGAACTTCAAAAAGGTAATGCTTCCACTCTCTAATCGATTATAATTGTGAATTGGTGATTAGAATCTAAATTCTTGGGCCATAACTTCATGGGTTTGAGAAAGAGAAACATATGAACTATTGTAGGGTTTTTATTTTATCGACTTAGGATTGTTGTAATCATATGGATGATGAAGAATGGTATTGATTTTATCTATTTGAGAATGTTGAATCACCTAGAAACAAGAGGATGAGAAATTGGGTGTAGAAACACCATTAAAAAGGGCTATGAAGCTTTATGCCCACCCAGTGTTTGATAAAATGCCTAGATGGCCAACACATGAAAATTGGTGCTAATGTTGATTCTATTGACATGTATTGATATAGATTAAAGTCGGAAGGAAGTGATGATCATTGTATTATGCTCAAGAACCGGAAGTTAAGGTATGTGAGGCTAACTCTCTACAAGTGGGAACGTTATTAATTATCCCCATGCCTCGTTTATCTAGAATACTACGAATTTCTTTAGATATAGGGATTATGACCTAGTTCATGAAAAGTCTAGAACTTTTGTATTTAAGAATATAACCTCATAGTTATTCATAATTATCACTTAGAATATTGTGAACTCATTACGTAATCAGTATAGACTCGTGTTCGATATCCCATGAGTCTCAGTAGTGACCATTCAGTACTATGAAAAGTTAATGCTTCAAACTTCATAATCAGTCTAGTTCTGTTCAGTATTCCAGTGCCATGCATAACAATATAATTCTCAATTTCGTTCCTCAACTTATGATACTTCTTTGAAAAGGGCAGAAATATGATGAACCCATATGTTACACATTTACGTTATGATTTACATGATGATGAAATATGATGACTTTATAGTTTAGAAACTCAGGACAGGATTCACAAAATTAAAGAGTTTAAGAAACGTAATTGTATAAATTGACAAGCATCCCTAAATTCAAGAACGATTATGCATAGTGACACTCTATATCCCATGAATAGTTCATTAGTGAATGTCTTAGTTCAGTATAGTAATAGTCAATACTGCATATCAACACCTCAATATGTTTTCACGTCTCAGTACATAAACTCTCAGTATCTCATAACAGCGTTATAGTATGACTAAAGATTCACGTTAGAACTACAATTATGATATATTTCCTGGTATTGGATGATGCAACCTGCCATGTTATGAAGCATAGTACGTGATGATATGATTTATAGCCTAGTAGTGGATGACGTTGTCCGCCATGTTATAAACCATGGTGCATTATGATGTATAGCCTGGCAATGGATGATGTTTCCTGTCATGTTATGAACCATGGTGAATTATGATACATGGCCTGGTAGTGGATGATGCTACCCACCTTGTTATGAAGCATGGTGCATTGTTTGAGATATAGCCTGGTAGTAGGTGATGTTGCCCGCCATATCACGACCCATGGTTAATTATTTTAGATACCTATTTTCTGAGTTAAAATGGATTACGAACCCCAGTATGGTTTATTACATAATAGAGGTCTCCCTCCCCCCCATGTTAAATAAATTACTATGCTCAATGACACTTATGTCTATGTTCAGTTTCATGTTCCTATTATATCATATGTCTGCTTATTCTTTTGGTTTCTTTACACACAGTACAATTCAAATGTACTAACGTCCCTTTGCCTGGGGATTGCACTTCACGATGCAGGTACTGAGTTTTAGGAAGACAGATCTGCACGCTAGGACTTCATCTATACTAACGTCCCATTTCATTTGGGGTGTCAGTTGTTTATTTTCACGATTATGTTATAGAGTAGAGGTATGACAAGGCCTTGTCCTGGTAAACAGTTTTCAGTCAGACTCATCTTTAGAGGTTTCATATACTAGCTTATCATGTTATGCAGTCACGCAGATTCATCATATTTTATTCAGATATTTCCGCAATTATATTTCAGACTATATTTTTAGTATCATGTTTTACCTATTTTAAATCATTATTAGTGCATAATTTGATGCCCATGTTTATTAGCAAGCCATGTGGTTCATTCATTCACATGCAGTTAGGCACCGAGTGCTATGTTTCGCCCAGGCCTTGGTTCGGGGTGTTACAAAACTTGGTATCAGAGCACTAGGTTAAAGTGTCCTAGGGAGTCTACGAAGCCATGTACAGTGGAGATTTTGTTATATGTGTGTGTGCTCCACAGATGTAAATAGTTGACCACCAAGACATCCAGGATTGTCTCACGTCTTTCAGACTCTAGATCGTGCAGCTAAAGCTATACCTTTAGGAATCCTTCTAACTCGTACGTATTATGTATTTCAGAAAATCACTACTAAAATAAAGTCAGCAATAAGTAAGAGGGATGCTGCTAATACCGCTCAGGAGGTGGACTCTCAGGCTCAGAGAGTTACATCGGGATCAGTACCCCCGAATGCACCCCCACTTAATGAAAGTCCTGGGGGAATTTGTCCTATAGCTACTCCACCACCCAATACCTCAGATATATATATTATGGGAGCTATTTAGTTGCTTACTCAGATAGTAGTTGCTCAAGCTCAGCATCAGGGAACAGTTCTGAACTCACGTAATTATGGAGGGTCAACCAGTTCTAGGACCTGGGAATTTCTATGAATAGAGTCGCCAGTGTTCACAGGGTCTAGTAAGACGAAAGATCCATAGAATTTCATTGAGGGCTTTAGAAAAATTTTCGTGACATGCATGCTACTGAGATAGAGGTAACGGAGTTGGGAGCTTATCAGTTGCAGGATGTTGCTAATGTTTGGTATGGGTCATAGAAATAGTCCCGTGGGGAAGGTGCACCTCCTACGACTTGGGATGAGTTTGCTAAACCTCCCTTGAACATTTCTTTCCAGTAGAGGTCAGGGAAGCAAAGGCCATTAAATTTGAAAAGCTCAAACAGAATGGTAAGAGTGTGTAGGAGTACTACATTTACTTCATTTATTTGGAAAAGTATGATCCACACATGGTTCCAGACATGAGGACTAGAGTTAGGCATTTTTTGTATGGTTTTGATCCCCAGATGTTTGATGATGCCAATATTTATGCTCAGAACAAGGAAATGACTATTACCAAAATGGTTTCATATGTACAAGGCAATAAGAGCAAAATAAAGGAGGAAGAGGCGCTTCAGAAAGAGAAAGACAGGGAATTCAGTAAAAGAGCTAAGTCTGCAGGTGGTTTCAGTCATGGGGCATCTCAAGGAGGTGGAAATAGACAATTCTTTAATAATAGTTCTTCAAGACCCGCTCATTTTTGCATCCAGTGCACTATCTCTAAGACTCGCGTATAATCAGTCCAGTCAAGAGTAGAGTTATGGAGTATTAGGCCCCCAACTTCAGGGTAGCACAAGTCAGAGGCCACAACGACCACTTATTTGTAATCAGTACGAAAATGGTCATCGTGGGGTTTGTCGCTTTGGTAAGTGATGAAAATAAGGTTGTAAACTTAAGTTTCCAATATGAGCCGCGATGTGATTTGCTGGGAGTGCCAAAGAGTGCCAACTGTCCTATGGTGACATGCTTAATGTGGAGTGGAGTTGAAGACAAGACTTGAAGATCCAAGAAGGAAACATTTTTTTTGCTTTTATGTAGGTCTTGGCCAAGACCACATTTTAGCTTGTTTTAATTCCTAGCTTAATTACTAGATCTTTTTATAGCTTAATTACTATGCCATGTAATAAGATAAGATGACCAATCCAAGAACCATCTAGAAGGAGAAGCTTCCAACGTTCCCCAATAAGGTAATTCATAAACTAGCTAGTTCATGAACTTATCTACATGGATGAAATAAAAGGGTGGCCTAGAGAACATGAAGAGTTGGGTCTTTTCCTTTCTCCCAAATCGGCTGAACCTCTCCCCCTTTCCCATTTAACCTAGATGCATTTTTATATCTATATTTTTACCTTTTGTAGAAGGTTTAGAACTAGTATAAATAGGGGATGTAGTTGGTGAAAGGAGATATTGAAATTTTATGAAATATATTTGAGTTTTCTCAAACTTTTCTAAGTTATTCAACTTTTGTGTTTTTATCTTAGTTGGTCCTTTTGTGGTCAAAACCTTGGTCCTTTTGTGGTCCAACCCTCGGTACTTTTGTAGTCCAACCCTTGGTCCTTTTGTGGTACAAACGCTAGGTGGAAGTCTAGTTAGAACTTTTGTGATATAACTATACCCAAGCCAAGGTTCTATCCGGTTACTTTGTCATAAATACATTAGAAGGCCATCTCAACCTACATTACCTTACCCGCACCCGAACTTGTCTATCAATTTCATGCCCAATCATTGTCCAAACTGCCTAATCCCCTTCACCCCATTATACTACAACACTTCCCCAACCTACACTAAAAAGGTCATTAACCAACTCCTCTCAAACACACCCGAAAACCCAACCAACTACTCCACCGTCCTCACTGGGTCCAACCTTCGTACCTTACTGTCCCGACCAATTTACGCCACCTTACCACCATCCAAACACCAACATAACCTACAATGTGTCTAGTTCATCCTCTCCAAACGCCTTAGCCCCAAACCATGTAAGGCCACCCATACACCTCCCACAAACCTAAACTATCCGAAAACCATCCTATTCCACCAACCTCCATTTGATTCCCATATTTGTGTCCGTCCAGCCCCAAACCAACTCCGACTAACCTAACCATACAATCCCCTCCTTATATACATTAGTTTGGTATTAGACCAAGGCTTTACTATCCCATGCCCTGATGTTATGGCTAACATAAATGAAGAACTTGGGAGGATCATAAGTGACCTTTTTGCGAAATAAGCGCAAATCTTGAGAAGAGAATTTGCGGGGTGTGCCGTGATTAATAATGCCGAGTCCGAGGAGTAGTTTCCAAAAAACAACCAAAAAACAGCCCAATACATGAAAGGGAAGAGTAGCAAGATTATGGGGATTCCTTTTGTTATTGAGGAACCCAAAGTCAGGGAGGTCCTAGAGGAGCTTGTAGAGTAGGAGGAGGGTGCTGGGGTAATAATGGCGATGATGAGGAAACACTCATGTTATCAGATGAAGATTTGGTTGTTGGACTTAATAGATGATAAAGACTCGGGAGAGGATATGGTTGGCAAATCTAATGTAACCAATGGTGAATCAGGACCGGTAGTAGGTAGATTATTTGGTAAGTAGATCATGGAGGATGCCCAAGGTATCGAGTTGGATAGAGTTTATGGAGGAGGACCTAGGATCCACGTCAAAGCAAATGGGAATGTGGTTTCATCAAAGAGAACATGCCGAGCTATATTGATGTGGCTAGAGGCTCTATCAAGGCAATGATATCCGTAGTATTTAGAACTGTATGCAACGAAGATGCATGGCACACTGCAAAAGTAAAATTTACGTTTATTATAGGGGCGAAGGTAAGGAAAGAAAAGGCATCCAAAGGATTTTAGGAGAGTGTAGTTGGTTAATCTATGAAATGCAACTTCAAAAGGGGATTTGCCATTGTTTGAGGGTTAAGGGAGACAGTTAATTAGATATACGGATGTATCAAAGGTAAATTGCCAGTAACGGGAAGGAGTGGAACTATGAGCTAAGAGATATTAGCCCCTATGAACTATATGATGATGTTTGCGTTCAACTTTGCGTTGTTGCTCATGTCTTTGATTTTAATTTTAGTTGAAATCCCTGATAAAGTTTGAGAAATCATCTACAAAGACGAAAAAATATTTGTGACCCTTAGAAGTTAAATGAGAGGTTGGACCCAAACATCGACAAATAAGAATTAAAAAATGAACTAAAAACAACAACAAAATAAATAATCTCCAGGGGTATTGGCCTTTTCTGACTTTATCCCTTGGAAGCTGTCAAGAACAAACAGTTAGAAACAATTGAATATACATAACTTCAGATTCGTATCCAAAACAATAAATGTTTTTTATTACGGAGGACTCAGACTTAAATTTTGAAAAGATCATTCCAATCACGTCGTGGCTGCGAACATATGACTCGTTGGTCATTTTAGTTATCTTGCCTACCGAACATGTTGGTCTCTCGGGTAAAAAAGATTTAAGTTTCATCATTGCCCAGAAGTTTTATTTTCCGTCTTTACAACTGTGGAGGCCTAAAAAATCGACGGATATTTTTTCATCGGCCAGCGTGCAGTATTTATTTAAACCAGTAAGACATTCGTGCACGGATGTTTAAATGCCAAAATCAGTAAAACTGAAACAGAGGCAATTTTCGAAGGGACGCGGCCTCAAATTCAATTTCATTGGCTTAAATGTAGTATTTATTCAAAGTAGTAAAGCAGTAAAATCAAAAACCGAAAAATGATGTCCGAAGGGACGCGGCCTCGAATTCAATTTCATTGGCCTGAATGTAGTATTTATTCAAATCACTAAAATACCTAAACAGCAAACTGAAACGGAGAAGCAATTTTCGAAGGGGCGCGGCTTCAAATTCAATTTCATTGGCCTAAATGCAGTATTTATTCAAAGCAGTAAAACAAACCAAAAACAGTAAACTGAAACCGAGAGCCATTTTCCGAAGGGACGTAGCCTCGAATTCAATTTCATTGGCCTAAATGCAGTATTTATTCAAAGCAGTAAAACAGTAAGATATCTGTGTACGGATGTTTAAATGCCAAAATAAACTAACAGTTTGCAATTAAAACGTACGACCCGAATTCTGAAATTTTCGGACCGAAGCAGGATTCTGAATGTTTTTCTGAAAAAATCTGACCTAAGATTGAACAGTGACACGACCAGATTTCGGGTCGACCCGACCCGGAAAGATGACAAAACAGTAAAGAAAATTAGGTAATCGACCCAGTTCTGAAAAAAACGACCAGGATAGACGACCCGGATTTTGGGTCGACCCGACCCGAGAAATGCAACTCGGAACAGTGGGGACCCGGAATCAACTTTTTTTTCAGATAACCAACAACAAGACATAAAAATAAAATCTGGAAATTTATTCAAATCTGGTCGACCCGACCCGGATCAGTGACCCGACCCGAATCGAATGTTTCAACCAGAATTGATTTCTTTCCAAATTTCAGACAACCAACAACAAAAATATAAACACAAAATCTGGAAATTTAATCAAATCGGGTCGACCCGACCCGAATCGGATGTTTCAACCCGAATCGATTTCTTTCCAAATTTCAGATAACCAACAACATAAACAAAAAAAAACATGGTTCTTACCCTACCCGGGTCGGAAAACCCAAAAAATAGTGAAGAACAACAACAATATATCAAAGCCAATATTCTGGGAATTTTACCCAAATCGGGCTGACCCGGCCGAATCGAAAAAAAACCAAAAACAACGAAGAACAAAACAAAACAAAGCAGATTTTCGGATAGGGATTCTCGAGCCAATAGGAGTATTTCAGCCCCCAAATTTAAGAACAAAACTCACCCTTTCTTTTGGATTTTGAACTTGTTTTTTTTAGACTTATTTTCGATTTCCTTTTCTCGGGTTTCATGACCCTTTTTTAGAACCCGAAAATCAGAAAAATTTCTCTTTAAACCTGAAATCCGACCTCCGAAAAATCACCCCCCCCCAAAATGAAGAACAAAGGGTGGTATTTATAGATGGATTCCTACCCAAAACCGAGCTTGAATTTAAAATAAAAGGGCTGAAATCAACAATTTTGGAACGGGTTTTGGGGGTATGGGTCGCGGGTTTTGGGGGATAAGGGTGTGGGTCGAAGTGATGGGTTGGTGGCAGGGGTAAGGTGGTGTCGGCGTAACAGAGGGGGGTAGGTGGTGGTGTCGGCGTAACAGAGGGGGGTGGATGGTGGTGTCGACGAAACAGAGGGGGTAGGTGGTGGTGTCGGGTCCATGAGATGATGGGGTGTGGGGTCGGGTCTGGCGACTTGGGGAGGGTGAAAGAGTGTAGGGTTTTGTTTGGTTTTGGGATTTGTTTTGTTTTTCTAAAAGTGTTTTGGTTTAGGGGAAAATAAGGAAAAGGGGCAATGGGCCGGTTCGGTTTGGGCTTGGGGGATTGGGCGGGGGTGATGTGGGCTGGCCGGTTGGGTCCGAAAATGGGGTTTTGTTTTGGGGGAAATGGGTTTGGGTTAAGATATAAAAAGGATTGAAATAGGTTATGGGTAAAATATAAAAAGGGGTTTTATTATATAAAACGAAAGCTTTGCAAAATTTATAAATTGTAAAGATAACAATATGATAAGATAAAAAAAATAAGATATTAGCGAAATGTTTGATGCTCAAATAAAAAATAAAAATGCGATGCCGTTTTGCGAAAATAAAATAGCATATAATATTAGGACAAAAGTATGCTTGTGATATTAAAATGCAAATGACAATAAATATGCAAATAATATGTATATATATGCCTATATTTTAAAATTATTTTGAGGTGTCAAAAATATTAAAAATTGCAAATAAAATCATAAAAGATGGGACAAAATTGGGTGTCAACAGATGCCCCTCTTTGGCCGGAGACGATGAAAGATTTTTCGGTCAAAGAAGTTGACTGAGTAGCCAATTTTGTCCTGATCATCGGAACTCGAGGGAAGGTTAGGGATGTGTGGGAAGAAATAGAATCCCGAGGGGTGGAGAGAAGTTGCAAAAGATGGTGCAGATTCAAGAAACATTGCCCTAGTGTCGACTTATGATGACACTGATTGTAAATGTGGCGAGATACTGGGGGAAGGGCGGAACAACGTTCGAAGTACTTCCCCAATGCAGATGATGTCGTAGCATATGCGTAATGAGATGACATCGTTGCTTAGACGTTATGCAGATGGCGTCATTGTATAGGCGTGATTGAAATTAAAATACCCGCATTAGAAGGTGGGTGCCTGACTTAAATTAAAATACCCGCATTAGGAGGTGGGCACCTGACATAAATTAAAATACCCGCATTAAGAGGTGGACGTCTAACACAAATTAAATACCCGCATTATGAGGTGGGCGCCTGAAATGACGTCGTTGCTTAGACGTGATGCAGATGTCGTCGTTCCATAGACGAAATGTAATGACGTCATTGCTTAGACATGATGCAGATGTGTGACCCTAAGGTCGAATTGCTATGTCATCAATCTAGATTAAAAGTTAATGCGCGGACATAAGCGATGTAAAAGGAATGGATAAGGATGAGAATATGACCTTGTGAGTTGAAATACCGTCCTTGTACGGACATAGCAGTTGGGACCCCGTAGGTGAAGATGATATTTTTGTACGGACGCCCAATAGGAACGTGATCCTTGTAGGGCCTAAACTGCAATGCCGGAGTTCTTTGCCAAATCAAACACACATGTTGTGTCTTCCCTGCCTTTGTCAACCTGAAGACCTGCACTCAAAGAAATTTGTGAGTTTGGGGGGCAGGGGCGGTTGATTCGCATTGACTTTGCAGTTTTTGCCCTTGACGCTTGCAAGCTCAGACTGGTTTAGATTGAAGACTTAGTTGTCTAGCATTTTCCTGGTCCATTGGCATATTCTTGTAGTGAACCCTTAAAATATGCCCCAGTTTCTGGTATATATGAAGATGCTGAACTTCCAACTGGACAAAATCGAGTTTGTGCAGGCAACTTGTCTGTCCTATTAAGGCGATCATGTGAGCCTATTACGTTGTGTGCAAGATAATGGAAGAAAATTTCCAATGGTGTGACCGAAGTCGATATAGGCCGCCTACGTATTCCGACAAAGGAAATCAGGCCATAACGTAGTTCGTTATAAGCAAAAAAGGATTGTAATTTTTCTAAGAGTGGGACCAAAGCCGATGTGGCCGCCTACGTATCCCGCCGAGAGAATCAGGTCATGACGTAGTTCATGCAAGCAAAATGGCGATTGTGAAGTTTTCCATAATAGGATCGAAGCCGATGTGGCTGCCTACATATCCCACCGAGGGAATCAGGTCATAACGTAGTTCATGTAAGCAAAAGGGATTTGTAAGGATTTTCTAAAAAGTGAGACCGAAGCTGATGTGGCCGCCTACGTATCCCACCGGGGGAATCAGGTCATAACGTAGTTCATGTCAAGAGGAATTTGTAAGGGGTTTCTAAAAATGAGACCGAAGCTGATGTGGCTGCCTACGTATCCCGCCGAGGGAATTAGGTCATAACGTAGTTCATGTAAGCATAAAAGGGATTTGTAAGTTTTTAGAATATTTTTTGGTAAAAAGAGTGACTAGAGTTCGAAAAAATGATGCAATATATTACAAGTTTTTTTTTTTTTGAAAATATGAAAAAGACAGAATCACATCTTGACTTCAGTTGATACCAACCATTAGTAATGTGCTTAGGGTTCTCGTTATTTGCTTTCTGTATAACCGAGACTGACTCTAGGGCAATTCCTACAGCTTCAGATGTTACCTCAGACATACCTGAGTATCGACACTTGCTTCAAGCCAAGGTTTCGACATATACGCATCCTCATGTTTCAAATGCCCTCACTAAAAGAAAGTCCCTTTCTCACATGTATTTCAGTATTTTGAACTATGGGACATCTAGAGAAGTACACTCACCCTCAGAAAGATGTTCAATGCATTTAATTGTGATACCATAGGCTTGGCCATCATGTGAGTATCCACTAATGTGAGAACCCTCTGTATAGGATCATGTAGGGCTTGTTATGGGTTTGTAATGTAGGCTTGGGGAAAGGAAAGGATATCATTTGGGTAAGGGGTGACTAATCCTTCCTTGAACGTTGGAATATGTCTGCGCTTGTGTGCCTTGATGCCGATTTGCTTCTCTTTGCCCCCCATTTGTTTTGTAGTGACTTCGTTTGGAGCTTTTTCCCCTTTTTCAGAGTTATTTCCCTTCTTTTTTTTTCTTTTTTTTTTTTGGATATTGTCGGGGCTTTTTGACTTCTCTTTTGTGTGAAGTTGTCACTTTGTTTTGTTTTCTTTTCCTCTTTTGGGAACATTGCAACTTCAACTCGGATCCTTTTCAGCAATTTGCACATTTTTTATGCGCTCAAGGAGGTCGAGCCAAGAAAGGGATAGTGCGTGTACGCACTCAGAAAGGGTATAGGCATAAGATGTGGTTGTTAAAAAAAATAGGCTTCAGGCTCAAAGGGGAAGTACTATGGATAATGTTATTTGGCATGCTGGAAAGGCTCAAACGGATCAAAGAAAGCCTACGATCCTTTTCTATACCAAGTGTTACTCAGGATTTTGCCTCAACAAACATTCGAGACAAGTTCTAGATCACAATGCAATGCAATTGAACTTATTCTAAAACTCACCACACAATGCATATGAAACGATGAGGTTGGTTTTGTTCATATCTTGGAAGTATGCAAAGCAGTTTTCAAGTGTCGCCACATGCGTGAATGAGAGGTACCAAAAGAATCTATGGTTTACCACGAAGTCAGTCTTCTCCACTTATTCTTTCCTATGCACACTCCTAACTGTGTTGGTATCAACCAAGTCAATCAATGATTCTTAAAATATTTTTTTTGTATTTTTGAATAAAGGGTACCGAACCCAAATAGGGCTGCCTACGTATCTCATATTTGACGAGAACCAGGTGTGTGTAGTTCGTGCAGATGGTATATATAAAATATATGCTTGAAAAAGAATTCATCCATGATAGGATAGTAAAAGTAAAAAGTGTATAAAACATATGATTGTCCACTATGGGACGAATGCAAAGTAAAAAATAATTGTCCACGATAGGATGAATGCAATGAAAAAATGATTATCCACAATAGGATGAATGTAATGAAAAAAATGATTGTCCATTATAGGATGAATGAAAATATGAATAAATCAGATATGTCCCTTTCTAAGGTGGACAAGGCGAGTACATCCATTGTTAAGGTGGATGCGAAAGTATGTCCCTTTTTAGGTGGACAGAGAAGTGTGTCCCTTTCTAAGGTGGACAAGGAAGTGAATCCCTTTGGCAGGTTCGTTCCACTTTCGTTGGGTAGCTAGATTGACTCTTTTTTTGTGTCGAACCCGAGAAGGGTTACCTACGTATCACACCGTATGATGAGAATCAGACACTCGTAATTTGTGAGGATATGTTGTAAAAATGTATGATATAAATGAATTATGTAACAAAAATTAAGCATATCAATTGAATTTGCAAATATGTAAAAAAAAACAAAAGTATAGACAAACTAGAGTGATGCCTCGTTGAATCTGTTGTTGACTGACTTTTTCCACTCAAAACATCTTCCGGTCATCTTTGTGAAAATCTTTTGCTTTGTTCTTTCCTGGAGTATATCCAGGGATAATGTTTTCGAACGACCGCCCCCGACTGTTCGCGAGGACGATCTTCCTGCAAAAATAAGAGCACCGGGTGAAATGAGGAAAGTCACAAAAGATTAAAAATGTAGGAGTGTGACAGTATGGTCAAAGACTTCCCTGATTGCTTCACTAGGTCTGAGTCTTGATGTTCAAGAACACTTTATCCTTGGGCAGTGACACAATTTCTGTCCCGAGGACCAAAAGATATGGTATTGCCCCAGTAGAAGTCCTGATTGTGGTGCGATAGCCCAAAAGTTTAAAGTGCAAATGCTCATGCCCAGAGTTGCAAGCGATATGGCATGATATGTACATAATTGAAGCAGGTAATTATTGCATTAAATAATATGTACAGAATTAAAAGAAGAAAAATAGCAAACAAATTGTGCGGGAATTAAATGTGCGTCCTAAAATGCATGGAGCCTCTCTTATGTCAGAGGTGAGCCTAAACGCCAAATATGAGAGATTATGACAGATTAATCCAAACTATCAAACTGCAATGCTTTTGTTGGAAATGAAGACAAAATGTATGTACATTTTCCAATATCGGCATGTCATGATTAGGCTTGGATTAGTCTATCATTATCACATTACACATAATATGCTGATGGGTCGTTGGGTCGTGAGACCCGTCGATAATTTTGGTGGATTTATTAATTCTGGAGTCGATATCAAGGATCGACCCACCTAAGGTGTATGCATGCATGACTTAAGATAAAGGGTGGTGTAGCTCTATCCTAAATTTTCTAAGATTTGGCTGACTAGACTCAAGGTTCCCAAGCGGACTGCTCGAGTGAGAAGGCTACGCGGCCAACCGGATGGTCCGGATGGTTCGGACGCTCCACACATATACCAACTCTCCTAAAATTTTGGAAATTTGAAAGAAGTTTGCAGGTGCGCAAAACACACCTCTTGTGTATGTGTGATAGTGTCAAATTTCCAAAGTGGAAGAAATATGAGAGGAATGTCAATTTAAGAAAAAAACAGTAAGGAAAGTAGCAATTAAAGCAGTTAAGCATACAAAATTTTTCACAAAGGAAACAATTTAAAATAACAGATCAAATAAGTAGGAAAAAATAAAGTTCCATAATAAATAACCTGGATTTGCAATGGTTAAGAACCTGATTCCCCAGTGGAGTCGCTATGCTATCGCGCCCGTTTTTTGACCTGCGGGCTTCGCGACGCGATGGCTCGATTCCCTCTAGATTGGACAAAAATGCTTGCTTGAGGAGTCGCCACCTAATTATTCTAAGGTGAATTAGGGCACCTAAATGCTAACTAAAAATGCAAAATAACTCCAATTTTGTGATCTGCGAAACTAATGACATTCTAGGTAGGGGTTCTCTATTATCCTAAAGGGAAGGAGTTAGGCATCCTTTAAGATCCGCTAACTTGCGGTTATCCGATCAAACTCAGATTAATTATTATGCTAAAAAATGCATGTTTTTACAAGTATAAAAATAATATTGCAAGTGTTTAATGAAATGATGCATTTGTACAAGTATACATTTGTATGGCATTAAAAATACATGTAAAGATGGAAGAAAAAGTATAAGTATGCATTTGTACGGCATTAATATACATGTAAAGCTGAAAAAAGTATGCATTTGTATGAAAATTGATAAAAATGTATGCGAGGTGATTGTTATGGGCGACGGGCCTAAAATAGATAAACTAGCGATTTCTGATTTTAAAACTAAACGAGCATAAAAATAAATGAACTAGCGATGGGTTTCCAGTTTTAGACTACCCTATTAATTAATTCTAAGTCTACATATTCTAAACATTTCAATAATTTCACTGAGTACAATAATATTACAATACAAAATGAAATAAAGCTGAACTAAAGAGAGTAAAAACAACAACAAAATAAATAATCTCCAGGGGTATTTGCCTTTTCTGACTTTATCCCTTGGAAGCTGTCAAGAACAAAAGGTTAGAAACAATTGAATATACATAACTTCAGATCCGTATTCAAAACAATAAATGTTTTTGATTACGGAGGACTCAGACTTAAATTTTGAAAAGATCATTCCAATCACGTCGTGGCTGCGAACATATGACTCGTTGGTCATTTTTGTTGCCTTGCCTACCGAACATGTTGGTCTCTCGGATGAAAAAGATTTAAGTTTCATCATTGCCCAGAAGTTTTATTTTTCGTCTTTACAACTGTGGAGGCCTAAAAAAATCGACGGATATTTTTTCATCGGCCAGCGTGCAGTATTTATTTAAATCAGTAAGACATCCATGCACGGATGTTTAAATGCCAAAATCAGTAAAACTGAAACAGATGCAATTTTTGAAGTGACGCGGCCTCAAATTCAATTTCATTGGCTTAAATGCAGTATTTATTCAAAGCAGTAAAGCAGTAAAATCAAAAACCGAGAAATGATGTCCGAAGGGACGCGGCCTCAAATTCGATTTCATTAGCCTGAATGCAGTATTTATTCAAATCAGTAAAATACCTAAACAGCAAACTGAAACGGAGAAGCAATTTTCGAAGGGGCGCGACCTCAAATTCAATTTCATTGGCCTAAATGCAGTATTTATTCAAAGCAGTAAAACAAACCAAAAACAGTTAACTGAAACCGATAGCCATTTTCCGAAGGGACGCAGCCTCGAATTCAATTTCATTGGCCTAAATGCAGTATTTATTCAATGCAGTAAAACAGTAAGATATCCGTGTACTGATGTTTAAATGCCAAAATAAACCAACAATTTGCAATTAAAACGTACGACCCGAATTCTGAAATTTTCTGACCGAAGCAGGATTCGGAATGTTTTTCTGAAAAAATTTGACCTGAGACTGAATAGTGACACGACCAGATTTCGGGTCGACCCGACCCGGAAAGATGACAAAACAGTAAAGAAAATTAGGTAATCGACCCAGTTCTGAAAAAACAGACCCGGATAGACGACCCGGATTTCGGGTCGACCCGACCCGAGAAATGCAACTCGGAACAGTGGTGACCCGGAATCTATTTTTTATTTTTATTTTTCAGATAACCAACAACAAGACATAAAAAATAAAATCTGGAAATTTATTCAAATCGGGTCGACCCGACCCGGATCAATGACCCGGCCCGAATAGGATGTTTCAACCCAAATCGATTTCTTTCCAAATTTCAGATAACCAACAACAAAAATATAAACACAAAATTTGGAAACTTAATCAAACCGGGTCGACCCGACCCGGATCAGTGACCCGACCCGAATCGGATGTTTCAACCCGAATTGATTTCTTTCCAAATTTCGTATAACCAACAACAAAAAAAAAACATGGTTCTTACCCGACCCGGGTTGGAAAACCCAAAAAATAGTGAAGAACAATAACAATATATCAAAGCCAATATTCTGGGAATGTTACCCAAATCGGGCTGACCCGACCCGAATCGGAAAAAAACCAAAAACAGCGAAGAACAACAAAACAAAGCAGATTTTCGGATTGGGATTCTCGAAGCCAATAGGAGTATTTCAGCCCCCAAATTTAAGAACAAAACTCACCCTTTCTTTCAGATTTTGAACTTGTTTTTTTGGACTTATTTTCGATTTCCTTTTCTCGGATTTCTTGACCCTTATTTAGAACCCGAAAATCAGAAAAATTTCTCTTTAAACCCGAAATCCGACATCCGAAAAATCTTCTCCAAAATGAAGAACAAAGGGGGTATTTATAGATGGATTCGTACCAAAAACCGAGCTTGAATTTAAAATAAATGGGACAAAATCAACGATTTTGGAACGGGTTTTGGGAGTATGAGTCGCAGGTTTTAGGGGGATAAGGGTATGGGTCGAAGTGATGGGTTGGTGGCAGGGGTAAGGTGGTGTCGGCGTAACAGATGGGGTAGGTGGTGGTGTCGGGTCGGCGAGGTGACGGGGTGTGTGGTCGGGTGCGGTGACTTGGGGAGGGTGAAAGAGTGTAGGGTTTTGTTTGGTTTTTGGGATTTGTTTTGTTTTTCTAGAAGTGTTTTGGTTTGGGGGGGGGGGGGAATAAGAGAAAAAGGGCAATGGGCCGGTTCGGTTTGGGCTTGGGGGATTGGGCTGGGGCGATGTGGGCTGGCCGGTTGGGTCCGAAAATGGGGTTTTGTTTTGGGGGAAATGGGTTTGGGTTAAGATATAAAAAAGATTGAAATGGGTTATGGATAAAAATATAAAAAGGATTTTATTATATAAAACGAAAGCTTTGCAAAATTTATAAATTGTAAAGATAACAATATGATAAGATAAAAAAAATAAGATATTTGTGAAATGTTTGATGCTCAAATAAAAAATAAAAATGCGATGCCGTTTTGCGAAAATAAAATAACATATAATATTAGGACAAAAGTATGTTTGTGATATTAAAATGCAAATGACAATAAATATGCAAATAATATGTATATATGCCTATATTTTAAAATTATTTTGAGGTGTCAAAAATATTAAAAATTGTAAATAAAATCATAAAAGATGGAACAAAATTGGGTGTAACATCTAGTTTGAGTCATTTTCGGCCTATGTATTGTTTAGTATGCTACAGGTATCATGATTGGTATGCTCGGGCCTTAGAGCATCTAGTGACAGCCACACCCCCAAGGTTAGGGTGTGACAAACTTGGTATCAGAGCAGGTCAGTATTTGGGATGTCTATAAGCCGCGTCTAGTAGATTCTTTTTTATAGATGTATAGTGCGCCAAATTTATAGACAGGAGGCTACAAGGCATTTAGGATGGTTATTTTCCTTCTTGATTTAGATCGTGCAATAGAGCCGATCCATAAGTATCCCATTTTTTACCTTATCGTGTTTACAGTTGCAGCGATACCTTCTTCGGATAATGTGCCTTCCATTGCGACAGACCCTTCTAAATATACGAGCGGGTTACCTTCTCATGTATCACTATCTCAAACAGGATTAGGGGAGCTGAGAGAGGCTATCGAATCATTAGATATACCACCAACACCGTCTCATAAGGATGTCAGGAAGGCAATGCAAATACTGACTCCGTTGGTTGCTTCTCAGGCCGACACCGCCCTAGTATAATTAACATTGGTAGACCCCTGGAAAGGCCAGGGAGTTCATAGCCTAGAGAGCTTATTGACCAGGAACTGTCGATGTTCGGTGGATTCGCCCAGTAGCGAAGGAGGAAAGGGCCAAGAAGGCTAGGGTGGCTACTGATTATAGGGTATGACAGAGCAAGGAAGGATTACAGATATATGGTCAGCATGATAGATTTTCACGACAGATCATGTATCATCAGAGTTCTCATGTAAGACCGAGGTAGGGGTCACATACTTCGATACATCAGGGTCAGAATGGTGCAGACCAAGTGGGGTCGTCTAGGTAATATTGTAGACAGTGCGTCAGATTCATGTGAAGTCGTGCCATAAGGGAACAGGAGGATGCTATTGGTGTGGTAATTGAAAGTATATGATTCAAGAATGTCTTAGATTGGCACGTAGGGATGAGGGTGAGAGCGATGATGGAGGTTCGAGTTCTGAAGTTGTCCAAGGTGAGTAGACGGGCATAAGCTGTTGGTTTCCATAGTTAACCCATCTACCTCTTCTGTACATAGTATATTCCTATTTTATACATAAAAATATTGACCCCATTACGAAAATTGGTTCCTATAATGTTACTCATGGGATAAAACATTTCGATAAGGATAAGCCCAGAATATAAGGGTATCAATCAAGAAGGGGGTTTTCTAGCCCACCCGATGACTAAAATGACAAATGTAAGTCGTAGACTGAAAGGACCTGGAGTTCACACCAGACCTAGCGAAAGAATGTGTAGGATGTTATCCAAATGACTTTATTAGACAAATGCCGAATTCATGATATTATGTTACTCAACTACTGTATGAAAGCCTCAGGCTTACGAGGAAACTGACAAGTCAAAGAAAAGATTGTAATAAGGGAATATAGGCAGTGTCATTGGAAGGTTTAAAAGGTTACAAGGATTCATTCATTTTATAGAACATACATTAATTCGAACATCAGGGTACGTTATGGATGTGTGATCCGAATGATAACAATTGATTTAAGAGATTAAAGGTCACCCAAGGCTATTGCCAATAAAGGCAAATTGTTAGAACTACATCATACGAAGAATCGTACCAGGAGGTGTTCAAAAAAATTACAAAATATGCCACGTCTAGCTTAATGACTCCAACTCTTCTACAAGAACTAAACCATCTATAAATGTAGGAGACAGGACGAGTTTTGCCATCTGTTTGAACAAAGTTATAGTTTACCATCATTGGGAGTTACGGGTGTTAGTGGTAGCAGGAGATCATCGGATTTAAACATTAGGGAGAGAATATATGTAGTTCTGTGCATAGTGCAAAGTGATTTTTAAGCCCCTACAAGGTAGCGATAGCTTGATGAGGGGAATCGGAAAATAGAACCACGAAACAACTAAAGATTTGTTATAAGCAATGAATAGAAACTTAGTAAATTCAAGTAGGATGCTATGACAAGGCATCAAGGTTGGAAGATGTTTCGTGGAAGGGCAGACATGTTAAAGGACCACAACAAGAAGGATGCAAATAACAAGGCTATGGTGAAGCTCACAATAGTGCGACTACTTTGGCTAGTGTAAGGGCAACAACAAAGAAAGTATACCCAGAACTTATAAGCTAAAGTGCAAGATCTCCAACGTCCATAAATGTAGTATAAAGAGTAATACAAGACAAGTGACCCCTCTCCCCTCGAGGAAATTCAAAATCAAAATTATAAAGGTGAGATAATTGGGTGGCCGGTAATGACAGATCTAGTAATGAATAAAGTAAGAGGACTTAATAGAACAATAAGCGTAGGTCAAACTATGCACAGGGCATGAATATGTAATGTGTAAATTCCATCATAATGCCATTTCGATATTCAAATGAAGTGAAGGTGCTAACGAGTAAAGCTCAGTATAAGTATACAAGAAAAGAGATAGAGTGATCGACGAATTTAGGACTACAAGACATGTATTAAGGGAATGAGTTGAGAAATAAGGAAGATGGGTCACATATGGGGATAAATGAATAACGGTGAATTTTAATTATGTTGGTTTGACTAAAACCTTCTCGGGATAAATAGTGTAACGGGCATGCAGATTAATAAGTTCAACTGAACTTGCAAGCAAAGTCATCCGAGCGAAGGGCCTTAGCCAAGAGACGAAGTAAGGAATGTCAATCCAAGAACGACAACCAGCATTGCACAATAGGATAACATTTTACAATGTCAAACCCTTTAGAATTCTATATGTACCTAACAACGGAACAAATTAACGACCCATACCTAATGAGGTAATAATGCCACGAGTTGGTATCACAAGTATGTACCAAGATATCTTAGAAGAAACACGGATGAGACACATAGACAGTAAATGAGTGAGATTCAAGAAGAAACTTTTAAGGGAAGTTGTTGGTAACCACCAATAATAAAGGAAAGCATAGAGCAGATTAATTGTACTAATGAGTGCATATCCATTTGGGTAGCATTGTATATAGGATATTTGAGAGTAGATTATTACAAGACGTAAGAGGCTTTGGCACAATGTCTAATGGCAAAAGTAAAAAAAAATAAAAAATTGCAGCCTCTGAGCTTAAAGGAAGAGAAACCCCTCTTAAGTATCAAGGCCACTTATATATCTCCAGTACAGGAGCTATAAGACAAGTTATGATTAAGATTCATTATTCCCAAAAATTCCATCCATTTTGGATCTATTAAGGTACATCATGAAATTGAGTAAAGGTATTAGCAGAATAACATGGGAAGGAGCAATACAAAGGTCATAATTAGGGTACTGCTCGTTGATGCGAACGAGTAGACACCATAATCCATGATAATTAATTTAGAAACATTAATAAGCCGATGAAAGATGGAAATTGATTAAGATGAAATTCACTAAGGGTTTTCCTCGATATCATCATAAGCTGATTTTATCTGCATAATTACTGAAAAAAGCTAACCCGACAATTTACGTCTTGAGGATTAAAGTCACTCATACAACTGAGAACTATGCAAAGTGGTATGATAAGAATATTGAGTGCCTTCATGATATTTCTACTTGTATTGCCTTTTAGGAACATGCACAATTACGACTACATTATCGGGAATCATTCCAAAGGGACTTTAAGCATTTAAGTTAGCTCCTCTTAGACAAAAAGACAAGCCAAGTGTATGATGTAAACTCTCAAGGACATGTAATAAATTGTGTAATGTACTTTATGTAAAGCTATAATAATGGCTATCATGTTAAGTATTGTGATGGTACCACATGAAGTATTGTATAGATAGAGTAGTAGGGTGAGTAAGGGTAAGTAGACTAGATTTGATGGAACTGGACTCGAGAATGAAGCTATTTAAGAATAATTATGAACCTCTCAGAATCATCAGGAAACCGTATTTAACTGCATAGCGAGAAAACTAGCGGTTGTAAGTTGGAGATGGGATGCCCCTAAAGATTAAACCTATGAAAGGCTCGGTAAGAATTGGGGAGGGACCTAGACTCGATAAAAAAGTCAAGTGACTTACGGGTTAGACGTACTATTAATGTCAGAATCAACCTATTGGGTCTAGATGTCAAGAAATTATATTAGGAATCTTCCTCGGATCCTACCCATGGCGAAGGCACAAATTTGAAAAGAGCTTGCTATGAGGATTTCTAAGCCAACAAGTCTGTCAGCTAAGTATCAATAGTTGTAGTCCCCGTAAATGAGTTTTATAACAAGGTAGAGATAAGAAAGAAATGGGGTAAGAAGGATCGAAGTAAGAAATATGGAAAAGATGAGGTGGAAGGCTAAGGAAAACATACGATCTACATATCCCTATTTTTTTCCAGTAATAGTGCGAGAGCTTCCTTTCTACCAATGTTTACTACCAATTGAATCATCTTACATACCCTACAGAGGAGATAATTATGATGAAAGGATAAGGATTCTATCTAGATATAGATGTTAATCACGGAGAGTGAGTCATGGTTTATAATAAATCTTTATGGATAATGATATGATCAAGTGAGGCCGACATTATGACATGTATTACATCATAGGATATTGTAAGGCAGCAATTGTGCTCTCTAGTTACCTGAAAGATCAAGGCAGTCTTATTGTTAAAAGAAGCCCTGCTGAGGTTTTTATAAAGGTATGAAAGTTGGTTTTGTTTTTAAGATACTAGCCCAAACATTCGAGGATAAATGTTTCTAAGGGGGGGAGGATGTTACACCCCGTACTTTCGCTTGTACATGGGAGCAAAATATGTCGACTTAAGCCTCGGTAACTTGGAATCCTTTGCAAAGGTTCCTTACCACTTATACGGATGTTAATTAGGTATACGGAAGGTTGTAGGTCATTGGGATTGAAGGAATCATCCCTTGACGAAGTTAGCGCGATACGCCAAGCATTTCACATCACGGATAAGGTTTGCCTCACAAACAGGAGCGCAGATGAGCCAAAGAATCAAGGCCAGCTCACTGCCCTGATATGCCCGTTGATATGCGGTCGCATATGGCATATGCGACACAAATGCCATCGCACATCAGAGACAGTGGCCGACCATCTTAGCTTACTTAAGTTGTGGCTTGCTTATTTAAGTCATATTTGTCCTAGAAAGATCCTTAACACCTCAAAACCCTGCCTAGACTTTCTACAAGGTCCAAGGGTGATTACCAAGTGAATCCATCAGGTTACAACACCTACAACTAGTCTAGATGGGAGATGACACTTTTATGGTGTATTAGAGTAATCAAGGGTGGATGAGAGAAAAGCCAAGCTTGGATTTCGAATTGTTTCTTATGGTTGAGGTAATTATAACACCCTCTTGATTGTAATTGAGGTTAACTTTCATGTTAGATGAGTTGTTTGGATAAAGATTCATGAACTAAAGCTTGAAATAAGAGGAGATGTAGTTTCCTTATTGTTGACTATTTTGAACAAATAATCATAACTTGTTGAAGTTGGAATGCATGGAAAATAACTTAGATATGTTGTGTATGGTGTTTTTGTTCTTGTCCAAGTATTGGTATTGAATATTAGAAGCCACGTCAGAAGCTTAAAGAAGAGGTAACTAGAAAACATGTAGAAATGGATTCTTATTATTGTTACTTTATTTTGGGTTGTTTTGATTAAATTCAAGTTTGGAATAAGTTTCGAATCTTGATAGAGGATTGGTAAGTGAGGAAAAGGAGTTAGAAGAAGTTATACAGGTGGGTTGGATTTTAAATTGTCATTCTTGATAGAATAAGAAGCTCAATGTGCATAAAGTTTTTGATGAAATGTCGTAATGAATCAACTCTTAAATCATTAACTCTGACTTGACTCGAAACCTTTCTTTTTGGAATTCGTAGAATGTATGAGGGCGTGTAAGATATAATTGGACAGATGACAAAGGTATGTTAAGCTAACTCTTTTTTCTTTTTTGCATGACCCATGAATAACCATAACGATAATGAGCGTCTCTCCAAAAAGATTTCTACTCTTAAGACTTGAGTTTGCAAATTTCTTTGCTTCCTATTGAAGTAGTTCATATCTCATGTTCTCCCTTATCGGGCGCATCTTTCTATACTTGATAGTACCTCTGGTTGTATGCCTTTTTATGGCTCTTATTGATTCTACAAAAGTTGTTATGTACATAGTTCCATAATGATAATTGGAGGGTAACGACCTTGTGTCACTCCAATTAGGTTCATGAGGTTCTTCTGAGTCCTTTAATGCATTGTATACCTACGTATATATTTTATCATACCGATCCACACTATAGTCGGCCGGGGCAAACACTTATATATGCACACCACTGCAGTTGGGTAGTTTATGATGATGAGAGTCTCAAAGAGCAACGTAATGATAATGAGATAGCCCCGATGTGTGGCCTACATATACATACATATATATAAATATGAGTTTTTAAATAAAGTATGCATATCATTAGCCCACAGAGGCACTCATTGTCACAGGTTGTCTCTCTCTTACCTTATCTACAGTATTACACTTATTTACCATTTCAGTAGTACATATTCAGTACATTCTTTCATACTAACATATCTTGCTTGGGCACTCCGTTTCATGCTCATAGGTATAGATAGACGTACAGACAATCTCTCCCAGTATGTGACATAACTCTGTTGCATATTGTCATGCTCCCTTCTTCCGGAGTTGTCTAGTGAGTTGGTAAGTAATGTTTGTTGAATATATGTATATAGTTTGGGTCTGGCAGGGCCCTGTCCTGACCTGATGTTCACATACTCCTTAGAGGCTTGTAGATAGTTGTCTTCTTGTGCATAGCAGTCATGTATGGCTTTGCCAGCCTTTCAGTTGATCCATAGTAATTATGTTGGCCTTGTCGGCCATGGTATGTTTATATATGTCTGTTGAGCCTCTTCTATATGCAGGTTTATATGTCATTCGAATGTATAGTCTGGTTTGAGGCATTGTCAGCCCATGTATTGTTGAGTATGTTACAGGTTTCACGACTGGTACTCTCGGGCCTTAAGGCATCGGGTGCCGGCCACACACCCCAAGGTTAGGGTGTGACACTTACGGCAGAGATACGTAGATAATATTATCCACTTTTAACACATTCAATATACTTGTTATCATGGTCATCTAATGTAGCCCAAGTCCATAGCCTCTTTTAGAACACACAAAATATTATTTTCAATTTTCGTCATCACACTTTTAAGTCATAAATCATTTTGAGACTTCATCATTGTATACATCGAGCTCTTTATCCTCATACTTGAATATGACTAAATTTCCCGAGGCTTGGGTCTACTCACATACGTTGAGTGGTCCAAGACATAGTCTAAAAGTACGGGATGTAACAATTACAATGCAACTTAATGTACGAAAATATGATATGTAACATCCCCCCCCTAGGAACATTCATCCTCGAATGTAGAGGTGTATAGAGAGAAACTAACTCTTAAGGACTTTTTACGAAAATTTTGACAGAATCTCCTCTGCATGCTAGACTATATCTAACTTGTCACGCAGCTAGAAAACATAATATATATGCCACACAAGGCATAGACAATCCACAACAACTCTTCTCTGCACATGGCCATCAATGTCTATCAAAATCACAAGTTGCAACTTACTTCATATTTATTCGTATCTCCAACTTTGGCTACACTATTATTCCTTAACTATAGTATCATGTGGTTATAAAATAGGGGTTAGTTTAACATGCTATGACATGGCTAAGGAAACATATAGTTGAACTGCAATTATCTAGAACCTTTGGTTTGAGACAAATGAGGAGATTTAGACTTCATTTCTTCTTCAACTTCCCACGTCATTTCTATGACGTTCTTATTTCTCCATAATACTTCTACAGAAGCCACATCTTTGGTTCTCAACTTACGGACCTGCCGATCTAATATAGCCATTGGGACTTCCTCGAAGGATAAGTCCTCGGTGACCTGAACATCATCAACTGAAATAACTCGAGAAAGATTTCTAATGCACTTCCGCAATATGGATACATGAAAGACTAGATACATAGACTCCAATTCTGGAGGCAATTCTAACTCGTAGGCTCATAGGCTACATGGCCCATTCTTTAGATAATTCTATATGGCCCAAAGTACCTTGACGTTGCTTGTTCTTCTTACTGAATCTCGTCACGCCCTTCATAGGAGGTACCTATAATATTCTTCATGTCACACGGAAGTCACTTAGAACTTATTGATACACTTATCATATACGTAATAGTTATTTGGATCCTAATGCTCATATCAAAACTTGACTTATCGATGCATAATGTATCTCAACAATGGTTGTCCAAGTTTACCCTAGGAAGGGACTCCAATATATCTACAATAATCTACCATCCCTAATATAAGTAGCACGAGTTATTACTTATCTCTTACTAGTGAATATCTAGAATTCTCAATGAATCATTCTGTAGTAACAATTTACATCCGATCAGTAACGGTTCACAAACTATTGTAATTATAACGCTATCACTATGACCCTCTCTTAACATGGATATGACCCTCTAATAGTCGCTAGAGTTATTAAGTCTAGGTATCTTCACCTATTTATAATTCACCAGACCATCCGCCTGATTTGTTTCAAGTATTCTTCCACCATCGATTGGCAACCTTTTGGGTCATCAACATAATCTATCTCGAATACCTCTTTGTACCTCGATAATAATCCCATAAAATTACCATTATTATCCATATTAAGCATATTTCTATACCCCTAATTCTTATAAGAACTGTTGACATTATGGCCATATCTAAAACGAATGCTAAGCCCAAAATAATTATCTGCCAACTTGTCCTTAAGACTAGCACGCTCGAGTAGCAATCACTTCATAGACGTATAACATATGTCTTATATGGCTTATATAACTCATATAACTCCATATTAATCACGTGAATACTAACCTCTATAAGGTATCCTCACATCATTTTTATCACCCTTTCAGAATTAACAATGTAGTTCATCTTAATCAGACAAACTAATCCCCCAACGCCAGATTGTGAATTTAGCTCTAACAGCTAAGACATCACATAGGAATACTAACTCATACGCATATAGCACAATCCTAATCTGACTCGTGAAACTCATGGCTCAAGGATGGTATCCTTCACCATATTTAGACGTAATGATGAAAGGAGAACAATATGTTTAAGAGTGGAGGCTCTACGACGTCTCACAACATTCGTCATCTTAGGTTGAGAACTATAGATCCAAAGTTATTACTTGAGCCTTTGATATGCTTTACTTTAGGTATCAGTCTAAAATTCAGTAATAATATCCCGAATCCCATTCATCTACTAAATCTCAATATAATCTAAAGTCTGTCAAGAATATCTAAAGTTATTTACATAATTGACCTTAAGTAGCAACTACATCCCACAAACAACTCCTTTAGCAATTTCTTATACCATTCACCGTAACAAGGTGCTATAACTCATCCATAATTCATCCTCTAAGGCTACTGATATTTTGCACCTTGCAAAAAAGACACTATGACATCCCCACTATACTGTAGGAGTTTGAATCTACGAGCAGAACAGCTAGACGGGATACTTACAGGAAAGCACATGCCATAACTCTTATTTGAACTATAGAACACTTAACATAGAGTCAGTATTCTACTTCCTTACTCATGTGGAGACTCAACGAACATACTTTGTGTCGTATTGGTGAACAAAGAAAATAGCTTTACATACACCCCATCGTCCAACTAAACGTACCCTAGGAATTCTCGACATCTTTTAATTCAAACCTATTTTATAACTCTTTTTGATGATGTTTGAAAGAGTCGACTTTAGAAGAGGGTTGTCTGATGAAATATTGATATCGGCACATATGGTGCACTCCTAGCAAGTTGATGAGACATATGACATGGAGCTATATACTCTAGTGACTCTAAGATTACTAACAAATCACGAGAATGGTCATTTACGTATTGACTGGTTCATTCAACACTCATATGATGTATAGGTTGCTCAGGTAATGGAATTTAACATCCTTACCCATTAGAAGAGTCATGTATAACTTATAAAGGCTAGCTCGGTTCAATATAGTGTTATACCGAAGAGGTATACATACATAAATGGGTGGTGCGCAACATCTTGTTCTGTAGAACTCATATGGAGGAGGGTCAAATAATAAAACCTTGCACCATTGTATTTGATAGGAACACGCCTATTATGCTTCTATCTTACTATGATACCTTCGAAAACTACTCTCAAGCCTTGCAGACCATCCTACTTTGAAGGGGTTATGATTGTCTACTTTATGGTGATTTATCATAAAAGAAAATCTATATCCCAATAACGGTAAATTGGAAACTTACAAATCTAAGCCACATATGATCTTATAAAGACCTCATATACGCTTGTCACACGAACGAATTAGAATCAAGTTCTTACGATTCAGCTCTATTGTACGATGTAGAACATCAAAGAAGAGTAACAATCCCTAAATGCCTGGTAGCCTATCGATTATAAGTGTGGTGCAAGACACAACCATAATCAAGACTCTACTAGACACGACTTGTAGATATCCCTAGGAAAGACCTGCTCTGATACCATGTTTGTCACACTTTAACCTTGGGGGGTGGCCTACACCTGATGCCGTAATGGCCCAATCGCACCACCCATAGAACATATAAGAATTTGGGCTGACTAGGCCTCAGAGTAACTCCCATGATACATTCAAGGCATAATAACTTGTAGAAGAAGAATGCCCAACATATATATGAAGAGAAGGCCGACAAGGCCATAATATACATCAATTGACCAACAGAAAGGCCGGCAAAGACGTACACGACATATTTATACAATACAACTGTCTACAACCCTCTAAGAAGTACATAAACATCATAAGGTCGGGATAGGAGACCGCCATACCCAGAATATATATACACAGAAGACCATACCGACTTGGACTAGCACCTCCGAAACAAGTGGAGAGCTCCGACACCACAGTTGAGCTAAGAACCTACTGCAAATAGTCATCACTCCGTTTATCTGAACCTGCGGGCATGAAATGAAGTACCCAAAACAAAGGAATGCCAGGACGAACAATATACAGAATATGTAAGGCAAGTAAAAGTATAAAGAGGTGCAGTAAAGTAAAGAAGGACAAAGAGACAACATGTAACTCTGATTGTCACTAAGGGATTATGATATGAATGATTTTCTTTTAAAAACATAATCATATATATAGGCCTCACAATGGGGCAATATTGTCATCATCAAGCCGCTTTCTGGGGCTAATATCATCATCACATACCCAACTATAGTGGTGTCCACATATAAGTGTCATACCCGATCGACTATAGCACGGCTCGGTGTCATGTATATATATATACATTATGCATAGGGTCGGAGTGACAGAAGGTCGTTATCCTCCGATTATTGTTATGTAACTACGTATATCAATCGACATACACTAATAAAAAGCTTACAATTATCACATAATAAGAGATAACATAGATTCAGAAAAGTACTCCCGACCAGGGACAAATAAAGTTCAATAACAAATCAATAGAATGAAGAACAAGCACATCTTTAATGACCAAGAGTAGAGTCCTTTTTGAAAGACATTTCGTATTTGTCATTTCTATTATAATCATGCCAAAAGAAGGAAAGGGTAAACCTTACATATGTCGAATGTCGACCTTTCAATAACTACCATGAAATAAGTCCACTCAATGCATGTTAATCTACAAGGATGATAATAATGCCACTATCAAATACAAGACACAATCTATCAAACGACAAGCAGCAAACTCTCTATATAATCGACTATATGGCATTTCAACTCACCCTTATTTATCCCAAATTTCATAACAACACAAACTACATGTACACAAGCTCAACAACATATCCAAAACTTTATCTTAACATGAACAACCCAACAATAGCCTATAACAACTCCAAATAATTAAACTCACGGCTTTCGAATATCGTCCCCAGAGTTCTTACTAAAATGATACGTCTAAAGCTCATACGAGCTCATACACATAGATAAAAGAAGGATTATTATCTTGGATTACAAGAAATAAGCTCTTTACACCTTACTTCACTATGAGGAAATTTCCGATTTGCTATCATTCAGACACAGCAGATGTGGACATGACCTCTATATCGTTCTTTGTGTTGCCTCAATTGTAATAGAATTTTTTTCTAACATGTTGCTGCCAAATTCTTATAAGGAATTTTCTCTAGTTAAGATGAGAAATAATATATCATTTCTATATAATAAAAACATTCTTGTGTATGATTATAGAGCTGCATATAGAATGTTCTTAGGACACATTTCTCTCAACCAAAAATGTGATATGAATTGCATCTTATTTACTAGACTATGGGTCCACCTAATCATTAACATCAATATACACTCAATAATATGCCACCTATATAAATATAAGTCCGTCATCACTCATTTTGGTTCCCACACGTGGATGGCACATACTAATAGTTATCCACTAATTGATTTATTTATCTCTCACTAAATATAATATTTAATCAATTACCCACATAATTAATTCTTGACCTCATTTCACTTAAATATTAATCACTTTTAAACACTTCATATACTCGTTATCATGGTCATATGATGTAGCACTAGTCTGTAGCCTCTTTTAGAACACACAAAATATTGTTTTCAATCTCCGTCGTCACACTTTTAAGTCGTAAATCATTTTGAGACTTCATCCTTGTATACACCGAGCTCTTTATCCTCATACTTGAATATGACTAAAATTCCCCGAGGCTAGGGTCTACTCACATACGTTGAGTTGTCCAAGACATAGTCTAAAAGTACGGGATGAAACACGTACAATTCAACTTAACGTACAAAAATAAGGGATGTAACAATATGATGAATATGCACGAGTATATAACGCTTGCATATCATGTATACTCAGTATACAAGGTAGGTATATCCTTGTGTATATCACTTGAATGACATGTTATATGAGTTTCTAGGCCTTGCCCATTTTTATGCTTTTTTAAAAGTTTTTCTGCCTACTTGCCATTAACTGGGCCAGGCCTATTAGTCTTGCCTTTTTTCTTTACCGCAGAAGTGAATTTGTAACAATGGAAATTCAGAGTTCCAAGTTGACCCTCATTGTCTCTTACTTACACTTATATCTTTATTTATGTTTTATCTGCCTTACATATCAGTACATTCTTTTGTACTAATGTCATTTTGCTGGGCACACTATGTTTCATGCCCACAGATCCAGGAAGACAGGCTAATAGACCTCATCAGTAAGCTATCCAGCTCAGTAGTCTGTCGGCATGTTATTGGATCTATGTATATATGCAATTTGGGTATAGTGGGGCCCTATCCCGACCTTTTCTCAACTATGATACTCTTAAAGGCTTGAAGACTTGTGTTATATGTCTAGTAATTATGTATGGCCTTTCTGGCCTCTATATTGGTCAGTTGACCCATATTGTGGCCTTGTCGGCCTTATATATGTATGTGTTTTTGGGATGCTCACCCTTTTCAGGTTGTTTTGCTCAGATTACCTTTATTATTGTCATTTTTTGTCCTTGTCAGCCTCGACTTTTTGTATGTTCAGGTAATGGCCTCAGATATTGTTACGCCCCATAGTTTATCATGCAAATGAGAGTGTAGTTCGTCGATTTGAGTCTCAAGAACTTATTTTCATTTTCGAGGGTCTCGTATGTCATATAAAGGTGTTAAGTAATGATGCAAAAGTTTGGAAGTCAATTGGGTTAAAGGAACTATAACTCAATTAAGGTTGATGAAGATTAAGCGATACGCTAAGTGTTTCGTGTCGCAATTCCATTCTTCCTCGCGGATTAGGCTGCAGACCAAGACCACCATTCCACCAACTTAATTTCACCATAGATAGTGGCATATGCATCCACACATGGTCATATGTGCCGCATAACCGGCCACACATGTGAGGTGGGAGTGATGGTTTATTTAAGTTAACTTCGAAGGAAGCCTTAGGTTATTTCATTTCTCGACCCTTTGACCTCTTAAACATTTCCCAACACTCTCCCAAGGGTTCTCCATCATTGAAGGACATCCCCATGTGTGTTTAAGGTTATTCCTCCCTTAGGAGATCAAGAACACCTTTAAATCCTCTCTTGTTGGCTTAGCAAAGTTGAGAATTCCTTTGAGCTTGAGTTAAAGCTTGTTATGGGGGACTGCTTCGATGGTTAAGATAAGGATTCCACTACTCTTATGCATTCTTAAGTTCATCCTAGCTTATCTTGATTCATTGGTGAAGATAACTTGTAAGTTAAGGAAGTATTGAAAGCATAATCTTGAAGAACCAATTCTTATAGCATGAAGTTCTGTTGTCATGTTTGTTGGGGTTGTTGGTTGAGATTATGTCTAGATGCAAGTGTTGAATCTTGTTGGCTAAGTTGTGAAGTTAAGGTGAAGAGTTATGGAAAATAGTGGTGTTGATTTAGATGAGTTTCCATTGTATGAGAACTCAAGAACTCCACGCACTTAAGTTGTTCGACGAAAGGTCTAAATAAACTTTATTATATGATATGAATTCGATATTGATACAAATTCTTCGTATAATGTATATTATCATCCATATCTCATGCGAGGGTTCGTAGAGCATAACTAGTTTTGACGATACGGTATGTAGGTCTAATTTCTTTTATTGGCATGACTTTGTATAAACCCTTTCTTGAAATAATCTTCCTCCCATTAAGTTTGAATAATTATATTCCTCGCTTGATGATATTCTTCATAGCACTTACATACTCCTTATTGGTATAATAACGATAGTCGGAGGATACCAACTATAGTCACCCCGACCATGTTCATGGTATCCCTTGAGGTCAGTCACGCATTGCACTTATATATATGTAGCTATTTGCATATCACATTTATGTCAACATATTATTAAAAGAGATTCGACATTTATTGATTTTATAAGGTGCTTCCGGTGTTTTTCATAGCATCGGATGCCTGTTGCGTCTAGGGTGCATTTTGGGGCATGAAAGATATTGATACAAATACTTCGTATAATGTAGATAATCATACATATCTCATATGAGGGTTCGTTAAGCGTAACTAGCTTTGACCACAAGGTATGTAAGGCTAATTTCTTTCATTGGCATGACTTGGTATAAACCCTTTCTTGAAATAATCTTCCTCCAATTAAGTTCAAATAATTATATTCCTCGCTTGATGATATTGTTTATAGATGTTGCATACTCTTTATTGGTAGTGTTTCCCTTATTCCGTATATTTTTTGTTAATTAGTTATAAGAATTGATGTACGTAGCGACAATAATGATAGTCGGAGGATACCGACCATAGGTCACTCCGACCCTATTCATGATATCCCTTGAGGTCAGTCATGCATTCACTTATACATATTGTCGCGCCCCTTTTTTTCTGACCCGCTCCCAGGTCAAAGCGGGGCACGGCGTGTTCGGTGATTCCTGGGTAAAAAAGGGTTGAGGAGTCGCCACCTAATTATTTTTACGGTGAATTAGGACACCTAAATATTTAAACTAAATGCTGCAATGTAAACTCCAATTCTAAGGTCTGCGAAACTAGTGAGATTCTAGGTAAGGGTTCTTTATTATCCTAAAGGGAAGGGGTTAGGCATCCTTTAAGATCCGCTAACTTGCGGTTATCCGGTCAAACTCAGGTTAATATTGTGCTAAAAAAAATGCATGTTTAAAGTATGAAGTTAAAAGATGTTTGCAAATAATTAATGAAAGAGATGCATTTTGTACATGTATGCATTTGTGACAATAAATAAGGAGAAAAGCGATTCATTTGTAATGCCAAAGAAGTAATTTTTGAAAATCATTTTTTAGTTGTACAATTAATAAAATGAATAGAAGTTAATCAAAGTTTGTTTTGAAAATTTTAAATATGCATGCCGAGCCTAAAAATAAATAAACTAGCGGAGGGTTTCTAAGTTTAGACTATCCTATGAATTAATTCTAACTCTACCTATTCTAAGCATTTCAATAATTACATAAGTGCGGTAAATAATATTACAAATACAGAGCGGAATAAAAGCTGAATTAAAGAAAGTAAATAAAATAAATAAACTCTGAGAAATATCTGCCTTCATTGACTTTGTTCCTTGCAAGCTGTCAAGAACAAACGGTTAGAGACAGTTAAAAAAACAAATAACTTCGAATCCGTATCCAAAACAGTGAGCGTTTTGATCACGGAGGGCTCAGACTTAAATTTTGAAAAGACCACTCCAATCACGTCGTGGCTACAAACATATGACTAAGTGGTTATTTTGATTGCCTCGCCTACTAAACGTATTGATCTCTCAGATGAAAAGAAAAGATCACTATAATCACGTCGTGGCTGCGAATATGTAACTTGTTGGTTATTTTATTCACCTCGCCCACTAAACATGTTGATCTCGGATGAAATAAAAGGTTTAAGCCTCAACCATGCCCAGAAGTTATATTTATTTAGAAAATACATATTTGGCAATTGAATAAAAGAAGCAATTTTTTATGAAAAAAAACTTTCAAGGTTGCAAATCAGATAGAATGCAAACCTTATTTTTTAAAGAAAGTGAATAATAGATAGCCAATTTTTTTTTTTGAAAGATATTAAAGCATGCATAACGAAAAAAAAATAGAACAAAGTAATTAGAGGCTAAGTTTGGAACTTACAAGACGGCCCTAAACAAATAAAGCTAGCGATGGTTTCCAATTCAAACGAGCCTAAGAAATGAACTAACGGCAGTTAGATTATCCTATTCATTCATCTATTCGTGGCCTAATTATTCTAAATATCCTAACAATCACACAAGCATTAAAATAATTATTACATGCCAAGAATAGAAATAACGAAATTAAAGAATAATAATAAAAGAGGAAACTAGGGAGGATGATGATGTCATCTTGCCCTATTTGTGTAGAAATTCCGAGGCCGGAGAATGCAAGGAATGTGGATGCGGGTCTTCATTTTGGATAAAGTCATGATGAGTCTCATAACGAGACTCTTCGTTACTCCCGATGCATTTCATGTAAATAAAAAAAAAGGATTAGTAGACGGAACATGAAAATATATACGTAAGAGAATGTAAATAAGTAATCCATAAAAGATAATATGTTGTCACGAAAGCATTGTACACTTAAGCAAGTAAAGGCAAATATATAGTTAATTTAAGAAGAATATGGAAGCCTGGAAATGCACATATGATCATTTTTATACAATTCCTTAAATGTGGAGTCAGTCAAGTCAAAAATATGCAACAACATTCATTCTACACAACTAGGCATAATGACACTTTAAATTAGGCATGGCATGATTAACATGATTTAGGCAATCAAATCTCATATTTTGCAAAATAAAGACTAGTCTAGAATGGTTTTACATCACACTTGCACAGTGGCATCACGCCCAGAATTAAAGCTATCCCAACACATACTCATTCAATATGTTTACAAGTAGACATGCTTCACGTAGGCCAAGTTACGAACCAAAAAAAAACTGCATATACTTTTAATAGGCAACTTAGACATGTCTAGTTGCATCTTATTCAAGAACATGGACATTTTTTATCTATATCAAGAACCTAGTCGGAAATATTTCTATATTAAATGAAAGCATTTGTGCAGGATCATCTCAACTAGACTAAGCATGTATTGTCCTATTCATGCTATATTACCAACAAAATGGCATTGAAGTAGGTAAAGCAATCAGATATCAAGCTGATAGACCTACAAACTCAAAGCTAGCCAAATCCAGACACATTTGCAAGTTAAAAATTGTTCAAGCCAAACAAAACATGCATATCACTCAGGAACTAAAACTCATCCATATGTTACTAATCTATTTTAACTTCACCAAACAAACACTAAGATAGTACATACATCAGATTATGCTTAATAATCTACATAATACTAAATATGAATCTAATAGCTCACACGACCAAACATGTCTAAGTCATTCATATCAAGTAAACAAGCTACACAAACCCCCATATACTAAGATATTAATCATAATTACATCAATATAAATTACTACCATATAATTAACACAAATTCACATAAAAATGCAAAAAAATAAAGTGAGAGGAGATGTATTTACGAACCTTCTCCGGGTAGCGAACCGAGGCGTGTTTCGAATCGTCGAATCTGCTCGGAGTTAGTTTGGGATGCTAATTTTCTGATTTTTGGAATGCTGATTTTTGGCCTGAAACATAATTCTGTTTTTGGGCTCGAACCCGACCCGGATGTTCGACCCGACCCGGCAGTGACCCGACCCGGAATCAAATCAAACCCGAATTTGAGCAAAAATATGAGGAATGCAATGGGATTTTCAGATTGTAAAATTGAAGGCTAAAAGTAATGTTTCGTATCCGGAAATCTAAGAACAAAAAAGAGTATTTTCGGGTTTGGTAATTAAGGAACAAAAGAGGTGATTCTTAACCAAACTTTAAGAACGAAGAAACTTGAACTTATAATCTCTAAAACCGAACTTAAAAAAAATCTGAATCTTGACCCGATTTCCGACCTCCAAAAACCTAAAAAAAGCCTCTCTTAAATGAAGAACAAGTGGGATATTTATAGATGGATTTCCCCCCCAAGAACGAGTTTAAATTTCAAAATAAAAGGGGTAAAAAGTCTGATTTTTAGGCGGATTTTTGGGGTATGGGTCGCGGATTTTGTGGGGATAAGGGTATGGTGAAGTGATGGGAGGGGTGTGGTGGTGTCAGGGGCAGAGGGGAGTTGGTGGCAGGGAGTGGGGTGACCGGCGCGAGGTGCGGCGTCGGCTTGGGAGCCTTTAGGGTTCGTTTGGTTTTTTTTTTCTTTGTTTTTGTTTTAGGTTTTGGGTTATAAGGGAATGGGGGCGGTCGCAGGAGCTGGGTTGGGGTGTTCGGGTTGGGCCGTTGGGCCGATTTGGTTTGGGCTGTTTTAATTGTTTTGTTGGCCGGTTGGGCTAGTGGCTTGGTTGTGGGGAGTTGGGCTTTGGGTATAAGGGTATAAGGGGAATAAAAGGGGAGTTTAATTGGGGAGTTTGGTTTGGGCCGTTTCGGTTGGGCCGAAAAATAGGAGTTAATATGGGAGATGGACTTTGGTTGTTGGATAGAATATTTTGGGTAGAATTGTTTTGGGTTGGAAAAATAAAATGGGTTATGGATTTAAAAATATAAAAAGGGGTTTAACATTAAAAATATTTTTTTGTAAAAGATGTGAATTATTTAAAATAACATAAAGATGTGATAATAATAAAAATATAATATTTGCGAAATGTTTAATGCTTAATAAAAAATGGAAATGCGATGCAATTTTGCGAGAATAAAATAACATAGAATTTTCGGATAAAACTTATGATTATGATAAAAATACAAATGATAGTAAAAAATGCGAATAATAATAATAATAAGAGAATAATATATATATATATATATATATATATATATATATACGCATGTATGTATATAGATTAAAATTGTTTTGAGGTGTTAAAAAAATATTTAAAATTGCAAATAAATTAGAAAAGACGGGACAAAATTGGGTGTCAACACATATGTAGTTATTTTCATATTGAGTCGCGCTATAGTCGGTTGGGTAGGCATGTAGATGTGCAGACCACTAATCAATTGGCAGATATTACCGCATCCTATATGGTTGGGTAGCTTATGATAAGCTCACCCCCACAAGGGGATTTGATACTATACTATATGGCCCCACAGAGTGGCCAATTTTACTTATATACATATATTCATGGTTATGTCAGTTGCAAGCCCTCAGCGGCCTTCTTTTTAGTTTCAGGTTGATTCTGTACCCTTCTTTCTTGTATTACATCTCTTGTTTACATGTTTTGCCTGCCTTACATATTCAGTACATCTTTCATACTGATATCCCCCTCTCTGGGGCACTGTGTTTCATACTCGCATGTATAGATAGACAAATTAACTCATCTCCACAATAGGATATCAGTTTTTAGCTATTGGTTGTCGCACTCCACTTCTTTGAAGTTGATGTACAGAGTCGGTAGGTAGTACTGCATATGTATATAGTTATTTTGGGTATGTCGGGGCCCTGTCCCGAGATGATGATACATGTTAGTATTCGTAGAGGCTTGCAAACTAGAGATTGTTGTATATATGTTTTATGTGGTCTTGTTGGCCCTTGTCAGTCGTTGATATACTCGTGACGGCCTATCGTCCTTAATTTATGCATACCTATTGTGTTGGGCCTTTTCTACATATAGATTATTATCGTTTTCCATCTTATTATGGGTTTTGGAGGCATAGTCGGCCCAAGTTGCATTTTGTTTCCTTCAGGTACTATAGTTGGTTTGCTCAGGCCTTAAGGTGCCGAGTGCCAGCCACACACCCCAAGGCTGGAGTGTGACAAATGGGGTATCAGAGTAGGTCTGTCCTATGGAGTCTGCAAGCCTTTGTCTAGTAGAGTCTTATTTATGGGTGCATTTTACACCACACTTATAAACAGGAGGATATAGGACATTTAGGATAGTTACCTTATTTCCTAATCTAGATCGTGACATAGAGCTGAGTCATAAGGATTATTTCCATAACCCTTATCGTATTTGTAAATACATGAATATTTTCTTCCAGTAAAATTATATCTAGTATAGATATTGAGGATGAGTTGAGGGGGTATGCGAGTAGCACGCCCTCTATTGAGTCAGATCCATCAGAGGACATGGGTGAGTCACATTTTCAAGTATCTTTGACTCCAGTAATACCAAGGGAACTGAGGGAAACTCCCACCTTACCAGTCCCGCCGCCAGTTCCATCTAATGAAGATATTTAGAGAGCGATGCAGGTGTTCAGTTGGTTGACTCTCAGGCATGAAGTTATCCCGGAGCATCTAATTTTGATAGATCTCGTGAAGGGTCAAGTAGTTCATAGCATAGGGATATTTTTAATCAGAAACCACCGATGGCTACCAGATTTGACCCCTTTAAGGGTGATAAGAGGGCCAAGAGGTCTAGGACGATTGGGGAGTGTAGTGAACGATCGTATGATGATGAGTTACATTTGCAGGATCCGTAGGTGGGACCTTAACAAAAGATCAAGCGTAATTGGAGCTCTCGGATAAGGTCGAGACAGGGCTCACACACCTTAGTATTTGTATCTCTAGGTCAAAAAAATATAGGTTGAATGGGGTCATCCCCACCAAGTTGCATGCAGTATGGTCGGATGCATATGGAACAGTGTTGTAAGGGTACAGGAGTTTTCTATAGGTGTGGCAGGCCAGGACACAAGGTACGCGAGTATATGTGGATGATTAGTAAAGGTAAGGGCAAGGGAATAGAAGGAACCTCGAGGCTTGATGTCGTCTGAGGTACGCTATCGTTAAATTATTATCGATATCTTTACCTTTTATAGACTTAGTATTGATCCATTTGTGTTGAAAAGTGTTAATACTACTCTATTTCAAGGACTAGTTATATGGAATCACTTGGGGGATTAGATGCTCTGAAGAGAATAGGTTGTGACTGTAGAAGTGAGATGCTAGTTAAATTCCAATATGTATGTTGGTAGACTGGAAGAAAGTGAAAACCCCATCGATATAGAGATGGAAGAGGTAATGTTATTCTTCCTTCCAGACGATTTTGTTAGCTAGATCCTAAATTTATGATATTACACTACTATGGTTACTCTACGACAACTCAAGTCCTGTGAGCAGAAGGTCAGCATGAAAGTGAGATGTAGAAGGTGTAGCTGATAGGTTTAAAGAGGACTCTGAGAATTCAACCATTTTACGATAACTTCCATTGACATATACAAGAAAATGCCTTATGAATACGTGACCCAATAGCCACATTAAAGGAATTAGGGATGACCTCCATGACGTTGGTAATGCAAATGAATTGCTTCGATTCGGTTATATTAATATTGGATTTAGTGACATGTGAGGGGAATGCGGAGGAGGACGTACTCAGAAAAATGACCCCGGATTATATAAGGGATAGTTATCCGTGATAATAGGAGACAATATGAGCCCTTTTACTAATCATGAAGAAGTTGTATTGCGGGCCGCTTAAAATTACTAATCAGAGTGTTGATGAACTGGGCATGCTATAGATAACAAGGTGAAGAAATCTTCAAAATTATCGGAAAACATTATATGATTCTAGATACCTCAAGATGAGAATAGTTGTTGAAACTAAAGATGGAAATATCATGGGGACGACTGAGGAATGAGTAAGCGGAAAGAGGAAATATTTTCTTAGTATGAATAGGACATGATAAAGTGTTAATATAGGAATAAGTATGTTAACCGCAGAAGGATGGACTGGAAAGAAAGAGGTAACAAAATAAATGAAGTTACGATTATATAGGTCCCGCTAAGATGTAATTACGCCAAAGCAATGTGAGAATCTATAGTAAGAAAAGCGTAATATAGGCTCATTGACTAGAGATGTCGGACCCTCGATGTATGAAAAGTCGGTACGAGAAGTATATCAAAGACAACAAACCCTCCACGTATCTTGAAATAGAAAAAAATAGAGTAAGATATAAGTAATTGGGTGAGAAAAGAATCTATTATGATAGGACAAAAAGATTTAGGAAAGGTTATTGGCCCATGTAACGCTGTAAATTAAATTGAGAGGACGACGACTCGCAGGAAGTACGTAGATGGAAATAACGGTGGTACATCTCAAAATACTCAGGTAAAGAAGTAGGAAAAAGGCGGACATGATCTTAGGAATGTCGGGAAGGCGTCAGAAAGGTACATTCAGGTCTAGTAACCCGATAAGGAAAATGGAATGTCGAACAAGAAAGGATATCCACGAGCATCTACGAATAGACTAAAGGTTATTCTACATATAATACTGATAGATTAGGAGCTTATGGCTCAGTATAGTCAAACGAACCACTTCTTCAACACCACTAGGGGGGAATCTTAGCCATAAGGCAAGGAAAGAAGTTTGGATCTAAGTGCGACGACCGGGTTTGAATGTAACTAGATAGTGTGATATAGTGTTAAACCTCTTAGAATCTAGTTGGACCTTATAAGGGATTAAGTTAAATATCTAGTCTTTAAGGGACAAGCATCATCGCAGATAAGAAACAACAATAATGTTTGGGGCTATGTATATACGCTAGAGCATTTCAGAATGAATAATGTACGATTAGTAAGCGAATAAAAGAGACAAGTATAAATGAAAGTAAGAAGAGACAGTCGCTTGTAGTTATTAGTAACAAGATGATACGAAGAAGTTCTCATCCAGATCTTGAATGAAAATTATGATGGTATTATCTGTAGAGTGATTGCGGCCGAGACACTGTCGGTCCTAAAGAGTTCAAATGTATTGATCGTTGAAAGATACTAAACTTACAAAGGAGTAAAGACATAAGCACACTTTAGGATCCTATGTACCGATAGTCCGATATCCCTGGAATTAGGTAGAGTGGTAATTCGTGAAAACTAGAGGTGTAACCACAGCGGACTAATTAGTGCGGAAGCTAAAAGAAGGGAAGTAGTCTAAGGAGTATATCAATAAATCAAGTGGAAGTCGATGAATGAATTCAGAGGATGATACTTGTAAGGTACAGAACTCAATAAAGTCGTCCTTCATGGGGGAGATAAGAAACGTCTGGATAAAGATTTCACTTATGCGATTTGAGAGTGGTATATCAACAACAGAAAACCGCAGTCCTTAAGCTTAAGGGTAAAAGGGGACCCTCAGGTACCATGATCATTATGTACACCTAACCTAACGAAAATTATAAAACAAGATTATTACATAAGCCTCCCCTTAATCCCTACACTAGTATTCATAGAAAATGTACTAAGAATCATTGGGATGTTAAAGGGAGATATCAGTGAGATAGCATGAAAATGGGACCCCTAAAGAACCCGGGAAGACTGAAGACAAATAAATATGAATTTTCATCTAAGGATTTACCATGCCAACCTCATGAGATGAATTGTTCAGGTGGCCAGTTCATGTTTTGTCAATCAGAACTATCGAAGTGATGGAGGACTATGCGAGACTATTCGTAAGGACTGCGAGGCACTCCGTCTAGCCTTATCCATAGACAAATATGTATATTGAACCTATGGTTCGGGTGATTGAAGGTACACTAAAGGAAATCTGAATGACCACCTATCTCTTGGTAAGTTACATGCCGCAACGACTGTCGTGTTAGATATTGGAATAATATCATATGAAACTCTGAAGGAGCAAAGGTGTTGAACTCCTATCAAATGATTAGACTTAAGTGAGCTTAAGCAAAAGAGACTTAATTTAAGGTATTATGTCATAAAGTAGATAAGACCTCATGGCAAATGATGTTGACTACCTAGGATCGACAGTAAATAGCGGCTGAGTCTAGAATTTCATGTTAGTGATTCTTGGAAGTGTTGTCCAGAAGAGGTGTGATGAGAATCAAAAAGAGGAGCAAGCTTTGCCTCTAGTACATTGAACTAAAGGAGATTACTCAGAGAATTGGCCTCCACACTTGTTTCAAAGCTCAAGTTTATACTGATACTTGTGCGATACAGTTCCCCTATTTCTAGCTTACCTATTGGGCTTAATTCATATATCTTGTTTAGGTGAAAATATTGAGATAGATATGGCAGGCACAGCTCAAATAACATAATATGATAGTTGAGGTGAGATCAGGCTAAACTCTTTTATTCTTGCATTAATAGACGGTCGTGTGAGGCCAATATGAGGTTGTTATGTTATTTTATTTCCATGTGTGGCGTTGGATACTGTTTGGGCTGCTTGATAGGTTTTGGATAGTCTTGTTTACAGAGGAAACTCTGCCAAAATTTTTAGAAATCTTAGGAGTTAGAATATTATTCAACATTTCGAGGATGAATGTTCTTAAGAGGGAAAGGATGTTACGCCCTGTAGTTTCACACGCAAATGAGAGCGTAGTTAGCCGACTTGAGTCTAGAGAACTTGGGGTCATTTCTGAGGGTCTCTTATGTCATATAAGGGTGTTAAGGAAGGATACAGAAGGTTGGAAGTTAATTGGGTTAAAGGAAATATAACTCGATGAAGTTCGACGAAGATTAAGCAATATGCTAAGCGTTTTACGTCGTGGATGCCATTCTGCCTCGCATATCAGGTTGCAGATCAACCCCACCATCTCACTACCACCATATGCGTCCGCACATGGGCATATGCGCCATATTAATCGGTCACATATGTGAGGCGGTGATGAAGTCTTATTTAAGTTAACTTTGAAGAAAGCCTTAGGTTATTTCATTTCTCGATCCTTTGACGTCTTAAACATTCACCAACACTCTCCCAAGGGTTATTCATCATTGAAGGACATCTCCGTGTATTTTTAAGGTGATCCGTCCCTTAGGAGATCAAGAACACCTTTAAATCTTCTCTTGTTGGCTTAGCAAAGTTGAGAATTTCTTTGAGCTTGAGTTAGAGCTTGTTATAGGGGAATACTTGGATGGTTAAGGTAAGGATTCCACCAATATTATGTGTTATTTAGTTCATCCCATCTTAGATTTATTCATTGGTGAAGATAACTTTTATGTTAAGGAAGTATTGTAAGCATGATCTTGAAGAACCAATTCTTATAGCATGAAGTTGTGTTATCTTGTTTGTTGGGGTGGTTGGTTGAGATTATGTGTAGATTCAAGTGTTGAATATTATTGGCTAAGTTGTGAAGTTAAGGAGAAGAGTTATGGAAAATAGTGGTGTTGATTTAGATGAGTTCCATTGTAGAAGAGCTCAAGAACTCCATGCAGTTAAGTTGTTCGACGAAAGGTCTAAATAAACTTTCTTATAAGATATGAATTAGATAATCATACAAATTCTAAGTATAATGTAGATAATCATCCATAGCTTGTGCGAGGGTTCGTGGAGCATAACTAGCTTCGACAACAAGGTATGTAGGGCTAATTTCTTTCATTAGCATGACTTGGTATAAACCTTTTCTTAAAATAATCTTCCTTCTATTAAGTTCAAATAATTATATTCCTCTCTTGATGAAATTATTCATAGGTCTTGCATACTCCTTATTGGTAGTGTTTCTCGTATTCCATATGTTTCTGATTAATTAGTTATAAGAATTGATTAACGTAGCGACAATAATGATAGTCGGAGGATACTGACCATAGGTCACTATGACCCTGTTCATGGTATCCCTTGAGGTCTGTCATGCATTGCACTTATATATATATATATATATATATATATATATATATATATATATATATATATATAGCTATGTGCATATCGTGCATCGATATAGTCAGTCGGGCAGGCACATAGATATGCAGACCACTGATCAGTAGGCAGGTATTACCGCATCCTATATGGCCGAGTAGTTTATGATAAGTTCACCCCACAAGGGGATTTGATACTACACTATATGGCCTTATTGAGTGGCCCGATTTTACTTATATGCATATATTTATGGTTATGTAAGTTGCATGCCCTCAACATCCTTTTTTGAGTTTTAGGTTGATTTTGTACCCTTCTTTCTTGTATTACATCTCTTGTTTACATGTTTTACATGCCTTACATATTTAGTACATCTTTCGTACTAACATCCCCCTCTCTAGGGCGATGTGTTTCATGCCCGAAGGTATAGATAGACAGATCGACTCATCTTCACAGTAGGATATCAATTTTCAATTGTTGGTTGTCGCACTCCACTTTTCCGGAGTTGTTGTATATAGTCGGTAGGCACTACTGCATATAAATTTGGTTATTTTGGGTATGTCAGGGCCCTGTCCCAACTTGATGGTATATGTTAGTATTCGTAGAGGCTTGCAGGCTAAATATTGTTATATATACAGTAAACCTCTATAAATGAATATCCTTATGACCTGAAAAATTATTATCTTATACGGGGTTATTACTTTATCGATAAATGAATATTTTATTAATTTATCGATAAATTAATATTTATTAATTTATAGAATAATTTTTATTTTGTACATTATATTTCTCAAATTAAACAATTATCCTAGTGAAAATGAAGCTTTAATGGAATCACCTACGGACGAAGAAATTATTCGAGGAGTAATGGGTATGGAAGATGATGACAATCAAGATCTAGATGATAGTAATGTTATACCACATGTTTCTCCAAAATAAGCTATTCTTGCCATAGAGACTTTGAAAAATTACTTTCTTCAAAATGAGAAGAATGTGCCGAATTTAGTTTATGCCCTCCAAAAAGTTAAAGATGAAATTGAGTTCAGTTCGCATAAAAAGAACCAATTGACTATAGATACATATTTTAGGAAAGCATAAAATTTGAAATAAAAATTGTTTAGGAAGTGCTTTATTTTATGAATTATATATGTAATTTTCATACGTATTTAATGAATTATTATTTTATATTTTCAGTGGGCCTCAAGGAATTTTTTAAAACTTATTATCTTATGCATTTATCGAAGTTATTATTTTATCCCATTGGCCCAAGTCGGGACCGGAGAAAATTCTTATTTAATCGAGGTTATTAATTTATCGAATATTCATTTATCGAGGTTTTACTGTATGTTTTATATGGTCTTGTTGGCCCTTGTCAGTCGTTGATATGCTCGTGATGGCCTGTCGACCTTACTTTATGCATACCTATTGTGTTGGGCCTTTTGTGTGTGGAGTATTATCGTTTTCCATCTTATTGTGGGTTTTTGAGGCCTTATCGGCCCAAGTTTCATATAATTGCCTTCAGGTACTATAGTTGGTTCGCTCGGGCCTTGGGCTGTCGGGTACTGGCCACACACCTCAAGGTTGGGGTGTGACAAATGTGGTATTCTCATTCCAATAAGGCACTGGGTGCCGACCATACCCCCAAGGTGAGGGCATGACAAATATGGTATTAGAGCAGGTCTGTCCTAGGGAATCTATAAGCCGTGTCTAGTAGAGGTTTATTTATGGGTATATTTTGCACCACACTTATAAACGGGAGGCTACAGGGTATTTAGGATTGTCACCTTTTTTTCTTGTTCTATATTGTGCAATAGAGCTGAGTCGTAAGAATTCAATTCCTAATCCTTAACTTGTTTGTAATTTCAGTAATTCCTACGACTAGGAAGCAAATGACTAATAGAAAGTTATATGTGGATGTGATAGAGGGTACTATTCCGGTGCCACCCGTTAATGTGGGACAGAGTGAGCCCCAAACTGAGGTACTATCTTAGACTCTGCCCGCTCTAGATGAGCTCAAAGGGTCTCTAGTACCCTTAGTTCCACCACCTGTCACCTCTGACCAAATGTGTAGAGTGTAGTGAAGTTGTTGACCCCATTAGTGGCTGCTCAGGCCCAGCGCCAAGCTACGAGTGTTGATCATCTGAAAGGATAGCTAGTGCGAGAGTCCGATATTCCATTAATCTAGATCCTTCAGTATTTATAGGATCTAACCCGGATGAGGACCCGTAAAATTTTATAGATTAGCTTCAGAGGATATTGTGAGTGATGCATACTACTGACACTGAGGAAGTGATGTTGCCATCCTATAGGTTGCAGAATGGTGCTATTTTGTGGTATGAGGCTTGATAGAGGTCATGGGGATCGCATGCCCCACCAGCGGTATGGAAAGAGGTCTTAGAGGTGTTTTTACTTTATTATCTACCAGTAGAGATATGGCAGGCTAGAGTTGATAAGTTCTTATATCTTCTACAAGGGAATATGAGTGTGGGGCAGTACAGTCTTTAGTTTGACTCTTTAGCCAGGTATGCCCCTCAATAGTAGCAGAGATCATCGACTAGGTACATCGATTTATTAATGGTTTAGGGACACGTATGATTAATGAGTATACTATGTCCTCTTTGCATGAGAATAAGGATATTTCCAACATTCAGGTATATTAACAGAATCTGGAAGAGCGTAAGCGACAGCAACGAGTGGACCGTGATTGTGAAAGGGGATATGCATAAAAGGGCGAGATATGCTAGTTATTCATGTGATTTTCAAGGTGGGTTGAGGCCATAGTTTCCTAAGAGCCTAGTACATCCTGCAGCCAATGCACCCCCACAGTTCCAGGGACTACGCGGTGATTGATTTGCTTATTCCAGGTCAGGTCAGAGTTCACAAGCATCAAGTTCTTAGTATCATGGGGTCTCTAGTCAGACAAGGCTGCCTTTACTATGATGTGATCTGTGTGTTAGGGAACGTTTCAAACAGTGTCATCAGAGCATGAATGTGTGTTATTCTTGTGGGTATCTCGATCATATTATGCAAGACTATCTGACGATGGGTAGAGGTGTATTGGCTTCGTCATCATTAGTACGCCCTTCTGGGCAAAGTTCTCAGATGTCAACTGGTCGAGAAATAGGTAGAGGTGGAGTTCCTAGCTCGGGCGGTAACCAGAATTGCATCTATGCATTGGTGGGTTGACATGATCTAGAGTCTTCACCCAATATCGTCACAGGTATATTATTTATCTCTTCCTATGATGTGTATACATTGATAGACCTAGGCTCCACTTTATCTTATCTTACTCCCTTCATTGTTAGTAAGTTTGGTATGGAGCCTAAGCTATTAAGTGAGCCATTTACGGTGTCTACGCCGGTTGGTGATATGGTGGTTGCTAGGTGAGTCTATTAAGGTTGTGCGGTAATAATTGCTAGTCGTCATACCCTAGAAGAGTTAGTGGAGTTAAAAATGGTTGATTTTGATGGTATCATGGGTATGGATTGGTTGGCCTCGGGTTATGGCAATGTTGATTGTTGGACGAAGGTCGTTTAATTTCACTTCTAGGGCGAGTTAGCCCTGGAATGGAAGGGAAACTCTACAATGCCTAATGATATGTTTATTTCATTCCTTAAGTCAAAGAAGATGATTTCTAAAGGTTATATCTATCATTTAGTTCGGTTTTGAGATGCCTTGGTGAAACCCCTAACCTTTCAGTCTATTTCTATGGTTAATGAATTTCCAATGTATTCCCAGATGAGCTTTCGGGTATTCCTTCTGAAAGGGAGATTGATTTTCCTATTGATATGCTTCCGGTGACTCAGTCGATATCCATCCCTCCATACAGAATGGCTCTTGCAGAATTGAAGTTAAAGGAGGAATTGAGGGATTTATTGGAGAAGGACTTTAGTAGCCAAGCACTTCATTGTGGGGTGCACCAATGTTGTTTGTCCGTAAAAAGAATGGCTCGTTGAGGATTTGCATTGATTATTGACTGTTGAATAAGGTTACCATCAAGAACAAATATCCGCTTCCAAGGATCAATGATTTATTTGATCAGTTATAGGGTGCTAAGTATATCTCGAAGATTGATCTTTGGTCGGGATATAATCAATTGAGAGTTAAGTAGAATGACATTCCGAAGACAACTTTCAGAACCAGGTATGGCCATTTTAAGCTCCTCATGATGTCGTTTGGGCTTATTAATGCACCAACTACCTTCATGGACCTAATGAATCGAGTCGTCCAGCCATTCTTGGATATATTTGTGATTGTGTTTATAGATGATACTCTAGTATACTCATGGTCCGAAGCGGAGCATGCGGATCATTTGTGAGCGGTGTTACAGATGCTCCAGGATTATAAGTTGTATGCAAAATTCTCCAAGTGTGAGTTCTATCTGAATTCAGTACCATTTCTTGGCCATATAGTTTCGGATGAGGGTATTAAAGTTGATAGTCAAAATATTGAAGTTGTGAATAACTGGCCAAGGCCCACAACTCCTATGGAGGTTCGTAGTTTCTTGGGCTTGGCAGTTTATTATCAAGGATTCATACAAAGTTTTTCTTGTATTTCTTCACCATTGACAAAGCTAACTCACAAGGCAACAAAGATTCAGTGGTCATATGCGTGTGAACAAATCTTTCAGGAATTGAAAGATAGGCTTATGTCAGCACCCGTTCTAACACTTCTAGAATAATTGGCCGCTAACCAAAAACTCTGTTGTATTCTAAACCACAACACCTCGTCGCCTGAATCTAGAAATCAAACCCTCAAACTAGCCAACTGACACAAATCTCTAGTCATCTTCATCTTGTCGGCCTCTATATGGCTTCAACTACCCATAGACTTGCGTCTTAGGGCATCAACTACCATATTAGCTTTGTTGGGATGGTATAGGATATCAATGTAATAGTCTTTCAACAATTTGAGCCATATGTTTTGCCTTAAATTCAAATCATTCAACTGGAAGATGCACTGAAAACTCCTGTGATCAGTAAATATGTCAATGTAGACTCCGTACAAGTAATGACGCTAAATCTTCAGGGAAAACCCAATAACTGCTAACTAAAGATCATGAGTTGTAATTTGTCAAGGCCCACAACTCCTACGAAAGTTTGTAGTTTCTTGGGCTTGGCAGTTTATCATCAAGGATTTGTAGAGAGTTTTTCTTCTATTTCTTCACCATTGACAAAGCTAACTCACAAGGAAACTAAGATTCAGTGGTCATATGTGTGTGAACAAATTTTTCAGGAATTGAAAGATAGGCTTACGTCAGCACCTGTTGTAACACTTCTAGAAGGTACATAGGGGTATGTTATGTATTGTGATGCTCCGAGGGTTAGTCTAGGCTATATTTTGATGTAGCATGGCAAGGTTATTGCATATGCTTCGAGACAGTCGAGGAAGCACAAGCAGAATTACACAACTCATGATCTTTAGTTAGCGGTTATTGTATTTTCCTTGAAGATTTGGCGTCATTACTTGTACGGAGTCCACGTTGACATATTTACTGATCACATGAGCTTTAGTGTATCTTCCGGTTGAAAGATTTGAATTTGAGGCAAAGCATATGACTCGAATTGCTAAAAGACTATTACATTTATATCCTATACCATCCTAGAAAATCTAATGTGGTACTCGACGCCCTAAGACGCAAGTCTATAGGTAGTTGAAGCCATGTAGAGGTTGATAAGATAAAGATGATTAGAGATTTGTGTCAGTTGGCTAGTTTGAGGGTTTGATTTCTAGATTCAGGCGACTGAGGTGTTGTGGTTTAGAATATAGCAGAGTCGATGCTTATAGTAGAGGCAAGAAACAACAATACGAGGATCTTCAATTAGTAAAGATGAGGGAAGGGATTCCACAACAGAAGAAGCAAATATTAGAGCTAAAAAATGGAGTTCTCAGGTATCGAGGCCGGTGGCATGTCCCAGATATGGGGAAGCTTCGGATCGAATAATTACATAGATTAACCAATCACGATATTTTGTTGATCCAAGTTCGATGAAGATGTACCATGACCTAATAGAGGTCTACTGGTTGAACGACGTACAGTGGAATATTGCAGAATTTATGGCCAGTTTTCTAAATTACCAATAATTTGAGATAGACCATCAGAAGCCGGGAGGATTAGTCCAGAATATAGAAATCACAATGTTGAAATGGGAGATGTTTCATGTGGATTTCATTACAGGTTTTCCCCATTCCTCCCGGAAGTATGATTCTATATGGGTGATTGTTGACAGGCTTACGAAGTCGGCTCATTTTCTACCGGTCAAAACTACTTATACGGCTAAAGAGTATGCAAGGCTATATATAAAGGAGATAATTCAACTTCATGATGTTCTAGTTTCTATTATCTCCGAAAGGAGTGCCCAGTTTAGAGATAATTTATTGAGATCTTTCCAAAGAGGTTTGGGTACTCAGGTGAACCTTAGTACAGCTTTTCATCCGCAGAAAGATGGTCAATCCGAGTGCACTATTCAAACACTTGAGTACATATTACGGGCTTGTGTTCTAGACTTCAAAGGTAATTGGGATGATCATTTTCCGCTCATTGAGTTTGCATATAATAATAGCTATTATTCCAACATCAAGATAGCTCTATATGAAGCCTTATATGGCAGAAAGTATAGATCACTGATTGGTTAGTTCGAGGTAGGTGAAGTTGTGTTACTAGGATCTGATTTGGTTTAGCAAGCAGTGAGAAAGTAAATTTGATTCAGTAGTGGTTATTGACAATGCAGAGTCAGCAAAAGTCTTATTCAGATGTGCAACACCAAGATTTAGAGTTTGTCATTGATGATTGGGTATTCTTGAAGATTTCGCCTATGAAAGTCATAATGAGGTTTGGAAAGAAAGGCAAGCTTAGACCTAGATACGTTGGGTCATACAGTATCGTTCGAAGGGTAGTCCAAGTGGTGTATGAACTTGAATTACCTCTTGAGTTAGAATCGGTCAATCCGGTTTTCCATGTGTTGATGCTACGAATATATATGGGAGATCCTTCAAGCATTTTACCAGTGAAAGATGTTCAGGTAACAGAACACCTATCCTAGATCGCCAAGTCTAGAAGTTAAGGACCAAAGAAGTTGCCTCTATTAAGGTGTTGTGGAAAAATAATAATGTCAAAGCAATAACATGGGAGGCCAAGAAAAAGATGAAGTCAAATATCCTCACCTATTCCAAGCGGAAGGTGCATAATGATTATCGTGTGATACATTTCCTTTAACTATAGTCTATGTGCGCAAACCTACTAATATACCTTGTTTAGGTGACGATCGTAATGAAGATGAGGTAGCACAGACTAGGCCACCAGTTCAAATATCTGAGGTGAGTAATAATTTGTTATATGCATTTTCTTGGTGCAAATGATTGTATGGGGCCGATAATAGAATGTGTTATGTTATATGGCTCTGTAAAGCATGTATTGTATTTTTTTGCTACGTGGCAGGTTCCGGATAGTCTTATTTATAAAGGAAATTCTATCAAAATTTCCGTAGAATCCCTAGAGTTAGAATTTTCTACTATACTACCTCAACATTCGATGAAGAATGTTCTTAAGGGAGAAAGGATGTAACACCCCGTATATTCGCATTCGTGTGTGTGCATAGTTAGTCGAGGTAGACTCTGATATCTTGAGACCTTTTGTAAGGATATCTATGACTTAGATGTATGTTAAGAAGATGTCGGAGAGTTTAGAGGTTAATTGGATTGAATGAAACATATCCCGGTAGATTTCGATGAAATTAGTACAATATGTTGAACGTTTGCCCCGCAAACTTGGCCACATTTTAGGCCAACAATTTTTGAGTTTCTGCCATCACATCTGTGGTGGGAAATGTGGCCGCATAAGTGGTTTTGTGCTACAAAACCCACCATAAAAGTAAGGAGGTCGAAACCTTTATTTAAGGCCTTGAAGCGGTGGCTCATTTTCTCATTTACTTTTCCACCCTCCCACAACCCAAATCTTCTCCAAATATCCTCAAAGTATTCTCCCATCATCTAGGACAAATCCAAGGGGTTGTAAGGTGATTCTCCTTTCGGGAAGTCTGTAGTGATAGCGAAACTCGCATTTTCCGCTTCGTTACAAGTTCGGAGGTTCCTTCGAAGTGAAGTAATCTTAAGATTGGGCTTGTTATATTTGTTTGAGGTAAGGATCTTACTCTTTATCTTTTTTTTAAGTAGATACAAGTCTTGATAAGCTAATTGAGCTAGAACATACGAATCGACGGTTAAAAGTCGCGTAGAAGTTGTTGTATCACTTTTGAATTGTTTTAAGGTGTTTCTATGGTGTTCTTGTGACTAGAAATTATGGATTAATATGTTGTATACGTGTGATTTTTTGAGATGAATCTTGAGAAAGAATAGAGTAAAGAAAAGAATTGAATAGTTAGTAAGAGCCGAGCTTGTCGCCCGATATACTATATACTAGTTTTTACGTTAGCTTGATAATAGGGTTATTGTCGTGTATTGTAGATTGAGGTGCTATCCAAACTGAGTAGGTCATGTCGTCAAAACTATATCATCAAAAGTTATGTTAAGGATATCCCTTCTTTCTTCGTGGCATGAATCCTAACTACAACAATTTCTCAAATGAAATACATATGCAAATGTTCCACTCATTTTAATTGTTTGTCTCTTGTTAGGAGTACTTTTCATGTCATATATTTATCCTTCATTATATTATGTTCTGTTTTTTTCCTTTTTGATAATGAAACATATGATGAAAAGTTAGCTACATAACGACAACCAGAGGTGTAATGACCTTATGTCACTCTGACAAGCTTAGAATGCATATATATATATATATATATATATATATATATATATATGTGTGTGTGTGTGTGTGTGTGTGTGTGTGTTCGCGCGTGTGTGTACATACATACATATATATGTATATGGTATTTCAGATGACAAGCACATTATGTGTGTGTACGTACATACATACATATATATGTATATGGTATTTCAGATGACAAGCACATTATATATTTGATATATAAGTCTTCGTACCACTAATCAGTTGGTTATGGATTATTGATAATGATAGTCATGCCCACAGAGGCTGATATGATATGAGATTATGAGTCCGTGTGTGGCTCCAGAGCGTTATATATGCGTATATAAGTATACTTAAACATATCATGGCCCTTAGTGGAAATTTAGAGTTCCAGGTTGACCCTGATTGTCTCTTACTTATGATTATATCTTTATTTATGCTTTATTTGCCTTGTATACCAATACATTATTTTGTACTAACGTCCTTTGCAGGAGTGTTGTGTTTTATACGCACAGCACCAGGTAGATAGGCTGATGGGCCTTCTCAGTAGGCTACCCAGCTCAACAGTGATTTGACGTACTCCATTCTTTCTATAGTTGTAGTATGTCAATATGCTACGAGATCTATGTATATATGCATTTTGTGTATGGCGGGGTCTTGTCCCGACTTTTCATCAGTTATGATACTCTTAGAGGCTTGTAGAATTGAGTTGTATGTCTAGTTATCATGTATGGATTTGTTGGCTTCTATGTTGGTCAGTTGACGCGTATTGTGGCCTTGTCGGCCTTATATATGTATATATGTTTTGGGATTCTCACCCCTTTTAGGTTTTTTTTGCTCAAATTATCTTTATGATTGTCATTTTGTGGCCTTGTCAGCCTAGTATTTTTGTATGTTCAGGTTATGGCCTTAGATGTGGTACACTCAGATTTGTAAGGCATCGGGTGCCGGCCATACCTTCCAAGGTTAGGGTGTGACACATCCTGTCTATTCTTGTAATATATAATCACTGGTAGCTCTACCATTCCACCAGGTGAATAGACTCCCTTTAAACCCCAATTCTAGTAATTCACATGAGTTAATACAAAATGCAAAGTACTCATATTCATGAAGAGAAACTGGTAATGCTCCTATCTTCACTTCTTCCTTCATGATCATATTTAAATCTATCTCAACTAACGAATGATCTGTTATATCATTATCTAGACAATACAGGCTATCCCACAATGCAATTCTTTATGTGGCTTCACATTTTACATAAACCACAGTTGTAACGAGTGATCTATCCAAGTCATGCAGGAAGAGTTTAATGGAAATGTTTTGTTCAGTATCCTAGAGAATCTCCACATTTATATTGTCATCTACAAAATATCATATCTTTCCATTACAGTTAAAGTGAGCATACTTCATTCCTAACCTTATTATGTACTTCTAGATGTGTCTTGAGTGTTGAAATAGTTCCATCAAGGCAATGATAAAAAGTATGATGTTTGTGCAGTGCTTGAATCCTGTGAAAGGCTTGCTATGTATTTACTGATCTAATGTTTCAAAAATGAGTCTTAATCATCATTTAAAACTTGGCTTACCAGACCCTCTCTTTGGTAACACTCATGTTGGTTGAGTATCAGTAGTAAATTGTTTCTTGGACTTCATGTTCCCTTTGTGTTGTGATTTTGGAGAGATACCAGCTTCTCTTGCCACCTGTTCAAAAACTTGGCCAATGGTGTCATTATCTACAGTATCTTTGGACTTCACTGAACATCTACTAATGTTTTGTATTGTGTTTTCTGTAGTATCAATGTTTTGAGATACTATATCATGCAATTCTTTTAATAGAGACTACTTTTTTTTGTTGAACACTTGCTTCTCATACTCATTTTTAACCTGTATTAGTGCATGTTCAATATGAACACCTGTTGACTCCACACCTGGTAGATATGACCCAATGACCTCCCTAGAAGCATTCTCCTCCCCTGATAACTGATCCTATGCACCTTCTATCAGATTCTTTGCTTCAACCATTTCGGCATTTTCCTGATTTATCTTGTGCAAAGTACTGCTGTCTTTGATAATTGTGCTAGAAGGGGATAGTTTCATCAATTCTTACTAATGCCACATCTGATTCAATTTCCTGAGAGCAAACCTCCTAGGAATCACCCCTTCCCTCCTCGGAGTCTTCAGTGCCTTATTCTTCCTCTACCCTTTCCAACCACTTCTTTTCATGCTCACCTTGAGTCTGTCCTTCTGAACCCATTGCCTCTAAACTCCTGATATGCTGAGTTTGTTCAACTGTTGTTGTGTCTTCGTCTTGAAGAGACAAAGTCAAGTTCTGCTCCTCTTGTTCATGATTGCCAATCATTAAGACTGCTTACCAAACTCATCTCCTTCTGTGTAACTGTGATTCTCTATAACCATTGTTTGCTTGCCTTGTTGATCAGTTCCTGCAATATCCTCTACTTCACTAGATCTGTCAGCATTATCATTCTCCTCAAGCTTCTCCACTCTTGGTTTTTCTTGAACTGTTGTTGTCATTCTATCTTGCATATCATTGTTTTCATCCTCCTTCTGCACAAAATCCTTTACTACCCAATCTTTGGTATTACTAATATCTCATTTGATACTGAGAACTATTTTTTTGTCCTTGGAGTTTTGTGGATTAACGTTGTTCATTTTCTCATCTAGTTGTACCTATTCTGCATCCATGTTATTATGCTCCAAACAATTATCATTCTCCTATGATGTTAGGCATTCATCCACCTCCTTATTTGTACCTGATTCTGCGTGACAATCTACCACCTCTTTCTCTGTATTTTTTTCTGTATTGTTCTCATTTATCTCTTTGTTGTCATTTTCTTCAGTGTTGTTGGTTAGAACATCAAATTTGTTTTGAGTTTTAACTGTTTCATCTATTCTTTATTTACCTTTCCCTTGACTGTATTATCACGAACTCTCTTCTCCTTGCTATTTCTGCTCCATAGATATGTAACCACCTTACCACTGGATAAAACTCTCGGTAAGTATTTCTGCACAGGATAGTTCCTTCCCTAAAATCTTCTATTAACCTCCTAGTGTATCAGATTGCTCTCCCTCGTTTACAGCTTCACCTAGTTCTGGATAGGTTCTACATTCATCAATAGCATGTCCTTGCAACATATATTCAGTACAGTACTTTGGGAGAAAACCATACTAAATTTCACCTTGTCACGTGTAATATCCTTTGCTACTTCATCTTCTATCTCCATAATGACAAATTTAGGAAGATCATCCAATAAATCCACTTGGACATTCACTCTAGCACAATTCGGTCTTGTCTTATTAATAGTAGCCAGGTTAAGTTGTAGGGGTTTGCCAACTGCAGATGCTAAAGTAAACAAAGATTTCTTGAAAAAGAAGGTAGATTGTAGGTTTGGAAAGGAACTAAATCATGGATATAGAAGTTTCTTTATCAATTTTGAACTTTGAATCATAAATAAGGGGTTTCATTAATTGGACTCAAAAACCAAACCTTGTTTGACTTAGATCTTCCTTCTTTTCTTATAGGCGCACCGGCTATTGTCTCTCCTACTTCAATGCTAATTTCATTTGTTCAACTTATGGTAAGGATTCCATATAGTTAAACTCTAAATCCTCAGATAATAGGATTCAATCACTTTCAAATTCTCCTAGTTGCTTATGAAAGTTCTTCTCGACAGTCTCCTATGTTGTGCGATAAGGATCAGTTCCTTTGAATAGTTCATTTGTTGATATGAGTGCTTCACTGAATCCTTTGGAGATCTGTTTGGATATCTGGTTCATCAAATGACTTATATCTCTCTTGATTGACATTGAGTACATTATTTGTCAAGTCATCAAAACATCATTATAAGCTTATCATTTATTGTTAAGTCAACAGCTAATCAACAGGGGTGATCTAGTGCACTTGTAACTAAACCAAAATCAAGAAATCCTTCTTGCTTAACCAAGTTCTCATATTCAAAATCTTCATTCTCCTAGAAACATTTCTCTTCTTTAGTTGAATCTTCTAACAATAATTATCGATCTTGGGCTAGCAAAAAGTCTCTAATTTTTCTTCTACTATTCTCTACGGCCTGTATAACGGTAAACCTCTCACCCAGATATATTTATACATTCATCTCTACTATGAAGAAAAGAAGAATGGTTTCTTCTAAAATGCCTCGATACATGGAGCTCTAAGGCGAATATGATTACATATTTATAAGATTGCAATTATTATATGCACTATATTTTAAAGAATTTGTACGTCATTATTGTAACTTAACATATTATAACATCTCAGTTACTTATAATTTATTCTATATCACCGATTAATGCTTATTAAATAGAGTTACCAATAATTATTTTTTTAGTAACATGATTGTATAAATCATTGTTTCACGCATACAATATAAATTAATTTGGTCTTTTTACTTGCTTTAGGTATTTGATATTTGAAGTTGACCTTACTAATTTAGATTTGAGGTAAGTAAGCCCACTAATCTTCTATTGTCAATGCTCAAACAATAGAGCTCTGGCTAACATTGAAGGGATTACAAGCATACCACCACTGGTTTATAATGTGTGTATGTTGTTGGCACCAATCATATTCAAATATGCATTCGATTTTGAAGCATTAGACGTTCTGAGTAATTTGAAAATTGAGTGCCCTGCTAATTGTTTTTTTTTGACACGATGAAAGAGTTAAAATATGCGACATCTTCTATTATGTTTTCATTTTCTTCATGACCTCCTCCTTCTGTATTATCAATGCCAAAACGTAGACAGTAATAATGTTTATTGTTATTTTTATGAATGGTAGTCATTTGTTCACATTCATTGTTCAGATATTTTTTTAAGAAAAAGGAGTTAGAAGATGGATTGAAAAGAAAAACATATTTTTGACACAGGGAAAGCAAGATGGAGACTGCTAAACAACAAAGGAATCTCTACCTTGCAAGGCAACAATTATAACTAATGCAAACTGCTATTATCCTTATGTACAGAAAACTAAGAACCAAAACTGCAAGCCGCTGAATGTGTAATATACAAAGTATATTACTATTAGAGCTCACAAGAAGTTCCTGGTGAATGAAAATCTCGCTGAAGAGGACTAAAAGAAAGCCACTACAAGCAATAGCGACTTAGATCATATACAATAGCTTATATTAATGTGCATGTGGAATTTAAATACGTTTAGAGTCATGTCATTCAAACACCATTTCTTGTTGTGGCTTCCGCGCTTAGAAACCAAAGAAATTCTTTTTTTTCTTCTTCTTCTCAATGTAGGCTAAGAGCTCCTCTTGACGAGCAAGGGCTTTCTCAAGTGCCTGCCAATAATAAAAATAATATGAAATTAGTTTTGTCTCAAATCTCTTAACATTATGTCAAGCTATCAAGAGAAGCCGATAAATACCATTTTGGTTGCACAAAGCTCTTGTTCCAATTTATCAACATGACTCATGACATTGTTAAGCATTTCCTCTTTTTCAGGTGGTAAGGAACTAGGCTTGTTACTAAGACTAATAACCTTCTCCTCGAGCTCTCCCATGCGTTTCATCATGCTGAAGTACTCGTTATTCGAGATGGCAGGTCCACTCAACCGATATTCTTGAGCTTGTGGTTTAACCATATCAACTCCTTTTAAGGAACCAGACAAGAGGGTTGAATCCGTAAGCTTTCTTGGCATGTTGCGTGTCATTCGGACCATCGTCACGACGCCCATCACGAATGTCATCACTCCGGTGAAAACGTGATTGCTAAATCCCTCGGGTGACTTAGAAATATCGTGCATGGGTAAGAAATCTGAAGCTGAAAAGAGGACAAGTAAAATTTAATACTACAAACAAACCAGGATACTGAAAGCAAAATCATATTGTTAACTAAACTATTAAAACATATTCTATACAATGACAGAAATGAATGTTTACCTTTAGCAATGGTGTAGTTGTCGGCTTTTGTAGCTTTAGGCATAGTTGCATCAATTACTTTGTCCACCATAGGGATGTACTTATCAGGATCATATGCACTAGGATGGTTTTTCTTTATGTCAACCTACAAACACATGTTTCGATTTGTTTCAGTCCGGGGCATACTAATAGAATAAAGAAAATCCGAGAATGTAGTATCTGGCTTAATAATATGAGGAAACGTTTTCCCTGGAAAAGGGGAGAAATATTGGAAAGAAGCAAATGCATTAGTATGTCTTATTGCCCTCAAACTTGTATTGAAAATAGAGATGCTAGTGAAGCTTAAGCTCATTTCAAGTACAAAATTTTGTGCATTCTAATATGTGATGGATGAAGAAGAACCTTACTTCCTCATGGACAGTGGAGAGTTGTGTATGAGACACATGATCCCTCTGGACCTTGGAAGAGGCAGTTCTCATATTAATGGAACTGCTCTTCTTTGCATCCTGCAACATGATTGCTCATCCGATATATTTAATCACTTTCACCACTGTATAAAGAATAAAAAAAAAAGACAAAAATGTGGAAGACCAAGCAGGCACCTTTGGATTGGCATTCCCATCATCTGAAATTGTTTTCTCATCAGTTGTTGGAATGACAGTTTTCTTTGTGCATTTATGCATACCACTGTGAACCATCTGGCGTAAAATTAATTACATATCTTAGGCGTGTCAGTGGAATGGCAATTCACAAATACTACATGGTTTAAAGGTACTGAATACTAGAACTTCAAAACTAACCTTCATTATTTCTGGATCATTCCATGGGCCTTTATCAGAAAGCATACATCCTCCTTTGTCATCACAACTGCATGTACCACCTAAGAACTCCGGAAGTTCGCTGATGCAAGGCAGTGACAAACAAGTCGCTTTAGTTAGTGATGCATATGATTGGTACTAAATAGATAATGTCCTTCTATTTTATCATTTTCTGGATTAGAATTAGAGTCGCACATTTTTTGGACATTTAACTGGAGGTATGCTTGAAGCTCAGGAAAGCGAAAGAGAATATTTAAGTTCACCTGTATTTACCTGGCATCAATGATTTCAAGCAACGTGCTCTGGTATTTGTTACCAAGAACCTGGAAAAGGAAAGAACCAAATTTGTTATTCCAATGAAAATGATAGAAGCAGTCCGTTTTTTATTGAAAATGAATGTGGGCTTACGTTAATCTTTGCGGTGGTCTTCGGGTCCAGGAATGACTTGACAGAGTTCCATAAAAGCCTGAATCCAGATCCAGCATTGATGATATACATACGACACAAACTCTAGAAAAGTGAATAAAATTTATTCATGTTAACAACAGGAACATGAAAAAGTTCATCAAAAAACCAATGGCTAAAAAGAATGTGTAATGGATTCAGCCGAGTGAGAGACAAACATGTACCTCAGGATAATTGTTACCATCAACACCTTGGAGGCATTGAAGGAGTTCCCTTGCTGATTTGTTGAAATTTTTAAGTCCCTAAGGCATTATTGATGTAAATTAAGTTAGTGATTGCAATAACCTCCCAATGGAAGAAATACATTTGCTTTTTCAGTTATACTTCTTACCAAAAATCATTGGAAACAACAATTGCACCAATTACATTCTAAGAAAATCTAGAAGGATATTCACATCGTGGTATATAAAATGCCAGCATACCACTCCTTGCACATCCAAAATTGTTGTGCTTGTGTCAATATGTTTTTTGGCTGCAATGGAGCAAGCTGGCAATTTGTCATTGAAAGTCCTCTCGAACTCCTTCACATGGTACTTGAGATATCGGTCCATTGTTGTGACTTGCAAGAGCTTGGTAGAATCTACTTGACCAATTCTTTCAATATAAACTGGTCTTCCATCTTTGTCAACTCCATGATGCCCTTGAGGATAGTACTTGAGGACGTCCTCCTTTTCCTTGAACTCAAAGTCCTAAGAAAGATGTACGAAAACTTGAATTAGACCTTAAAGTCTTTTGAATTACGTGTATCTCTGACTTTTTTTCGATAAGTACCTCCATGATAGTGTCTGCACCAAATTCCTTCCTCCAATTAATCATATCAGACCACATCTGCTTTGTTTTCTCTAAATCAAATTTTCTAGCCTTCAGAAACCTGTATCATCATCCAAATACTTATCAGAAATTTAATGACCATGATTACAGAAGAAAATGACTTCTTTTACCTTAGCATCATATGATAATCATCATGTTGTGAAGGAAGTAATTCCTCCAGGATAAGTGCTTGACGGAAGGCATCAACTGCCTTTGATTCCTCCGCATCATGCTCATCCTTGAAGACAACAGACATGACCCTACTGTTTCTACGCCCAGTTTTTTTCAGAGACTGTCTAAATTTGTTGGAGGCATTAAGTGCCTTTTTCTTGAATGACCCAAGTCTTGGCTTCCTATCCTCATCAGTGTTTTCAATATCAATCTTTTCCATACCTGTAAGAAGAATAAATAGAAAATAATCGTATAGGCCGTAGATTTAACACATCCACAGGATAAAAAATATGCAAACATAGCCTAACAAGATTTTGGTGTTTTAATAAATATTTTATGCGAAGATAATTTCTTCATGAATTCTAGAGTAAGTTTTAAACTATAGCTTTAATGTAATTCTTCTTGATCAACTACATTCGAAATAATCATGATGGAGATTTCACCCTCAAGTTAAAGATTAAAGGTAGCTTACTTGGCCTGACTGGTCGTTCAAGAGGTCCTGACATTTTGCCACTCATGATGGCAGTAAATAATTATTTGTGACAATTTATAAAATTCTCTTGTGGAATGCCTACACCTATTGAAACAAAGTGAAATCAGAGAGGAATATATTTCAAAGCACCATCTAAAACCAAAGTTGATATTTGTAACAAAGATTTCATGCATATACAATAAAAATTGGAATTCATTGAGTAATACAAAATAAAAACAAAAACGCCAAATCAATTTTTAGAGAAAGAACAATTAAAGGAAACAAACAGTAAATTCAAGACAGTGTGGTCATATATCATGAAACTTTACATATTAAATACAAGAAATGGCAAAATTGAAATGAAAAAATAAATATCCAAATCTCATAGAACCAACAACAAGGGTCTTCAGAAAATGCCTCCATTCAATCAAATACAAACTAGTTCAAATCGATAATATAGAACCCCTACATAGTTTGCCAGCTCATTTCATTTTAATATGGGTAAGTAATTTATCTTTCTTAGGAATCTCATTACTATGAAAATTCATATTAATTTAACTAGGATTTATTTATCGATTGTCAACGTACCGTAACCTTTCTCATTTATCCGGATGCAAAACTAGCTAAGCAATGCGGAGCTCACATAGGTGGGTGAATTTTGGGGCAGGCAAGATATATTGATAATGGAAAAAAAACAAAAGAAAAGTAGTAATAATTTACATGAATAAAAAGCGGAAACGATGAAGGGTTTTCATGAGAAGTAGGGAGATTGATTACCAGTGACAAAAAAATGGCAGGGACAATATGAAAATATGGAGGAGTTTTCTCTTAAATTAACTAACTACTCTTCTCGAAAGAAACGGGGGTCCTTATAACTAAGTGAATGGACAAGCTATGAAATTTATTTATTTTTTAATTTTGGAATCATACCCACCATTGGTAATCTGGTGTTGGAGTAACAAGGAAATCGTTGGTCCTCACTTCATGGAAGCAACTACCTAACCGTCTCTCATGCATATAACGACCATTGTCTACACATTAATTTTTTCTCATATAATAGTATCATTTCCCTTGCTCTTGTATATGGGTGGCAAATAGGCGCTTTAGGCGAATTTAAATGTGCTTAATTAATAAATTATCATATCAAATTGTCATGACCCAGATTATCAGTCGTGATTGCACCTACACTATCCCCTTGGTAGGTGAACCATTCTCAAGTTGCCAAATCATTTCAAGAAAATCGGAAGAATTTAATACATACAAAACATTATTCAACAGTCTTAATATAAGTAGACAAAAGTACGAAAAGATATATTAGTCTTTACAACCCTAAAATCTAGTCTAGATCGTACCAGAGCAGTACAAAAGTCTTATTCAATTCACGTAAGACGAAATAACATTGTCTATAAAAATCAAATAGAAAACAGAATAAGAAGAGATGTCTAGGGGCCACGGATCAGCCATGTAGCTCACCCTGAATGTCTAGGATGTTGTGCCTCGATATCAGCCACGAGGTCCTGAGCTGGAATAAGGATCAGTATCTTCACAGAGTGCAGAAAGTGTAGTAAGATTACAACCACTAGTACCCCATAAGTATCATAGATCGACAATGAAGAAAATACGCATATAGCACATAAAGACTGATCCTACCTCATATCCAATGTAACATGATCCTTTAAAGTTACGGTAAACCAATCGTGATACAAGAACACAAGAAATAGAAATGTAGAAAATTAGATCATCTAAAGAAATGTATGAATGAATGAGTGCAATGCATTTGGCCAATACAAACTCGGTACACACATGCTAGCAGCCATTTCGTCTACTCATAACCCATGGGGTACTCGCGAGGTCCATATACCCCTCACCATCATCCGAAACTATTTCTCCTCAGAGTGTGAGAATCATGTCATAACTTATTAGATCTTACCATAACATGTCATATCATATCATATCACCTAAAACTATTTTCCCTCTGACTGTGAAAACATTACTCTTACCTCTCTTTTGGTCTCATAGGGCCATCTCATATCTCAATCAATGGCTTACTTTAACAAGTATGTATGAGTGAGTGAATACAGCATGCAAGATATCATGTTCCAAAAATATCAAGAGAGTATGAAAAGGTAAACGGGTTTTATGTCATTACATATTATCAGCTCAATTGCAAGGATGATTCCTCTTCCTTGAGGTAAATAAGATGTAGAATGACAAATCAATAAATTCATAATCACAACATAGTTCAAACATGGTCATCATAGCCCACATAAGCAGCAATCATACCAAATCTATCAATTATATGATCTAGATGAGTACACTAGCTATACTTCTAGTCAAATTCAAAATCGAACCCAAAAAAAAAAGGTAAGCCCAGACACACAAGGGCAAAACTGAATTTTTATTTTTAAAATGGTTTACCCATGGTCTAAGTAAGCTAATTTCAAAAAATCATTTGTTACATCATGTATTTTAGTACGTTAAAATTCATTGTAAGCTAGCCGACGTAAGCTCATGAATGTGTTACACCCTATAATTTCTCTCTAGTATGTGTCATAATTTAGGCAACGAAAGCCTAAAGAGATTAATATCCTATTTATGGGTGGGAATGGTTTAAAGCAAGCGTTAAATAAAGCCTTTTAGTAAAGATTTGATAAGTATGATTTTGGGTAGTTACTATTATTACTACTTCCGCATATGTTTTAAATTATACACACGATTCGAGGAAATTTATAAATGGAAATTTTTTTGTTATGAAGATAGAAATTGTTTTCTCATGCGAAAAGAAAGTTATCTTTTTATCATTTTGAGAATTAATAGTACATAAAATTTATACTCTTGATAGTAGATTGGAAAAATTAGAATTTGATAAAATAAAATTTCTAGATATCACAATATTTATGAGATGTTATTATATGTCTTGTCTTAATTTTGTATGACTTATTAGTATTTTAACAATGTAATTAATTAAAGTGATTACTTGGATAAGTGCTTGGATGGATAGCATTTCACGTGGCAGCATGCATGGAGAAAATTAGGTGACTACTATCTTGTATACATCTTTATGGTTATGGTTGCATGAAAGGATAAGTGTCTTTATTTAGAATAAGGAATAATGGGGTGGACCCCAAACTTACAAATAAAATTATCCACCATGCCTTTTAGTATACATAATTCTTAAGGTGTAGGGCAAAACTCCATATTCCAATTTAGAAGGTTTCAATAACGTGTTCCGATTAAAAAACAAAAGACCAAGTTCTACGCTATATCAAGAAGAAAAATATCAAACTTAAATGTTATGTCTATGTCGGTTATGTGAGCCTAAAGCCGATACCTCTGATTTATATCAAATCGAGCTTTCTTCGTAATAAAGTAAGGTGTCGGAAAGCTTTAATGGAGGCAACCCAAGTTTGATCCATTGTCTACGACCGCTTACGAGCTCGTGTGAGCATCAAATTGTAGGAAGGTGGGTTTAATCATCATTATTAAAGGATCCATATCAAAGGTACGTAATGGCTATCCTTTCTTTTAGGCATGTTTCCGAGCGATTATCGGTTTTTCTAAAGATGTATTCAATGAAGCATTCTATTCTTGCTATTATTTGTCCCTTGTCAGTAGCACTTCATGTCATAGAGCCTCATCTTGTCATGTATTGACTTGATTGGTATTCTGAGCTTGTTGTATATCTTTTTCCTCCAAATGGCCAGATGCAGAAGTACTATTCATAGAGTTGACTAAATGTTGTACCAGAGTAAAAGAATGAGTCTTATGAAGTATAAGAGCCAAGAGTGCTATATTTATATAAGTAAATCATTGATTATAAGAACGGGTAGAGCTTTCCGTAAGAACATGTACTCTTTAAGATATCGAAAGGTTAGATTATAGACCACCTCTTTAGGTAAGTAATGTAATAGTTGAAAAAATAATGCATAGCATATAAGTGATTAAGACTATGAATGCTAGAGGGGATTTATGACGTCCCTAAGAATAACGTATCAAACTAGAAAAATCATAAAGTGTGTGAACGATTAAGCTTATGAGTACTAATTAAGACTTATGATGATTGTCCTTAATAGCTAGCCTATAATAGAAAGGGCTAATGAAATCTTAATCTAGAAAGACGAGAAATGAAGAAAATAAGATAAGAGGCCAATGATCTCATAATAAAAAGCCATAATTCTTTAGCTTGTTAATTGTTAGCTAGCCTTTGTATGTTGTGATTGAGGTTATGTGAGATATCTCCTATAGGGAATCTGCGTTCAGTTCTTACTTATTTTACATTAATAGAAAGATTAGAGAGTTTATATGTACAGTACTACTATTATTTACAGGGTTGCTATATCCTGACCTTATGGTTGGTGAGAGTCCGACCTTATGGCTAGTGAGAGATATACAAAGATATCCCGGTCTTATGACCCTTAAGAACTATACCGAGACATATACACCACGACAGAGATATCCTGGATTTATGACCGGTGAGATATACACCGAGTCTTATAGACGATCTACTTTACTAGACGTAAGTGCCACCATTTTATTCTAGGTTTGTCATGTTTGCTTGTGATATAAAGTGTTACGTACAAGTACGTTTCTGACATATTATGATCTAGCTGAGATAGGTAGAGGGTACAACATATATAGCTATAGAGAGTTGTTACGGATGAAGTTCTAACGATATACACAGAGTGATCGTATGGTTCCAAATAACTAGTGGTATGATAAGTCAACCTAGAGTATTCAGTATATTTATTCTACTCTTCCAGCAGAGTTATCTTTCATGTATCTTATTCATGTTCAAGAGCCTCAATGCTTATTATGCTTATGTTATCTGTCTTACATATTCGATACAATTCTTTGTACTGATGTCCCTTTTGCTAGGTGGCGTTACATTCATGCCTGCAGGTTTAGGTTACCAGTTTGACAAGCTCTTATAGTATATAGGGTTGATATTCAATGGAGGATCGGTAAAACTACATTTCATCTAGAGTGGAGCCAAGTCTAGTTGTCAGGTTATCAGATCATGTTTATAGATTTCATAGGTAGGTCGAGGCCCTATCCCGACCATATTATGATGTCAATCACTCTTAGATGCTTTGTAGACAGATGTTCAGTATGTATAGTATGTTTTGTGGTCTTGCAAGCCCTACAGTGCATGTAGATCATGGCGGCCTTTCCGGCCCGCATAGACATCTATATGTCGTTTGGATTGAGTTCTAGCTTGGTTGGAATAATATCCCATTTACAGATTTCAGTACCATTTGTGGCCTTATCGACCTATGATATTAGAAGTAATAAAAGTTGGCCTTGTGGGCCTAAGTATTCTGGTTTATGTCCAGAGTGTATGAGTTACAGGTTGGTATGCTTGATCAAGTAAGGCACCGAGTGCCAGCCACGCTTTCCCAAGTTTGGGATGTGACAAACTTGGTATAAGAGCAGGTCGTGTCCTAGGGAGTCTACAAAGTTGTGTCTAGTGGATTCTTGCTTATGAGTTTGTTGTGCACCACACTTATAATTCAGAGGCTACTGGCATTTAGGATTGATCACCCTTTTTTTATATTCCAGATCATGTAGTAGAGTTGAATCATAAGAACTTGATTTTGACTCGTGCTTGTGATGAGTCAGTATGAAATTTCAACCAGATTATGTATGCATCGAATGTGCAAGTGTTATATTAGAGCCTTATGGGTATGGATGTCAATCCCACCTATAGGGGGACGTTTATGAAAGTATTAGTAGATAAGGTACAAGGTTCAAATGTAAAAGTGGTAGAGGCGAAGAAGGTACTAGATATCTAAGTACAGAAGATTGTGAATAGTCCAGACTTTAGATAGAGGGCCAGAAGAGTCATGATTCCGTATACGGAAATGATAGTGACATGGTTAGTAAGACGCCTCCTGGTCTATCGGTTCCAAAAGACATTATACCTTGTTATGAGAGTAAGAAGAAGTTAGAAGTGATGTGATGTCTCACTTAAGGTTCTAGAACAGCATAAGAAGTCTATAATGCTAGCAAGTTCAGGGAAGTTTATAAATAGTATGAATATGTAATCATAGGTTGTAAGCCAAAGTATGGTAGTATGACATGGTTTTAGATGGATAGAAGTAAGGGTAAGAGGGAGTGAGTGAGGAAGAGACAAAGATAGGTAAGATTTGGGATTAATCCCATCAAAACAAGCGAGTTGACGATTTTCATAAGTTATAGAGAGGCCGGTATAGCCTGAATTAAACCAGAGGAGTTTAAGATTATAAGAACTTAGGAGAGGTGGGATGCCGCCCTGATATCTGAACAAGTGAGTCGAATGATAAGCGATAGGAGAATAGCATTTTAAAATATAGAATGTGATTGAAGTAACGACTCAACGAGAAAGGATTTCAAGTACTACATAGGATTAAAATGCCTCCCATAAGATGAATTAATAGTAGATGAATAAAGGTTTCAAAGTATGAAATGAGGTAGAATGAACTACCTAGGTATAGTGGCACCATGAAAAGAGAGTCATGTAGGCTACATAGTGGAATGTAATAATAGTCGTAAGCTCTACGAGTTCCAAGTGATACACCTTAGCATAAGAATAAGGTCTAAAATGATAGATTAGTTACCTAGCTAATTATTTGACAAGTCATGAGAGTATTAAAGTAAGCAGGTAAGTCTAACATTCGAGGACGAGTGTTCCTAAGGGGGATGATGTTACATCCCGTATTTCGTACGTTACGTTTCATTGTAAGTTAGCCGATGTAAGCTCAGGAATGTATTACACCCTGAAATTTCTCTCTAGTATGTGTCATAAGTTAGGCAACGAAAGCCCGAAGAGGTTAAGATTGTATTTATGGGTAGTAATGGTTTAAATCAAGTTTTAAGTGAAACCTTTTAGTAAAGATTTGATATGTATGATTTCGATAGTTACTATTATTACTACTTTCGGATATGCTTTAAATTATACACACGATACGAGGAAATTTATAAATGGAATTGTTTTGTTATGAAGATAGAAATTATTTTCTCATAAGTAAATAAATTTATCGTTTTATCATTTTGAGAATTAATAGTACACAAATTTGTACTCTTGATAGTAGGTTGGAAAAATTAGAATTTGATAAAATAAATTTTCTAGATATCACAACATCTGTGAAATATTATTATTTGTCTTGTCTTAGTTTTATATGGCTTATTAGTTTTTAACAATGTAATTAAATAAAGTGGTTATTTGGATAAGTGTTTGGATGGATATCCTTCCATGTGGCAGCATGCATGGAGAAAATTAGGTGACTACTATCTTGTATACATCTTTATGGTTGAATGGAAGGATAAGTGTCTTTATTTAGAGTAAGGGATAATGGAGTGGATCCCACACTTACAAATAAAATTATCCACCATGCCTTTTAGTAGACATAATTCTTAAAGTGTAGGCAAAACTTCATATTCCATTTCAGAAGGTCTCTATAATATGTTCCGATTGAAAAAAAGACAAAGTTCAATGCTACATCAAGAAGAAAAATATTGACTTAAATGTTATGTCTATGTCCGTTACGTGATCCTAACGCTGATACCCTTCGGATTATATCAAATCGAAGGTTTCTTCGTAGTAAAGTAAGGTGTCGATGTTACATCCCACATATTCATATGTTAATGTGTGTAGTAAGTACCTCACATAATCTCAGAGCGGTTAAGATACCTCGATTGTGTAGGTAGTCCTCGACTGTGTAGGTAGTTTTGACTGCCAGGAATTGAGCTGATTTGGTCAGTACAACAACAATCACCTGAATAGAATCAAACTTATGATAAGGGCAAGGTAAACCCGTACTGAAATCCATATTAATCATTTTTCATTTCCACATCGGAATCTCAATGTTCTGAGTCAAGCCGTTGGGCTTTTGGTGCTCCACTTTTACTTGCAGACAATTAAGACACTGAGCTACAAACTCCACAATGTTCCTCTTTATGTCGTTCCATCAATACATACCATTGAGATCATAATACATCTTAGTAGACCCATGGTAAATGGAATATCGTGAGCAAAGAACCTCCGTCATAATCTTGTCTCATAATCCTGCTACATTGGGAATACTCGAATGGGCCTTCCACCTGAGGGTCCCTCTCCCATTATACCTGAAGGTTGTGGTTCTCTTTTTGCTAAATTTCCTTTCCGATCTTCCCTAAAAATATGACGTTTTTTTCCTTCCAGTATGAGGGATGACCCTGTTGTATTCTGAGTCACAGGCTATCACTACCTGAATCCTCTAATAGGACTCTCACTTAACTAACTGATATGTTCCCTTAGGTCACTTTCTCTCCTTCATCCTTACACCAGTCAAGCCGCTTATGGGTGAATGCTTCTATTGTCAACTTAGCTTTGTTTACTAATTGGTGTGCTAAAAACTCTTACCTTTGTAGTATCTCAATCGTAAACACTTTATGGACAATATTATCGAATCTGAAGTGCGTGTATCATCGCGGTTAGCTCTCATTCATGTTCTGAAAGGAATCTCTTTTTTTCTTATTTTCGTATTTTCTCACTACTCGTAGTTATAAACAACTTCCTTTATTTACTTCTTTTGACACTTGTTCACTCATTTTCTTACTTGTCATACCCTTCTTAATTCCAAAATATCCTGGTATACGTACACAATCTCAAACATTGCTCCTGATTCCAATCCTTGGCGTTACTACCCCCTTAAAAGGTGAGTCGTTAACTTATTCCCTCATTCAATACATGGAAGATTCTGAAGAATTTACATTACCTGGCGTTGGCCTACTATATCTAAACCAGGTCGTTATACTTAGATTCGAATTCCTTCACTTGCCTTATGGAAAAGATTTCCTTAGCCTCGTTAAGCTGTAAACTCATTACTTTATCTATCTCGTAGAGCCTTTGGTCATTTTCTTGTCTTACCATTATTAGATCTCCCATCGACCGAGTGCCCACTCGTCTTACCTTTACATTTCTATTTCAAGTTTCCTTGGGGGAAATCTCTTATCTCAAAGTATCTCTCATACTCTCTTTCTGAACATCAGAGAATCACCACTTTTGGCTGAAGAGTTCTTATTGTCCCTCCTCTACCATTGGTTCTTACGATGTTCTGGAATAATCATACCTTTATGAAACCTGCATACTATCATCTCATTCACTTTTATCCTTCTTATCAAAATCCTTCCTTCTATTCATCGAAAAATATTTCTGCCTTGATACTTGATCATACCATTTCATTCATACTTATTAACTGTTTTCATATTTCTTACAACCATTTTTCACTTGTTCCATAGTCCAATACCTATAGCATTCTTTGGTTTACTAATATTGATACATATAGTTCTCAATAATACGCGGTATCGCCCTTTACGCAAGGACGAGAGGCTTATGTCCCTTTCCACTACCGTGGATAACTCAATCTTTATATATAACCTGGGCTCACTATTCGGTGTACGTCACTTTACGTGATCTTCTTAAATTACTGATGGTCACTCATCACACGATTCGATTGTGGTAATCCGTTCTCGTTAATGATATCCAGGGATAATTCTCAATCTATTCCAATTAGCATGAGTCACGGTAAAGTATGTAGATTTTCATAACCTGTTAAACCTTCCAATTATGTCTTCAGTTTTTCATATGTACAACTCATAATCATCTTATCCTTACGTTTGCACATTAACTTGGGATACTTCGAAACGTTGTGGCCATGGCTGCCATGCTAAATCAACCCCCTGTACCTTTGCAGCACAATCCAGCAGGCGCTCGACCACACTGACTACAAGACGGTCGAGGCGGTCTCACTCGACCTTTACAACTTTGACCTTGAGACATTGGCATCTTTGACCCTTTTAAATATCGGTGATCCCTGACTAATAAACTCCCTGAGTTATGAGCTCACTGTACCTTCTGGCGTACCAATCGTTTGGTAGAAGTCACTCATTTACTGGCTACGAATATGAACTAACCGAAGACATTTTGGTAATCGGCGTTACTAAAATAGTATCAGGCACGAGTTAAACTCGAATTCTTAAGACTCAGCTCCATTGCACGATCTATGATATGAAAGAATGTAAACCATCCCTAAATGTCTTGCAGCGTCCTATTTATAAGTGTGGCGCGCAACACACCCATAAATAAGACTCTACTAGACACGACCTGCAGACTCCCTAGGACAGACCTTCTCTGATACCAAGTTTGTCACAACCCAACTCGGAGGGCCATGACGGGCACCCGGCCTTACCTGTCGAGCACCACTCTTCACATATCTACCAGCAAACCCTGATCAATCATGGCCACAAGGACCATCACCTAATATCTTGTCACACACATCAAGGCCGACATGGCTATACATGACTACTATACACAGGATAACTTTCTACAAGCCTCTAAAGAGTACATGACATCACAAGGTCAGGACAGGGCCCCGCCATACCCATATGCATATGCAAAATATCATACCATGCTCAGACTGCAACTCTAAAATAAGTAGAGTGCACCAATATCAGCTGAACCAGCAACCTACTAGCGCGAACCGTCCCACTATCTACATGAGCCTGCGAGCATAAATCGCAGTGTCTCCTGACAAAAGGGATGTCAGTACGACTGACGTACCGAGTATGTCAGGCATGAACAATAGAATAACAGGAATACAAGAAAAAATTGAAATAGAAATAGTCGATAAATATACCTGATAGCAACAGCCGACAGAAACAGTTGACAGCAACAACCGACCAGTAGTAGATGCAAATGTGGTATACATATATATATTGGCCTCATCGGGCATCTTCCTTCCCATAACAGCCTCTGTGGGCATCATATCATATCGGCCTCCGTTGGCATAATATCATTATCATATCCAGCTGATCAGGTGGTCTGCGTACCCCGTTTTCCATCCCCAATATATGGTCCAGGGTAAGACATGAATATAATGCAAGAATGACAATAAAACATTCTGAACTTAACGGATAACATAATTTCCTTGTACCTTCGGCTAACATTGGAAATATTAACATCTTTACCACATACCTCAATAAGTATTTATAAACTTATTTAGACATGCTTTTAACCTTTATGAAACTTGCATCCTATCATCTCAGTCACTTTTATCCTTCTTGTCGAAATCCTTCCTTCTATTCATCGAAAAATATTTATGCCTTGATACTTGATCATACCATTCCATTCATACTTATTAAATGTTTTCATATTTCTTACAACCATTTTTCACTTGTTCCATAGTCCAATACCTATAGCATTCTTTGGTTTACTAATATTGATACATATAGTTCTCAATAATACGCGGTATCGCCCTTTACGCAAAGACGAGAGGCTTATATCCCTTTCCACTACCGTGGATAACTCGATCCTTATATATAATTGGGCTCACTATTCGGTGCACGTCACCTTTACGTGATCTTCTTAAATTACTGATGGTCACTCTTTACACGATTCGATTGTGGCAATCCGTTCTCGTTAATGATATCCTGGGATAATTCTAAATCTATTCCAATTAGCATGAGTCACGGTAAAGCGTGTAGATTTTCATAACCTGCTAAACCTTCCAATTATGTCTTCTGTTTTTCAGATGTACAACTCATAATCATCTCATCCTTACCTTTGCGCATCAACTTGGGATACTTCGAAATGTTGTGGCCATGGCTGTCATGCTAAATCAACCCCCTGTACCTTTGCGGCATAATCCGGCATGCGCTCGACCACACTGACTACAAGACGGTCGAGGCGGTCTCACTCGACCTTTACAACTTTGACCTGAGATATCGGCATCTTTGACCCTTTTAAATATCGGCGATCCCTGACTAATAAACTCCCTGAGTTATGAGCTCACTGTAACTTCTGGCGTACCAATCGTCTGGTAGAAGTCACTCATTTACTGGCTACGAATATGAACTAAGCGAAGTTATTTTGGTAATCGGCATTACTGAAATAGTATTAGGCACGAGTTAAACTCGAATTCTTAAGACTCAGCTCCATTGCACGATCTATGATATGAAAGAATGGAAATCATCCCTAAATATCTTGTAGCCTCCTGTTTATATGTGTGGCGCGCAACACACCCATAAACAAGACATTACTAGACACGACTTGAAGACTCCCTAGGACAGACCTGCTCTGATACCAAGTTTATCATAACCCAACTCGAAGGGCCATGACGGGCACCCGGCCTTACCTATCGAACACGAATCTTCACATATCTACCAGCTAACCCTAATCAATCATGGCCATAAGGATCATCACAAATATCTTGTTGACACACACATCAAGGCCGACATGGCTATACACGACTACTATACACAGGACAACTGTCTACAAGCCTCTAATTAGTACATGATATCACAAGGTCGGGATAGGGCCCCGCCATAGCCATATGCATATGCAAAATATCATACCACGCTCAGACTGCAACTCTGAAACAAGTAGAGTGCCCCAATATCAGCTGAACCAGCAACCTACTAGCGCGAACCGTCCCACTGTCTACCTGAGCCTATGGGCATGAAACGCAGCGTCTCCTGACAAAAGGGATGTCACTACGACTGATGTACCGAGTATGTCAGGCATGAACAATAGCATAACAGCAATACAAGAATAAACTGAAATAGAAATAGTTGATAAATATAGCTGATAGCAACAGCCGACAGAAACAGTTGACAACAACAACCGATAGCAACAACCGACCTGTAGTAGATGCCTCTTAGGGCCATAATATGCCTAAATGTCATGCACAATGCAAATGTGGTTATACATATATATATTGGTCTCATCGGGCATCTTCTTTCCCATAACAGCCTCTGTGGGCATCATATCATATCGGTATCTATTGGCATAATATCATTATCATATCCAGCTGATCAGGTGGTTTGGGTACCCCGTTTCCCATCCCCAATATATGGTCCAGGGAAAGACATGAATATAATGCATGAATGACAATAAAACATTCTGAACTTATCGGATGGCATAATATTCTTGTACCTTCGGCTAACATTTGGAATATTAACATCTTTCCCACATACCTCAATAAGGATTTAGAAACATATTTAGACATGCTTTTAACCTTTATGAAACCTGCATCCTATCAACTCATTCACTTTTATCCTTCTTGTCGAAATCCTTCCTTCTATTCATCGAAAAATATATCTGCCTTGATACTTGATCATACCATTCCATTCATACTTATTAACTGTTTTCATATTTCTTACAACCATTTTTCACTTGTTCCATAGTCCAATACCTATAGTATTCTTTGGTTTACTAATATTGATACATATAGTTCTCAATAATACGCGGTATCGCCCTTTACGCAAGGACGAGAGACAATTGTCCCTTTCCACTACCGTGGATAACTCGATCCTTATATATAACATGGGCTCACTATTCGGTGTACGTCACCCTTACGTGATCTTCTTAAATTACTGATGGTCACTTTTCACACGATTCGATTTTAGCAATCGGTTCTCGTTAATGATATCCCGGGATAATTCTCAATCTATTCCAACTAGCATGAGTCACGGGAAAGCGTGTAGATTTTCATAACCTGCTAAACCTTCCAATTATGTCTTCTATTTTTCATATGTACAACTCATAATCATCTTATCCTTACCTTTGCGCATCAACTTGGCATACTTCGGAACGTTGTGGCCATGGCTGCCATGATAAATCAACCCCATGTACCTTTGCGGCACAATCCGGCAGGCGCTCGACCACACTGACTACAAGACAGTCGAGGCGGTCTCACTCGACCTTTACAACTTTTACCCTAAGACATTGGCATCTTTGACATTTTTAAATATCGGCGATCCCTGACTAATATACTCTTTGAGTTATGAGCTTACTAACCCTTCTGGCGTACCAATCGTCTGGTAGAAATCACTTATTTACTGGCTACGAATATGAACTAACTGAAGCCTTTTTTGGTAATCGGCATTACTGAAATAGTATCATGCACGAGTTAAACTCGAATTCTTAAGAATCAGCTCCATTGCACAATCTATGATATGAAAGAATGGAAACCATCCCTAAATGTCTTGCAGCCTCCTGTTTATAAGTGTGGCACACAATACACCCATAAACAAGACTATACTAGACACGACTTGCAGACTCCCTAGGACAGACCTTGTATGATACCAAGTTTGTCACAACCCAACTCGGAGGGCCATGACGGGCACCCGGCCTTAACTGTCGAGCACCACTCTTCACATATCTACCAGCTAACCCTAATCAATCATGGCCACAAGGACCATCACCAAATATATTGTTGACACACACATCAAGGCCGACATGGCTATACACGACTACTATACACAGGACAACTGTCTACAAGACTTTAAATAGTACATGACAACACAAGGTCAGGACAGGGCCCCGCCATACCCATATGCATATGCAAAATATCATACCATGCTCAGATTGCAACTCTAAAACAAGTAGAGTGCCCCAATATCAGCTGAACCAGCAACCTACTAGCGCGAACCATCCCACTGTCTACCTGAGCCTGCGGGAATGAAATGCAGCGTCTTCTGACAAAAGGGATGTCAGTACGACTGATGTACCGAGTATGTCAGGCATGAACAATAGCATAACAGGAATACAAGAATAAACTGAAATAGAAACAGTCGATAAATATAGCTAATAGCAACAGCCGACAGAAACAGTTGACAGCAACAACCGACCAGTAGTAGATGCCTCTGAGGGCCATAATATGCCTTAATGTCATGCACAATGCAAATGTGGTATACATATATATATTTTGGCCTCATCAAGCATCTTTCTTCCCATAACAGCCTCTGTGGGCATCATATCATATCGGCCTCTGTTGGCATAATATCATTATCATATCCAGCTGATTAGGTGGTCTGCGTACCCCGTTTCCCATCCCCGATATATGGTCCAGGGTAAGACATGAATATAATGCATGAATGACAATAAAACATTCTGAACTTATCGGATGACATAATATCCTTGTACCTTCGGCTAACATTGGAATATTAATATATTTCCCACATACCTCAATAAGGATTTAGAAACATATTAAGACATGCTTTTAACCTTTATGATACCTTCATCCTATCATCTCATTCACTTTTATCCTTCTTGTCGAAATCCTTCCTTCTATTCCTCGAAAAATATTTCTGTCTTGATACTTGATCATACCATTCCATTCATACTTATTAACTGTTTTCATATTTCTTACAACCATTTTTCACTTGTTCCATAGTCCAATACCTATAGCATTCTTTGGATTAATAATATTGATACATATAGTTCTCAATAATACGCGGTATCGCCCTTTACGCAAGGACGAGAGGCTTATGTCCCTTTCCACTATCGTAGATAACTCGATCCTTATATATAACTTGGGCTCACTATTCGGCGTACGTCACGTTACGTGGTCTTCTTAAATTACTGATGGTCACTCTTTACACGATGCGATTGTGGCAATCTGTTCTCGTTAATGATATCCCGGGATAATTCTGAATCTATTCCAATTAGCATGAGTCATGATGGGCTCGGAGGGCCATGACGGGCACCCGGCCTTACCTGTCGAGCACCAATCTTCACATATCTACCAGCTAAGCCTAATCAATCATGTCCACAAGGACCATCACCAAATATATTGTTGACACACACATCAAGGCCAACATGGCTATACATGACTACTATGGACAGGACAACTGTCTATAAGCCTCTAAAAAGTACATGACATCTCAAGGTCGGGACAGGGCCCCGTTATACCCATATACATATCTAAAATACCATACCACGCTCAGACTGCAACTTTGCACAAGTAGAGTGCCCCAATATCAGCTGAACCAGCAACCTTCTAGCGCGAACCGTCCCACTATCTACCTGAGCCTGCGGGCATGAAACGCAGCATCTCCTAACAAAAAGAATAGCAGTACGACTGATGTACCGAGTATGTCAGGCATGAACAATAGCATAACAGGAAAACCAAAATAAACTGAAATAGAAACAGTCGATAAATATAGCTAATAGCAACAGCCGACAGAAACAGTTGACAGCAACAACCGATAGCAACAACCAACCAGTAGTAGATGCCTCTGAGGGCCATAATATGCCTAAATATCATGCACATTGCAAATGTGGTATACATATATTTATTGGCCTCATCGGGCATCTTCCTTTCCATAACAGCCTCTATGGGCATCATATCATATCGGCCTCTATTGGCATAATATCATTATCATATCCAGCTGTCAGGTGGTCTGCGTACCCCATTTCCCAACCCCAATATATGGTGCAGGGTAAGACATGAATATAATGCATAAATGATAATAAAACATTCTGAACTTATCGGATGACATAATATCATTGTACCTTCGGCTAACATTGGGAATATTAACATTTTTCCCACATACCTCAATTAGGATTTAGAAACATATTTAGACATGCTTTTAACCTTTATGAAACCTTTATCCTATCATCACATTCACTTTTATCCTTCTTGTCGAAATCCTTCCTTCTATTCATCGAAAAATATTTATGCCTTGATACTTGATCATACCATTCCATTCATACTTATTAAATGTTTTCATATTTCTTACAACCATTTTTCACTTGTTCCATAGTCCAATACCTATAGCATTCTTTGGTTTACTAATATTGATACATATAGTTCTCAATAATACGCGGTATCGCCCTTTACGCAAAGACGAGAGGCTTATATCCCTTTCCACTACCGTGGATAACTCGATCCTTATATATAATTGGGCTCACTATTCGGTGCACGTCACCTTTACGTGATCTTCTTAAATTACTGATGGTCACTCTTTACACGATTCGATTGTGGCAATCCGTTCTCGTTAATGATATCCTGGGATAATTCTAAATCTATTCCAATTAGCATGAGTCACGGTAAAGCGTGTAGATTTTCATAACCTGCTAAACCTTCCAATTATGTCTTCTGTTTTTCAGATGTACAACTCATAATCATCTCATCCTTACCTTTGCGCATCAACTTGGGATACTTCGAAATGTTGTGGCCATGGCTGTCATGCTAAATCAACCCCCTGTACCTTTGCGGCATAATCCGGCATGCGCTCGACCACACTGACTACAAGACGGTCGAGGCGGTCTCACTCGACCTTTACAACTTTGACCTGAGATATCGGCATCTTTGACCCTTTTAAATATCGGCGATCCCTGAGTTATGAGCTCACTGACCCTTCATGCGTACCAATCGTCTGGTAGAAGTCGCTCATTTAATGGCTACGAATATGAACTAACAAAAGTCTTTTTGGTAATCGGCATTACTGAAATAGTATCAGGCACGAGTTAAACTCGAATTCTTAAGACTCAGCTCCATTGCACGATCTATGATATAAAAGAATGGAAACCATCCCTAAATGTCCTGCAGTCTCCTGTTTATAAGTGTGGCGCGCAACACACCCATAAACAAGACTCTACTAGACACGACTTGCAGACTCCCTTGGACAGACCTGCTCTGATACCAAGTTTGTCACAACACAACTCGGAGGGCCATGACGGGCACCCGGCCTTACTTGTCGAGCACCAATCTTCACATATCTACCAGCTAACCCTAATCAATCATGGCCACGAGGACCATTACTAAATATCTTGTTGACACACACATGAAGGCCGACATGGCTATACACGACTACTATACACAGGACAACTGTCTATAAGCCTCTAAAGAGTACAAGACATCTCAAGGTCAAGACAGGGCCCCGCCATACCCATATACATATCTAAAATACCATACCACACTCAGACTGCAACTCTGAAACAAGTAGAATGCCCTAATATCAGCTGAACCAGCAACCTTCTAGCGCGAACCGTCCCACTGTATACCTGAGCCTGCGGGCATGAAACACAGCGTCTTCTAACAAAACGGATGTCAGTATGACTGATTTACCGAGTATGTCAGGCATGAACAATAGCATAACAGGAATACAAGAATAAACTGAAATAGAAACAGTCGATAAATATAGCTAATAGCAACAGCCGACAGAAACAGTTGACAACAACAACCGACCAGTTGTAGATGCCTCTGAGGGCCATAATATGCCTAAATGTCATGCACAATGCGAATGTGGTATACATATATATATATTGGACTCATCGGGCATCTTCCTTCCCATAACAGCCTTTGTGGGCATCATATCATATCGGCCTCTGTTGGCATAATATCATTATCATATCCAGTTGATCAGGTGGTCTGCGTACCCTGTTTCCCATCCCCAATATATGGTCCAGGGTAAGACATGAATATAATGCATGAATGACAATAAAACATTCTGAACTTATCGGATAACATAATATCCTTGTACCTTCGGCTAACATTGGAATATTAATATATTTCTCACATACCTCAATAAGGATTTAGAAACATATTAAGACATGCTTTTAACCTTTATGATACCTTCATCCTATCATCTCATTCACTTTTATCCTTTTTGTCGAAATCCTTCTTTCTATTCATCGAAAAATATTTCTGTCTTGATACTTGATCATACCATTCCATTCATACTTATTAACTGTTTTCATATTTCTTACAACCATTTTTCACTTGTTCCATAGTCCAATACCTATAGCATTCTTTGGTTTACTAATATTGATACATATAGTTCTCAATAATACGCGGTATCGCCCTTTACGCAAGGACGAGAGGCTTATGTCCCTTTCCACTATCGTGTATTACTCGATCCTTATATATAACTTGGGCTCATTATTTGGTGTACGTCACCTTTACATGATCTTCTTAAATTACTGATGGTCACTCTTTACACGATTCAATTGTGGAAATCTGTTCTCGTTAATGATACCCCGGGATAATTCTCAATCTATTCCAATTAGCATGAGTCACGGTAAAAAGTTTAGATTTTCATAACCTGCTAAACCTTCCAATTATGTCTTTTGTTTTTCATATCTACAACTCATAATCATCTTATCCTTACCTTTGCGCATCAACTTGGGATACTTCGAAACGTTGTGGCCATGGCTGCCACGCTAAATCAACCCCCTATACCTTTGCGGCATAATTCGGCATGTGCTCGACCACACTGACTACAAGACGGTCGAGGCGGTCTCACTCGACCTTTACAACTTTCACCCTAAGACATTGGCATCTTTGACCCTTTTAAATATCGGCCATCCCAGAGTTTTGAGCTCACTGACCCTTCTGGCGTACCAATCATTTGGTAGCAGTCACTCATTTATTGGCTACGAATATGGACTAACTGAAGTCTTTTTGGTAATCGGCATTACTGAAATAGTATCAGGCATATGTTAAACTCGAATTTTTGGTGATGGTCCTTCTGGCCATCAACTTGGGATACTTCGAAAAGTTGTGGCCATGGCTGACACGCAAAATCAACACCCTGTACCTTTGCGGCACAATCCGGCATGCGCTCTACCACACTGATTACAAGACGATCGAGGCGGTCTCACTCGACCTTTGAAACTGACCCTGAGATATTGGCATCTTTGACCCTTTTAAATATCGGCGATCCCTGACTAATAAACTCCCTGAGTTATGAGCTCACTGACTCTTCTGGCGTACCAATCGTCTGGTAGAAGTCACTCATTTCCTGGCTACGAATATGAACTAACCGAAGTCTTTTTGGTAATCGGCATTACTGAAATAGTATCAGGCATGAGTTAAATTCGAATTCTTAAAACTCAGCTCCATTGCACGATCTATGATATGAACGAATGGAAACCATCCCTAAATGTCTTGCAAAGATCCTGTTTATAAGTGTTGCGCGCAACACACCCATAAATAAGACTCTACTAGACACGACCTGCAGACTCCCTAGGACAGACCTGCTCTGATACCAACTTTGTCACAACCCAACTCGGAGGGCCATGACGGGCACTCGGCCTTACCTGTCGAGCACCAATCTTCACATATCTACCAGCTAACCCTAATCAATCATGGCCACAAGGACCATCACCAAATATTTTGTAGAAACACACATCAAGGCCGACATGGCTATACACGACTACTATACACAGGTTAACTGTCTACAAGCCTCTAAAGAGTACATGAAATCACAAGGTCGGGATAGAGACCCGTCATACCCATATGCATATGCAAAGTATCATACCACGCTCAGACTGCATCTCTGAAACAAGTAGAGTGCCCCAATATCAGCTGAACCAGCAACCTACTAGCGCGAACCGTTCCACTGTCTACCTGAGCATGCGGGCATGATACGCAAAGTCTCCTGACAAAAGGGATGTCAGTACGACCGATGTACCGAGTATGTCAGGCATGAACAATAGCATAACAGGAATACAAGAATAAACTGAAATAGAAACAGTCGATAAATATTGCTGATAGCAACAAATGATGTAAACAAATGACAAAGAACAACCGACCAGTAGTTGATGCCTCTGAGGGCCATAATATTCCTAAATGTCATGCACAATGCAAATGTGGTATACATATATATATATTGGCCTCATCGGGCATCTTCCTTCCCATAACATCCTCTGTGGTCATCATATCATATCAGCCTCTATTGGCATAATATCATTATCATATCCAAATGATCATGTGGTCTGCGTACCCCGTTTCCCATCCCCAATATAGGTCCAGGGTAAGATATGAATATAATGTATGAATGACAATAAAACATTCTGAACTTATCGGATGACATAATATTCTTGTACCTTCGGTTAACATTGGGAATATTAACATCTTTCCCACATACCTCAATAAGGATTTAGAAACATATTTAGACATGCTTTTAACATTTATGAAACCTTCATCCTATCATCTCATTCACTTTTATCCTTCTTGTCGAAATCCTTCCTTCTATTCATCGAAAAATATTTATGTCTTGATACTTGATCATACCATTCCATTCAAACTTATTAACTGTTTTCATATTTCTTACAACCATTTTTCACTTGTTCCATAGTCAAATACCTATAGCATTCTTTGGTTTACTAATATTGATACATATAGTTCTCAATAATACGCGGTATCACCATTTACGCAAGGACGAGAGGCTTATGTCCCTTTCCACTACCGTGGATAACTCGATCCTTATATATAACTTGGGCTCACTATTCGGTGTACGTCACTTTACGTAATCTTCTTAAATAACTGATGGTCACTCTTTACATGATTCGATTGTGGCAATCTGTTCTCGTTAATGATATCCTAGGATAATTCTCAATCTATTCCAATTAGCATCAGTCACGGTAAAGCGTGTAGATTTTCATAACCTGCTAAACCTTTCAATTATGTCTTCTATTTTCATATGTACAACTCATAATCATCTTATCCTTACCTTTGCACATCAACTTGGGATACTTCGAAACGTTGTGGCCATGGCTGCCACGCTAAATAAATCCCATGTATCTTTGCGGCACAATCCGGCATGCGCTCGACCACACTGACTACAAGACGGTCGAGGCGGTCTCACTCGACCTTTATAACTTTGACCCTGAGACATTGGCATCTTTGACCCTTTTAAATATCGGTGATCCCTGAGTTATGAGCTCACTGACCCTTCTGGCGTATCAATCGTCTGGTAGAAGTCACTCATTTATTGGCTAAGAATATGAACTAACCGATGTCTTTTTGGTAATCGATATTACTGAAATAGTATCAGGCATGAGTTAAACTCGAATTCTTAAGACTCAGCACCATCGCACGATCTATGATATGAAAGAATGGAAACCATCCCTAAATTTCTTGCAGCCTCCTGTTTATAAGTGTGGCGCGCAACACACCCATAAACAAGACTCTACTAGACAAGATTTGCAGACTCCCTAAGACGGACCTTCTCTGATACCAAGTTTGTCACAACCCAACTCGCAGGGCCATGACGGGCACCTGACCATACCTATCGGGCACCAATCTTCACATATCTACCAGCTAACCCTAATCAATCATAGCCACAAGGACCATCACCAAATATCTTGTTGACACACACATCAAGGCCGACATGGCTATACACGACTACTAAACACAGGACAATTGTCTATAAGACTCTAAAGAGTACATGACATCTCAAGGTCGGGATAGGGCCCCACCATACCCATATGCATATGCAAAATATCATACCACGCTCAGACTGCAACTCTGAAATAAGTAGAGTGCCCTAATATCAGCTGGACTAGCAACCTACTAGCGCTAACTGTCCCACTGTCTACCTGAGCCTGCGGGCATTAAATGCAGTGTCTCCTGACAAAAGGGATGTCAGTACGACTAATGTACCGAGTATGTCAGGCATAAACAATAGCATAACATGAATACAAGAATAAACTGAAATAGAAACAGTCGATAAATATAGCTGATTGCAACAGCCGACAGAAACAGTTGACAGCAACAACCGACCAGTAGTAGATGCATCTGAGGGCCATAATATGCCTAAATGCCATGCACAATGCAAATGTGGTATACATATATATATTGGCCTCATCGGGCATCTTTCTTCTCATAACAACCTCTGTGTGCATCATATCATATCGGCCTCTATTGGCATAATATCATTATCATATCCAGCTGTCAGGTGGTCTGCGTACCCCGTTTCCCATCCCCAATATATGGTCCAGGGTAAGACATGAATATACTTTATGAATGACAACAAAACATTTTGAACTTATCGGATGACATAATATCATTGTACATTCGGCTAACATTGGGAATATTAACATATTTCCCACATACCTCAATAAGAATTTAGAAACATATTTAGACATGCTTTTAACCTTGATTAAACCTTCATCCTATCAACACATTCACTTTTATCCTTCTTGTCGAAATCCTTCCTTCTATTCATCAAAATATATTTCTGCCTTGATACGTGATCACACCATTCCATTTATACTTATTAACTGTTTTCATATTTCTTACAACCATTTTTCACTCTTTCCATAGTCCAATACCTATAGCATTCTTTGGTTTACTAATATTGATACATATAGTTCTCAATAATACGCGGTATCGCCCTTTACGCAAGGACGAGAGACTTATGTCCCTTTCCACTACCGTGTATAACTCGATCCTTATATATAACTTGGGCTCATTATTCGGTGTACGTCACCTTTACGTGATCTTCTTAAATTACTGATGGTCACTCTTTACACGATTCGATTATGGCAATCCGTTCTCGTTAATGATATCCCGGGATAATTCTCAATCTATTCCAATTAGCATGAGTCACGGTAAAGCGTTTAGATTTTCATAACCTGCTAAACCTTCCAATTATGTCTTCTGTTTTTCATATGTACAACTCATAATCATCTTATCCTTATCTTTGCGCATCAACTTGGGATACTTCGGAACGTTGTGGCCATGGCTGCCACGCTAAATCAACCCCCTGTACCTTTGCGGCACAATCCGGCATGCGCTCGACCACACTGCTACAAGACGGTCGAGGCGGTCTCACTCGACCTTTACAACTTTGACCCTAAGACATTGGCATCTTTGACCCTTTTGAATATCGGCGATCCCTGAGTTTTGAGCTCACTGACCCTTCTGGCGTACCAATCGTCTGGTAGCAGTCACGTCTGGTAGCAGTCACTCATTTATTGGCTACGAATATGGACTAACTGAAGTCTTTTTGGTAATCGGCATTACTGAAATAGTATCAGGCATATGTTAAACTCGAATTTTTGGTGATGGTCCTTGTGGCCATCAACTTGGGATACTTCGGAAAGTTGTGGCCATGGCTGACACGCAAAATCAACACCCTGTACCTTTGCGGCACAATCCGGCATGCGCTCTACCACACTGATTACAAGACGATCGAGGCGGTCTCACTCGACCTTTGAAACTTTGACCCTGAGATATTGGCATCTTTGACCCTTTTAAATATCGGCGATCCCTGACTAATAAACTCCCTGAGTTATGAGCTCACTGACTCTTCTGGCGTACCAATCGTCTGGTAGAAGTCACTCATTTCCTGGCTACGAATATGAACTAACCGAAGTCTTTTTGGTAATCGGCATTACTGAAATAGTATCAGGCATGAGTTAAACTCGAATTCTTAAAACTCAGCTCCATTGCACGATCTATGATATGAACGAATGGAAACCATCCCTAAATGTCTTGCAGCATCCTGTTTATAAGTGTTGCGCGCAACACACCCATAAATAAGACTCTACTAGACACGACCTGCAGACTCCCTAGGACAGACCTGCTCTGATACCAACTTTGTCACAACCCAACTCGGAGGGCCATGACGGGCACTCGGCCTTACCTGTCGAGCACCAATCTTCACATATCTACCAGCTAACCCTAATCAATCATGGCCACAAGGACCATCACCAAATATTTTGTAGAAACACACATCAAGGCCGACATGGCTATACACGACTACTATACACAGGTTAACTGTCTACAAGCCTCTAAAGAGTACATAAAATCACAAGGTCGGGATAGAGACCCGTCATACCCATATGCATATGCAAAGTATCATACCACGCTCAGACTGCATCTCTGAAACAAGTAGAGTGCCCCAATATCAGCTGAACCAGCAACCTACTAGCGCGAACCGTTCCACTGTCTACCTGAGCATGCAGGCATGATACGCAAAGTCTCCTGACAAAAGGGATGTCAGTACGACCGATGTACCGAGTATGTCAGGCATGAACAATAGCATAACAGGAATACAAGAATAAACTGAAATAGAAATAGTCGATAAATATTGCTGATAGCAACAGCCGACAGAAACAGTTGACAGCAACAACCGACCAGTAGTTGATGCCTCTGAGGGCCATAATATTCCTAAATGTCATGCACAATGCAAATGTGGTATACATATATATATATTGGCCTCATCGGGCATCTTCCTTCCCAAAACATCCTCTGTGGTCATCATATCATATCGGCCTCTATTGGCATAATATCATTATCATATCCAAATGATCATGTGGTCTGCGTACCCCGTTTCCCATCCCCAATATAGGTCCAGGGTAAGATATGAATATAATGCATGAATGACAATAAAACATTCTGAACTTATCGGATGACATAATATTCTTGTACCTTCGGTTAACATTGGGAATATTAACATCTTTCCCACATACCTCAATAAGGATTTAGAAACATATTTAGACATGCTTTTAACATTTATGAAACCTTCATCCTATCATCTCATTCACTTTTATCCTTCTTGTCGAAATCTTTCCTTCTATTCATCGAAAAATTATTCTGCCTTGATACTTGATCATACCATTCCATTCAAACTTATTAACTGTTTTCATATTTCTTACAACCATTTTTCACTTGTTCCATAGTCAAATACCTATAGCATTCTTTGGTTTACTAATATTGATACATATAGTTCTCAATAATACGCGGTATCACCATTTACGCAAGGACGAGAGGCTTATGTCCCTTTCCACTACCGTGGATAACTCGATCCTTATATATAACTTGGGCTCACTATTCGGTGTACGTCACTTTAAGTAATCTTCTTAAATAACTGATGGTCACTCTTTACATGATTCGATTGTGGCAATCTGTTCTCGTTAATGATATCCTGGGATAATTCTCAATCTATTCCAATTAGCATCAGTCACGGTAAAGCGTGTAGATTTTCATAACCTGCTAAACCTTTCAATTATGTCTTCTATTTTCATATGTACAACTCATAATCATCTTATCCTTACCTTTGCACATCAACTTGGGATACTTCGAAACGTTGTGGCCATGGCTGCCACGCTAAATAAATCCCATGTATCTTTGCGGCACAATCCGGCATGCGCTCGACCACACTGACTACAAGACGGTCGAGGCGGTCTCACTCGACCTTTATAACTTTGACCCTGAGACATTGGCATCTTTGACCCTTTTAAATATCGGTGATCCCTGAGTTATGAGCTCACTGACCCTTCTGGCGTACCAATCGTCTGGTAGAAGTCACTCATTTATTGGCTAAGAATATGAACTAACCGATGTCTTTTTGGTAATCGGTATTACTGAAATAGTATCAGGCATGAGTTAAACTCGAATTCTTAAGACTCAGCACCATTGCACGATCTATGATATGAAAGAATGGAAACCATCCCTAAATTTCTTGCAGCCTCCTGTTTATAAGTGTGGCGCGCAACACAACCATAAACAAGACTCTACTAGACACGATTTGCAGACTCCCTAGAACAGACCTGCTCTGATACCAAGTTTGTCACAACCCAACTCGCAGGGCCATGACGGGCACCCGACCTTACCTATCGGGCACCAATCTTCACATATCTACCAGCTAACCCTAATCAATCATGGCCATAAGGACCATCACCAAATATCTTGTTGACACACATATTAAGGCCGACATGGCTATACACGACTACTATACACAGGACAACTGTCTATAAGACTCTAAAGAGTACATGACATCTCAAAGTCGGGACAGGGCCTCGCCATACCCATATACATATCTAAAATATGATACCACGCTCAGAATGCAACTCTGAAACAAGTAGAGTGCCCCAATATCAGCTGAACCAGCAACCTACTAGCGAGAACCGTCCAACTGTCTACCAGAGCCTGCGGGCATAAAACGCAGTATCTCTTGACAAAAGGGATGTCAGTACGACTGATGTACCGAGTATGTCACGCATGAACAATAGCATAATAGGAATACAAGAATAAACTAAAATAGAAACAGTCGATAAATATAGCTGATAGCAACAGCCGACAGAAACAGTTGACAGCAACATCCGATAGCAACAACCGACCAGTAGTAGATGCCTCTGAGGGCCATAATATGCCTAAATGTCATGTACAATGCCAATGTGGTATACATATATATATATATATATTGGCCTCATCGGGCATCTTCCTTCCCATAATAGCCTTTGTGGGCATCATATCATATCGGCCTCTGTTGGCATATTATCATTATCATATCCAGTGTATCAAGTGGTCTGCGTACCCCATTTTCCATCCCCAATATATTGTCCAGGGTAAGATATAAATATATTGCATGAATGACAATAAAACATTCTGAAATTATCGGAAGACATAATATCCTTGTACCTTCGGCTAAAATTGGGAATATTAACATCTTTCCCACATACCTCAATAAGGATATAGAAACATATTTAGACACGCTTTTAACCTTTATGAAACCTGCATCCTATCATCTCATTCACTTTTATCCTTCTTGTCGAAAACCTTACTTTTATTCATCGAAAAATATATCTGCCTTGATACTTGATCATACCATTCCATTCATACTTATTAACTGTTTTCATATTTCTTACAACCATTTTTCACTTGTTCCATAGTCCAATACCTATAGCATTGTTTGGTTTACTAATATTGATACATATAGTTCTCAATAATACGCGGTATTGCCCTTTACGCATGGACGAGAGGCTTATGTCCCTTTTCACTACCGTGGATAACTCGATCCTTATATATAACTTGGGCTCACTATTCGGTGTACGTCACTTTACATGATCTTCTTAAATTACTGATCGTCACTCTTTACACGATTCGATTGTGGCAATCCATTCTCGTTAATGATATCCCGGGATAATTCTCAATCTATTCCAATTAGCATCAGTCACGGTAAAGCGTGTAGATTTTCATAACCTACTAAACCTTCCAATTATGTCTTCTGTTTTTCATATGTACACCTCATAATCATCTTATCCTTACCTTTGTGCATCAACTTGGGATACTTCGAAACGTTGTGGCCATGGCTGCCACGCTAAATCAACCCCATGTATCTTTGCGGCACAATCCGGCATGCGCACGACCACACTGATTGCAAGACGGTCGAGGCGGTCTCACTCGACCTTTACAACTTTGACCCTGAGACATTGGCATCTTTGACCCTTTTAAATATTGGCGATCCCTGAGTTATGAGCTCACTGACCCTTCTGGCGTACCAATCGTCTGGTAGAAGTCACTCAATTATTGGCTACGAATATGAACTAACCGATGTCTTTTTAGTAATCGGTATTACTGAAATAGTATCAGGCATGAGTTAAACTCGAATTCTTAAGACTCAGCACCATTGCACGATCTATGATATGAAAGAATAGAAACCAGCCCTAAATTTCTTGCAGCCTCCTGTTTATAAGCGTGGCGCGCAACACACCCATAAACAAGACTCTACTAGACACGATTTGCAGACTCCCTAGGACAGACCTGCTCTGATACCAAGTTTGTCACAACCCAACTCGCAGGGCCATGACGGGCACCCGGCCTTACCTGTCGATCACCAATCTTCACATATCTACCAGCTAACCCTAATCAATCATGGCCACAAGGACCATCACCAAATATCTTGTTGACACACATATCAAGGCCGACATGGCTATACACGACTACTATACACAGGACAATTGTCTATAAGCCTCTAAAGAGTACATGACATCTCAAGGTCGGGACAGGGCCTCGCCATACCCATATACATATCTAAAATATCATACCACGCTCAGAATGCAACTCTGAAACAAGTAGAGTGCCCCAATATCAGCTGAACCAGCAACCTACTAGCGAGAACCGTCCAACTGTCTACCAGAGCCTGCGGACATAAAACGCAGTGTCTCCTGACAAAAGGGATGTCAGTACGACTGATGTACCGAGTATGTCACGCATGAACAATAGCATAATAGGAATACAAGAATAAACTGAAATAGAAACAATCGATAAATATAGCTGATAGCAACAGCCGACAGAAACAGTTGACAGCAACAACCGACCAGTAGTAGATGCCTCTGAGGGCCATAATATGCCTAAATGTCATGCACAATGCAAATGTGGTATACATATATATATATATATATATTGGCCTCATCTGGCATCTTCCTTCCCATAACAGCCTCTGTGGGCATCATATCATATCGGCCTCTGTTGGCATAATATCATTATCATATCCAGTGTATCAAGTGGTCTGCGTACCCCGTTTTCCATCCCCAATATATTGTCCAGGGTAAGATACGAATATAATACATGAATGACAATAAAACATTCTGAAATTGTCGGATGACATAATATCCTTGTACCTTCGGCTAAAATTGGGAATATTAACATCTTTCCCACATAACTCAATAAGGATTTAGAAACATATTTAGACATGCTTTTAACCTTTATGAAACCTGCATCCTATCATCTCATTCACTTTTATCCTTCTTGTCGAAAACCTTCCTTTTATTCATCGAAAAATATATCTGCCTTGATACTTGATCATACCATTCCATTCATACTTATTAACTGTTTTCATATTTCTTACAACCATTTTTCACTTGTTCCATAGTCCAATACGTATAGCATTGTTTGGTTTACTAATATTGATACATATAGTTCTCAATAATACGCGGTATCGCCCTTTACGCATGGACGAGAGGCTTATGTCCCTTTTCACTACCGTGGATAACTCGATCCTTATATATAACTTGGGCTCACTATTCGGTGTACGTCACTTTACATGATCTTTTTAAATTACTGATCGTCACTCTTTACACGATTCGATTGTGGCAATCCATTCTCGTTAATGATATCCCGGGATAATTCTCAATCTATTCCAATTAGCATCAGTCACGGTAAAGCGTGTAGATTTTCATAACCTGCTAAACCTTCCAATTATGTCTTCTGTTTTTCATATGTACACCTCATAATCATCTTATCCTTACCTTTGCGCATCAACTTGGGATACTTCGGAATGTTGTGGCCATGGCTGCCACGCAAAATCAACCCCCTGTACCTTTGCGGCATGATCTGGCATGCGCTCGACCACACTGACTACAAGTCGGTCGATGCGGTGTCACTCGACCTTTACAACTTTGACCCTGAGACATTGGCATCTTTGACCCTTTTAAATATCGGCTATCCCTGAGTTATGAGCCCACTGACCCTTCTAGCATACTAATTGTCTGGTAGAAGTCACTCATTTACTGGCTACAAATATGAACTAACCGAAGTCGTTTTGGTAATCGGCATTACTGAAATAGTATCAGGCATGAGTTAAACTCGAATTCTTAAGACTCAGCTCCATTGCAAGATCTATGATATGAAAGAATGGAAACCATCCCTAAATGTCTCGTAGCCTCATCTTTATAAGTGTGGCGCGCAACACACCCATAAACAAGACTCAACTAGACACGACTTACAGACTCCCTAGGACAGACCTGCTCTGATACCAAGTTTGTCACAACCCAACTCGCATGGCCATGACGGGCACCCGGCCTTACCTGTCGAGCACCAATCTTCACATATCTACCAGCTAACCCTAATCAATCATGGCCACAAGGACCATCACCAAATATCTTGTTGACACACACATCATGGCCGACATGGCTATACCCGACTACTATACACAGGACAACTGTCTATAAGCCTCTAAAGAGTACATGATATCTCAAGGTCGGGACAGGGCCCCGCCATACCCATATACATATCTAAAATATCATACCATGCTCAGGCTGCAACTCTGAAACAAGTAGAGTGCCCCAATATCAGCTGAACCAGCAACCTACTAGCGCAAACAGTCCCACTGTCTACCTGAGCCAGCGGGCATGAAACGCAGTGTCTCCTGACAAAAGGTATGCCAGTACGACTGATGTAGCGAGTATGTCATGAATGAACAATAGCATAACAGGAATACAAGAATAAACTGAAATAGAAACAGTCGATAAATATAGCTGATAGCAACAGCCGATAGAAACAGTGGACAGCAACAACCGATAGCAACAACCGACCAGTAGTAGATGCCTCTGAGGGCCATAATATGCCTAAATGTCATGCACAATGCAAATGTGGTATACATATATATATATATATATATTGGCCTCATCGGGCATCTTCCTTCCCATAACAGCCTCTGTGGGCCTCATATCATATCGGCCTTTGTTGGCATAATATCATTATCATATCCAGTGTATCAAGTGGTCTGCGTACCCCATTTTCCATCCCCAATATATTGTCCAGGGTAAGATATGAATATAATGCATGAATGACAATAAAACATTCTGAAATTATCGGATGACATAATATCCTTGTACCTTCGGCTAAAATTGGGAATATTAACATCTTTCCCATATAACTCAATAAGGATTTAGAAACATATTTAGGCATCCTTTTAACCTTTATGAAACCTGCATCCTATCATCTCATTCACTTTTATCCTTCTTGTCGAAAACCTTCCTTTTATTCATCGAAAAATATATCTGCCTTGATACTTGATCATACCATTCCATTCATACTTATTAACTGTTTTCATATTTCTTACAACCATTTTCACTTATTCCATAGTCCAATACCTATAGCATTGTTTGGTTTACTAATATTGATACATATAGTTCTCAATAATACGCGGTATCGCCCTTTATGCATAGACGAGAGGCTTATGTCCCTTTTCACTACCGTGGATAACTCGATCCTTATATATAACTTGGGCTCACTATTCGGTGTACGTCACTTTACATGATCTTCTTAAATTACTGATCGTCACTCTTTACACGATTCGATTGTGGCAATGCGTTCTCGTTAATGATATCCCGGGATAATTCTCAATCTATTCCAATTAGCATCAATCACGGTAAAGCGTGTAGATTTTCATAACCTGCTAAACCTTCCAATTATGTCTTCTGTTTTTCATATGTACACCTCATAATCATCTTATTCTTACCTTTGCGCATCAACTTGGGATACTTCGGAATGTTGTGGCCATGGTTGCCACGCTAAATCAACCCCCTGTACCTTTGCGGCACAATCTGGAATGCGCTCAACCACACTGACTACAAGACGGTCAAGGCGGTCTCACTCGACCTTTACAACTTTGACCCTGAGACATTGGCATCTTTGACCCTTTTAAATATCGGCGATCCCTGAGTTATGAGCCCACTGACCCTTCTAGCGTACCAATTGTCTGGTAGAAGTCACTCATTTACTGGCTACGAATATGAACTAACCGAAGTCGTTTTGGTAATCGGCATTACTGAAATAGTATCAGGCATGAGTTAAACTCGAATTCTTAAGACTCAGCTCCATTGCAAGATCTATGATATGAAAGAATGGAAACCATCCCTAAATGTCTCGTAGCCTCATCTTTATAAGTGTCGCGCGCAACACACCCATAAACAAGACTCTACTAGACACGACTTACATACTCCCCAGGACAGACCTGCTCTGATACCAAGTTTGTCACAACCCAACTCGCATGGCCATGACGGGCACCCGGCCTTACCTGTCGAGCACCAATCTTCACATATCTACCAGCTAACCCTAATCAATCATGGCCACAAGGACCATCACCAAATATCTTGTTGACACACACATCATGGCCGACATGGCTATACCCGACTACTATACACAGGACAACTGTCTATAAGCCTCTAAAGAGTACATGACATCTCAAGGTCGGGACAGGGCCCCGCCATACCCATATACATATCTAAAATATCATACCATGCTCAGGCTGCAACTCTGAAACAAGTAGAGTGCCCCAATATCAGCTGAACCAGCAACCTACTAGCGCAAACCGTCCCACTGTCTATCTGAGCCAGCGGGCATGAAACGCAGTGTCTCCTGACAAAAGGGATATCAGTACGACTGATGTAGCGAGTATGTCAGGCATGAACAATAACATAACAGGAATACAAGAATAAACTGAAATAGAAACAGTCGATAAATATAGCTGATAGCAACAATGATAGAAACAAATGGGACAAAGAACAACCGATAGCAACAACCGACCAGTAGTAGATGCCTCTGAGGGCCATAATATGCCTAAATGTCATGCACAATGCAAATGTGGTATACATATATATATATATATATTGGCCTCATCGGGCATCTTCCTTCCCATAACAGCCTCTGTGGGCATCATATCATATCGGCCTTTGTTGGTATAATATCATTATCATATCCAGTTGATCAGGTGGTCTGCGTACCCCGTTTCCCATCCCCAATATATGGTCCAGGGTAAGACATGAATATAATGCATGAATGACAATAAAACGTTTGAACTTATCAGACGACATAATATCATTGTACATTCAGCTAACATTGGGAATATTAACATATTTCCCACATACGTCAATAAGGATTTAAAAACATATTTAGACATGTTTTTAACCTTTATGAAACCTTCATCCTATCATCACATTCACTTTTATCCTTCTTGTTGAAATCCTTCCTTCTTTTCATCGAAAAATATTTCTGCCTTGATACTTGATCATACCATTCCATTCATACTTATCAACTGTTTACATATTTCTTACAACCATTTTTCACTTGTTCCATAGTCCAATACCTATAACATTCTTTGGTCTACTAATATTAATACGTATAGTTCTCAATAATACGCGGTATCGCCCTTTACGTAAGGACGAGAGGCTTATGTCCCTTTCCACTACCGTGGATAACTCGATCCTTATATATAATTTGGGCTCACTATTTGGTGTACGTCACTTTACGTGATCTTCTTAAATTACTGATGGTCACTCTTTACATGATTCGATTGTGGCAATCCTTTCTCGTTAATGATATCCCGGGATAATTCTCAATCTATTCCAATTATCATGAGTCACGATAAAGCGTGTAGATTTTCATAACCTGCTAAACCTTCCAATTATGTCTTCTGTTTTTCATATGTACAACTCATAATCATCTTATCCTTACCTTTGCGCATCAACTTGGGATACTTCGAAACGTTGTGGCCATGGCTGCCACGCTAAATCAACCCCCTGTACCTTTGCTGCACAATCCGGCATACGCTCGACCACACTGAATACAAGACGGTCGAGGCGATCTCACTCGACCTTTACAACTTTGACCCTGAGACATTGCCATCTTTGACCCTTTTAAATATCGGCGATCCCTGACTAATAAACTCCTTGAGTTATGAGCTCACTGTCCCTTCTGGCATACCAATCGCCTGGTTGAAGTCACTCATTCACTGGATACGAATATGAACTAACCAAAGTCTTTTTGGTAATCGGCATTAGTATCAGGCACGAGTTAAACTCGAATTCTTAAGACTTAGCTCCATTGCAAGATCTATGATATGAAAGAATGGAAACCATCCCTAAATGTCTTGTAGCCTCATGTTTATAAGTGTGGCGCGCAACACACCCATAAACAAGACTCTATTAGACACGACTTACAGACTCCCTATGACAGACCTGCTCTGATACCAAGTTTGTCACAACCCAACTCGCAGGGCCATGACGGGCACCCGGCCTTACCTGTCGAGCACCAATCTTCACATATCTACCAGCTAACCCTAATCAATCATGGCCACAAGGACCATCACCAAATATCTTATTGACACACACATCAAGGCCGACATGGCTATACCTGACTACTATACACAGGACAACTATCTATAAGCCTCTAAAGAGTACATGACATCTCAAGGTCGGGACAAGGCCCCGCCATACCCATATACATATCTAAAATATCATACCATGCTCAGGCTGCAACTCTGAATCAAGTAGAGTGCCCCAATATCAGCTGAACCAGCAACCTACTAGCGCAAACCGTCCCACTGTCTACCTGAGCCAGCGGGTATGAAACGCAGTGTCTCCTGACAAAAGAGATGTTAGTACGACTGATGTAGCTAGTATGTCAGGCATGAACAATAGCATAACAAGAATACAAGAATAAACTGAAATAGAAACATTCGATAAATATAGCTGATAGCAACAGCCGATAGAAACAGTGGACAGCAACAACCGATAGCAATAACCGATCGGTAGTAGATGCCTCTGAGGGCCATAATATGACTAAATGTCATGCACAATGCAAATGTGGTATACATATATATATATATATATTGGCCTCATCGGGCATCTTTCTTCCCATAACAGCCTCTGTGGGCATCATATCATATCGGCCTCTGTTGGTATAATATCATTATCATATCCAGTTGATCAGGTGGTATGCGTACCCCGTTTCCCATCCCCAATTTATGGTCCAGGGTAAGACATGAATATAATGCATGAATGACAATAAAACGTTTGAACTTATCAGATGACATAATATCATTGTACATTCGGCTAACATTGAGAATATTAACATATTTCCCACATACGTCAATAAATATTTAAAAACATATTTAGACATGTTTTTAACCTTTATGAAACCTTCATCCTATCATCACATTCACTTTTATCCTTCTTGTTGAAATCCTTCCTTCTTTTCATCGAAAAATATTTCTGCCTTGATACTTGATCATACCATTCCATTCATACTTATCAACTGTTTTCATATTTCTTACAACCATTTTTCACTTGTTCCATAGTCCAATACCTATAACATTCTTTGGTCTACTAATATTAATACGTATAGTTCTCAATAATACGCGGTATCGCCTCTTTACGTAAGGACGAGAGGCTTATGTCCCTTTCACTACCGTGGATAACTCGATCCTTATATATAATTTGGGCTCACTATTTGGTGTACGCCACTTTACGTGATCTTCTTAAATTACGATGGTCACGCTTTACATGATTCAATTGTGGAAATCCGTTCTCGTTAATGATATCCGGGATAATTCTCAATCTATTCCAATTAGCATGAGTCATGATAAAGCGTGTAGATTTTCATAACCGCTAAACCTTCCAATTATGTCTTTTTTGTTTTCATATGTACAACTCATAATCATCTTAACCTTACCTTTGCGCATCAACTTGGGATACTTGAACGTTGTGGCCATGGCTGCCACGCTAAATCAACCCCCTGTACCTTTGCTGCACAATCCGGCATGCGCCGACCACATCGAATACAAGAGGCGGTCGGCGGTCTCACTCGACCTTTACAACTTTGACCCTGAGACATTGGCATCTTTGACCCTTTTAAATATCGGCGATCCCTGACTAATAAACTCCTTGAGTTATGAGCTCACTGACCCTTCTGGCATACCAATCGTCTGGTTGAAGTCACTCATTCACTGGATACGAATATGAACTAACCGAAGTCATTTTGGTAATCGGCATTAGTATCAGGCACGAGTTAAACTCGAATTCTTAAGACTTAGCTCCATTGCAAGATCTATGATATGAAAGAATGGAAATCATCCCTAAATGTCTTGTAGCCTCATGTTTATAAGTGTGGCGCGCAACACACCCATAAACAAGACTCTATTAGACACGACTTACAGACTCCCTATGACAGACCTGCTCTGATACCAAGTTTGTCACAACCCAACTCGCAGGGCCATGACGGGCACCCGGCCTTACCTGTCGAGCACCAATCTACACATATCTACCAGCTAACCCTAATCAATCATGGCCACAAGGACCATCACCAAATATCTTGTTGACACACACATCAAGGCCGACATGGCTATACCCGACTACTATACACAGGACAACTATCTATAAGCCTCTAAAGAGTACATGACATCTCAAGGTCGGGACAAGGCCCCGCCATACCCATATACATATCTAAAATATCATACCATGCTCAGGCTGCAACTCTGAATCAAGTAGAGTGCCCCAATATCAGCTGAACCAGCAACCTACTAGCGCAAACCGTCCCACTGTCTACCTGAGCCAGCGGGCATGAAACGCAGTGTCTCCTGACAAAAGGGATGTTAGTACGACTGATGTAGCGAGTATGTCAGGCATGAACAATAGCATAACAAGAATACAAGAATAAACTGAAATAGAAACAGTCGATAAATATAGCTGATAGCAACAGCCGATAGAAACAGTGGACAGCAACAACCGATAGCAATAACCGATCGGTAGTAGATGCCTCTGAGGGCCATAATATGACTAAATGTCATGCACAATGCAAATGTGGTATACATATATATATATATATTGGCCTCATCGGGCATCTTTCTTCCCATAACAGCCTCTGTGGGCATCATATCATATCGGCCTCTGTTGGTATAATATCATTATCATATCCAGTTGATCAGGTGGTCTGCGTACCCCGTTTCCCATCCCCAATTTATGGTCCAGGGTAAGACATGAATATAATGCATGAATGACAATAAAACGTTTGAACTTATCAGATGACATAATATCATTGTACATTCGGCTAACATTGAGAATATTAACATATTTCCCACATACGTCAATAAATATTTAAAAACATATTTAGAGATGTTTTTAACCTTTATGAAACCTTCATCCTATCATCACATTCACTTTTATCCTTCTTGTTGAAATCCTTCCTTCTTTTCATCGAAAAATATTTCTGCCTTGATACTTGATCATACCATTCCATTCATACTTATCAACTGTTTTCATATTTCTTACAACCATTTTTCACTTGTTCCATAGTCCAATACCTATAACATTCTTTGGTCTACTAATATTAATACGTATAGTTCTCAATAATACGCGGTATCGCCCTTTACGTAAGGACGAGAGGCTTATGTCCCTTTCCACTACCGTGGATAACTCGATCCTTATATATAATTTGGGCTCACTATTTGGTGTACGTCACTTTACGTGATCTTCTTAAATTACTGATGGTCACGCTTTACATGATTCAATTGTGGAAATCCGTTCTCGTTAATGATATCCCGGGATAATTCTCAATCTATTCCAATTAGCATGAGTCATGATAAAGCGTGTAGATTTTCATAACCTGCTAAACCTTCCAATTATGTCTTTTGTTTTTCATATGTACAACTCATAATCATCTTAACCTTACCTTTGCGCATCAACTTGGGATACTTCGGAACGTTGTGGCCATGGCTGCCACGCTAAATCAACCCCCTGTACCTTTGCTGCACAATCCGGCATGCGCTCGACCACACTGAATACAAGACGGTCGAGGCGGTCTCACTCGACCTTTACAACTTTGACCCTGAGACATTGGCATCTTTGACCCTTTTAAATATCGGCGATCCCTGACTAATAAACTCCTTGAGTTATGAGCTCACTGACCCTTCTGGCATACCAATCGTCTGGTTGAAGTCACTCATTCACTGGATACGAATATGAACTAACCGAAGTCATTTTGGTAATCGGCATTAGTATCAGGCACGAGTTAAACTCGAATTCTTAAGACTTAGCTCCATTGCAAGATCTATGATATGAAAGAATGGAAACCATCCCTAAATGTCTTGTAGCCTCATGTTTATAAGTGTGGCGCGCAACACACCCATAAACAAGACTCTATTAGACATGACTTACAGACTCCCTATGACAGACCTGCTATGATACCAAGTTTGTCACAACCCAACTCGCAGGGCCATGACGGGCACCCGGCCTTACCTGTCAAGCACCAATCTACACATATCTACCAGCTAACCCTAATCAATCATGGCCACAAGGACCATCACCAAATATCTTGTTGACACACACATCAAGGCCGACATGGCTATACCCGACTACTATACACATGACAACTATCTATAAGCCTCTAAAGAGTACATGACATCTCAAGGTCGGGACAAGGCCCCGCCATACCCATATACATATCTAAAATATCATACCATGCTCAGGCTGCAACTCTGAATCAAGTAGAGTGCCCCAATATCAGCTGAACCAGCAACCTACTAGCGCAAACCGTCCCACTGTCTACCTGAGCCAGCAGGCATGAAACGCAGTGTCTCCTGACAAAAGGGATGTCAGTACGACTGATGTAGCGAGTATGTCAGGCATGAACAATAGCATAACAAGAATACAAGAATAAACTGAAATAGAAACAGTCGATAAATATAGCTGATAGCAACAGCCGATAGAAACAGTGGACAGCAATAACCGATCGGTAGTAGATGCCTCTGAGGGACATAATATGACTAAATGTCATGCACAATGCAAATGTGGCATACATACATATATATATATATATATATATATATATATATATATATATATATATATATATATATATATATTGGCCTCATCGGGCATCTTTCTTCCCATAACAGCCTCTGTGGGCATCATATCATATCGGCCTCTGTTGGTATAATATCATTATCATATCCAGTTGATCAGGTGGTCTGCGTACCCCGTTTCCCATCCCCAATTTATGGTCCAGGGTAAGACATGAATATAATGCATGAATGACAATAAAACGTTTGAACTTATCAGATGACATAATATCATTGTACATTCGGCTAACATTGAGAATATTAACATATTTCCCACATACGTCAATAAATATTTAAAAACATATTTAGACATGTTTTTAACCTTTATGAAACCTTCATCCTATCATCACATTCACTTTTATCCTTCTTGTTGAAATCCTTCCTTCTTTTCATCGAAAAATATTTCTGCCTTGATACTTGATCATACCATTCCATTCATACTTATCAACTGTTTTCATATTTCTTACAACCATTTTTCACTTGTTCCATAGTCCAATACCTATAACATTCTTTGGTCTACTAATATTAATACGTATAGTTCTCAATAATACGCGGTATCGCCCTTTACGTGGGACGAGAGGCTTATGTCCCTTTCCACTACCGTGGATAACTCGATCCTTATATATAATTTGGGCTCACTATTTGGTGTACGTCACTTTACGTGATCTTCTTAAATTACTGATGGTCACGCTTTACATGATTCAATTGTGGAAATCCGTTCTCGTTAATGATATCCCGGGATAATTCTCAATCTATTCCAATTAGCATGAGTCATGATAAAGCGTGTAGATTTTCATAACCTGCTAAACCTTCCAATTATGTCTTTTGTTTTTCATATGTACAACTCATAATCATCTTAACCTTACCTTTGCGCATCAACTTGGGATACTTCGGAACGTTGTGGCCATGGTCGCCACGCTAAATCAACCCCTGTACCTTTCTTTGCACAATCCGGCATGCGCTCGACCACACTGAATACAAGACGGTCGAGGAGGTCTCACTCGACCTTTACAACTTTGACCCTGAGACATTGGCATCTTTGACCCTTTTAAATATCGGCGATCCCTGACTAATAAACTCCTTGAGTTATGAGCTCACTGACCCTTCTGGCATACCAATCGTCTGGTTGAAGTCACTCATTCACTGGATACGAATATGAACTAACCGAAGTCATTTTGGTAATCGGCATTAGTATCAGGCACGAGTTAAACTTGAATTCTTAAGACTTAGCTCCATTGCACGATCTATGATATGAAAGAATGGAAACCATCCCTAAATGTCTTGTAGCCTCATGTTTATAAGTGTGGCGCGCAACACACCCATAAACAAGACTCTACTAGACACGACTTACAGACTCCCTAGGACAGACCTACTCTGATACCAAGTTTGTCACAACCCAACTCGCAGGGCCATGACGGGCACCCGGCCTTACCTGTCGAGCACCAATCTTCACATATCTACCAGCTAACCCTAATCAATCATGGCCACAAGGACCATCACCAAATATCTTGTTGACACACACATCAAGGCCGACATGGCTATACCCGACTACTATACACAGGACAACTATTTATAAGCCTCTAAAGAGTACATGACATCTCAAGGTCATGACAAGGCCCCGCCATACCCATATACATATCTAAAATATCATACCATGCTCAGGCTGCAACTCTGAAATAAGTAGAGTGCCCCATTATTAGCTGAACCAGCAACCTACTAGCGCGAGCCGTCCCACTGTCTACCTGAGCCTGCGGGCATGAAACGCAGCGTCTCCTGACAAAAGGGATGTCAGTACGACTGATGTACCGAGTATGTCAGGCATGAACAATAGCATAACAAGAATACAAGAATAAACTGATATAGAAACAGTCGATAAATATAGCTGATAGCAACAATCGATAGAAACAGTTGACAGCAACAACCGACCAGTAGTAGATGCCTCTAAGGGCCATAATATGCCTAAATGTTATGCACAATGCAAATGTAGTATATATATATATATATATATTGGCCTCATCGGGCATCTTCCTTCCCATAACAGTCTCTGTGGGCATCATATCATATCGGCCTCTGTTGGCATAATATCATTATCATATCCAGCTGATCAGGTGGTCTGCGTATCCCGTTTCCCATCCCCAATATATGGTCCAAGGTACGATATAAATATAATGCATGAATGACAATAAAACATTTTGAACTTATCGGATGACATAATATCCTTGTACATTCGGCTAACATTGGAAATATTAACATCTTTCTCACATACCTCAATAAGGATTTAGAAACATATTTTGACATGCTTTTAACCTTTATGAAACCTGCATCCTATCATCTCTTTCACTTTTATCCTTCTTGTCGAAATCCTTCATTCTATTCATCAAAAAATATTTCTGCCTTGATACTTGATCATACCATTCCATTCATACTTATCAACTGTTTTCATATTTCTTACAACCATTTTTCACTTGTTCCATAGTCCAATACCTATAACATTCTTTGGTTTACTAATATTAATACATATAGTTCTCAATAATACGCGGTATCGCCCTTTACGCAAGGACGAGAGGCTTATGTCCCTTTTCACTAGCGTGGATAACTCGATCCTTCTATATAATTTGGGCTCACTATTTGGTGGACGTCACTTTACGTGATCTTCTTAAATTACTGATGGTCACTCTTTACACGATTCGATTGTGGAAATCCGTTCTCGTTAATGATATCCCGGGATAATTCTCAATCTATTCCAATTTGCATGAGTCAAGGTAAAGCGTGTAGATTTTCATAACCTGCTAAACCTTCCAATTATGTCTTCTGTTTTTCTTATGTACAACTCATAATCATCTTATCCTTACCTTTGCGCATCAACTTGGGATACTTCGGAACGTTGTGGACATGGCTGCCACGCTAAATCAACCCCATGTACCTTTGCGGCACAATCCGGCATGCGCTCGACCACACTGAATACAAGACGGTCGAGGCGGTCTCACTCGACCTTTACAACTTTGACCCTGAGACATTGGCATCTTTGACCCTTTTAAATATCGGCGATCCCTGACTAATAAACTCCCTGAGTTATGAGCTCAATGACCCTTCTGGCATACCAATCGTCCCTTAGAAGTCACTCATTTACTGGTTACGAATAAGAACTAACCGAAGTCCTTTTGGTAATTGGCATTAGTATCAGGCACGAGTTAAACTCGAATTCTTAACACTCAGCTCCATTGCACGATCTATGATATGAAAGAATGGAAATCATCCCTAAATGTCTTGTAGCCTCCTGTTTATATGTGTGGCGCGCAACACACCCATAAACAAGACTCTTCTAGACACGACTTGCAGACTCACTAGGACATACCTGCTCTGATACCAAGTTTGTCACAATCCAACTCGGAGGGCCATGACGGGCACCCGACCTTACCTGTCGAGCACCACTCTTCCCATATCTACCAGCTAACCCTAATCAATCATGGCCACACGGACCATCACCAAATATCTTGTTGACACACACATCAAGGCCGACATGGCTATACACGACTACTATATACAGGACAACTGTCTACAAGCCTCTAAAGAGTACATGACATCTCAAGGTCGGGACAGGGCCCCGCCATACCCATATACATATCTAAAATATCATACCATGCTCAGGCTGCAACTCTGAAACAAGTAGAGTGCCCCAATATCAGCTGAACCAGCAACCTACTAGCGCAAACCATCCCACTGTCTACCTGAGCCAGCGGGCATGAAACGCGGTGTCTCCTGACAAAAGGGATGTCAGTACGACTGATGTAGCGAGTATGTCAGGCATGAACAATTGCATAACAGGAATACAAGAATAAACTGAAATAGAAACAGTCGATAAATATAGCTGATAGCAACAGCCGACAGAAATAGTGGATAGCATCAACCGATAGCAACAACCGACCAGTAGTATATGCCTCTGAGAGCCATAATATGCCTAAATGTCATGCACAATGCAAATATGGTATATATATATATATATATTGGCCTCATCGGGCATCTTCCTTCCCATAACAGCCTCTGTGGGCATCATATCATATCGGCCTCTTTTGGCATAATATCATTATCATATCCAGTTGATCAGGTGGTCTGCGTACCCCGTTTCCCATCCCCTATATATGGTCCAGGGTAAGACATGAATATAATGCATGAATGACAATAAAACATTATGAACTTATCGGATGACATAATATCATTGTACCTTCGGCTAACATTGGACATATTAACATATTTCCCACATACGTCAATAAGGATTTAAAAACATATTTAGACATGCTTTTAACCTTTATGAAACCTTCATCCTATCATCACATTCACTTTTATCCTTCTTGTTGAAATCCTTCCTTCTTTTCATCGAAAAATATTTCTGCCTTGATACTTGATCATACCATTCCATTCATACTTATTAACTGTTTTCATATTTCTTACAACCATTTTTCACTTGTTCCATAGTCCAATATCTATAGCATTCTTTGGTTTACTAATATTGATACATATAGTTCTCAATAATACGCGGCATCGCCCTTTACGGAAGACGAGAGGCTTATGTCCCTTTCCACTACCTTGGATAACTCAATCCTTATATATAACTTGGGCTCACTATTTGGTGTACGTCACCTTTACGTGATCTTCTTAAATTTCTGCTGGTCACTCTTCACACGATTCGATTGTGGCAATCCATTCTCGGTAATGATATCCCGGGATAATTCTCAATCTATTCCAATTAGCATAAGTCACGGTAAAGCGTGTAGATATTCATAACCTGCTAAACCTTTCAATTATGTCTTCTGTTTTTCATATGTAGAACTCATAATCATCTTATCCTTACATTTGCGCATCAACTTGGGATACTTCGGAACGTTGTGGCCATGGCTGCCACGCTAAATCTACCCCCTGTACCTTTACGGCACAATTCGGCATGCGCTCGACCACACTGAATACAAGACGGTCGAGGCGGTCTCACTCGACCTTTACAACTTTGACCCTGAGACATTGGCATCTTTGACCCTTTTAAATATCGGCGATCCCTGACTAATAAACTCCCTGAGTTATGAGCTCACTGATCCTTCTAGCATACCAATCGTCTGGTAGAAGTCACTCATTTACTGACTACGAATATGAACTAACCGAAGTCTTTTTGGTCATCGGCATTAGTATCAGGCACGAGTTAAACTCGAATTCTTAAGACTCAGCTCCATTGCACGATCTATGATATGAAAGAATGGAAATTATCTCTAAATGTCTTGTAGCCTCCTATTTATATGTGTGGCGCGCAACACACCCATAAACAAGACTCTACTAGACACGACTTGCAGACTCACTAGGACAGACCTGCTCTGATACCAAGTTTGTCACAACCCAACTCGGAGGGTCATGACGTGCACCCGGCCTTACCTGTCGAGCACCACTCTTCACATATCTACCAGCTAACCCTAATCAATCATGGCCACAGAGACCATCACCAAATATCTTGTTAAAACACACATCAAGGCCGACATGGCTATACACGACTACTATACACAGGTTAACTGTCTACAAGCCTCTAAATAGTACATGAAATCACAAGGTCGGGATAGAGACCCGTCATACCCATATGCATATGCAAAGTATAATACCACGCTCAGACTGCATCTCTGAAACAAGTAGAGTGCCCCAATATCAGCTGAACCAGCAACCTACTAGCGCGAACCGTTCCACTGTCTACCTGAGCATGCGGGAATGATACGCAAAGTCTCCTGACAAAAGGGATGTCAGTACGACCGATGTACCGAGTATGTCAGGCATGAACAATAGCATAACAGGAATACAAGAATAAACTGAAATAGAAACAGTCGATAAATATAGCTGATAGCAACAACCGATAGAAACAGTTGACAGCAACAACCGACCAGTAGTAGATGCCTCTAAGGGCCATAATATGCCTAAATGTTATGCACAATGCAAATGTGATATATATATATATATATATATATTGGCCTCATCGGGCATCTTCCTTCCCATAGCAGCCTCTGTGGGCATCATATCATATCGGCCTCTGTTGGCATAATATCATTATCATATCCAGCTGATCAGGTGGTCTGCGTATCCCGTTTCCCATCCCCAATATATGGTCCAAGGTAAGACATAAATATAATGCATGAATGACAATAAAACATTCTGAACTTATCGAATGACATAATATCCTTGTACATTCGGCTAACATTGGGAATATTAACATCTTTCTCACATACCTCAATAAGGATTTAGAAACATATTTTGACATGCTTTTAACCTTTATGAAACCTGCATCCTATCATCTCTTTCACTTTTATCCTTCTTGTCGAAATCCTTCATTCTATTCATCGAAAAATATTTCTGCCTTGATACTTGATCTTACCATTCCATTCATACTTATCAACTGTTTTCATATTTCTTACAACCATTTTTCACTTGTTCCATAGTCCAATACCTATAACATTCTTTGGTTTACTAATATTAATACATATAGTTCTCAATAATACGCGGTATCGCCCTTTACGCAAGGACGAGAGGCTTATGTCCCTTTCCACTATCGTGGATAACTCGATCCTTATATATAATTTGGGCTCACTATTTGGTGTACGTCACTTTACGTGATCTTCTTAAATTACTGATGGTCACTCTTTACACGATTCGATTGTGGCAATCCGTTCTCGTTAATGATATCCCGGGATAATTCTCAATCTATTCCAATTAGCATGAGTCACGGTAAAGCGTGTAGATTTTCATAACCTGATAAACCTTCCAATTATGTCTTCTGTTTTTCATATGTACAACTCATAATCATCTAATCCTTACCTTTGCGCATCAACTTGGGGTACTTCGGAACGTTGTGGCCATGGCTGCCACGCTAAATCAACCCTATGTACCTTTGCGGCACAATCCGGCATGCGCTCGACCAAACTGAATACAAGACGGTCGAGGCGGTCTCACTCGACCTTTACAACTTTGACCCTGAGACATTGGCATCTTTGACCCTTTTAAATATCGGCGATCCCTGACTAATAAACTCCCTGAGTTATGAGCTCACTGACCCTTCTGGCATACCAATCGTCTGATAGAAGTCACTCATTTACTGGTTACGAATAAGAACTAACCGAAGTCTTTTTGGTAATTGGCATTAGTGTCAGGCACGAGTTAAACTCGAATTCTTAAGACTTAGCTCCATTGCACGATCTATGATATGAAAGAATGGAAATCATCCCTAAATGTCTTGTACCCTCCTGTTTATATGTGTGGCGCGCAACATACCCATAAACAAGACTCTACTAGACACGACTTGCAGACTCACTAGGACATACCTGCTCTGATAACAAGTTTGTCACAATCCAACTCGGAGGGCCATAACGGGCACCCGACCTTACCTGTCGAGCACCACTCTTCACATATCTACCAGCTAACTGTCGCGCCCCATTTTTTCGACCCGCTCGGGGTCTCAAAGCGGAGCACAGACGGGTCCGGTGATTCCTGGGTAAATGAATTAAGGAGTCGCCACCTAATTATTTTTACGGTGAATTAGGACACCTAAATATTAAACTAAGTGCTGCAATGTAAACTCCAATTTTAAGATCTGCGAAACTAGTGAGATTCTAGGTAAGGGTTCTTTATTATCCTAAAGGGAAGGGGTTAGGCATCCTTTTAGATCCGCTAACTTGCGGTTATCCGGTCAAACTCAGGTTAATTATTACTAGAAAAAATGCATGTTTGAAGCATGAAGTTAAAAGATGTTTGCAAATAATTAATGAAAAAAGATGCATTTTAAAAGATGGATAAATGTAGAGATTTTTTCAAAATATGCATTTGTATGATATTTAAAGAGAAATACATGTAGAGTTGGAAAAATATGTATTTGACAATTGATAGTAAAACAATTTATTTATAATGCCAAAGAAGTAAAATTTTGGGAATCAATGAATTGTAAATTGACAAAAGATAAACTTATTCAATATGATTAATAAAGCAAATAAAAGATGACAAAAGTCGTTTTGAAAATCTTGAATACGCGTGACGAGCCTAAAATAAATAAACTAGCGAAGGATTTCTAAGTTTGAATTCAACCGAACCTACAAATAAATAAGCTAGCGACGGATTTCAAATCTTAAACTACCCTATGAATTAACCCTAAGTTTGCCTATTCTAAGCATTTCAATAGTTACATAAGTGCGATAAATAATATTACAATACAAAGCGGAATAAAAGCTGAATTAAAGAAAGAAATGAAATAAATAAACTCCGAGGAATAATTCGCCGTTATTTACTTTAATCCCTACAAGCTGTCAAGAACAAACGGTTAAAAACATTTAAATACAAATAACTTCATATCCGTATTCAAAACAGTGAATGTTTTGATCACGGAGGGCTCAGACTTAAATTTTGAAAAGAGCATTCCAATCACGTCGTGGCTGCAAACATATGACTAATGTGGTTTATTTTGATTGCCTCGCCTACTAAACGTGTTGGTCTCTCGGGTGAAATAGAAAAGATCACTATAATCACGTCGTGGCTGCGAATATATAACTTGTTGGTTATTTTAGTCACCTCGCCTACTAAACATGTTGATCTCGGATGAAATAAAAGGTTTAAGTCTACATCATTGCCCAGAAGTTATATTTCCGTCTTTGCAACTGTGGAGGCCTCAAAATCGACGGATATTTTTCATCGGCCAAGTGTCATATCGTGTTCAAATCAGCAAAATTTTAAAACAAGGCAAACAAGCGAAGGTGAAGCGATGTCGAAGCGTAAAAGCGAGAGAGACAAATTCCGAAAAGACGCGGTGTTTAGTTTTAAAATAGCAAAAACAGTAAAACCGTAATATGAAATCGGGAAGGAAGGGAAGATGGACGCAATATTAGTTTGAATCAATAAAACAACAAAGAGAATGCGGTATTAATTCCATCAATAACATAATAACAATGCCAAAAAAACAGAAAGTAGCGACTAAACTATCCGACCCGATTACAAATTTCGTAACCAAAATGGACTAAGAAGCATTTATAAAAAATAAACAGACCGGATTATGAACGGTGACCCAATGAAATCGAAATTCAGATTTTTTATAACCAAGAATGTATATGAAAAACACAAAAATGGGAATTTATCCGAACCGGTCGACCGCCTTTAACAAAGGACCTAATTCGAATTGGATTTTTCAACCCTGATCGATTTCTTTCCAAATTTGGATAACCAACAACAAGATATAAAAATACAAAATCGAAAATTATCCGAAACCGGTCGACCCGACCGAACGATGATCGACCCGACCAGTAATCCAAATTTTCAAACCGGATCGATTTCTTTCCAAATTTCAGATAACCAACAACAAGATATAAAAATACAAAATCTGAAATTATCCGAACCGGTCGACCCGGGCGAACAAGATCTGACGGGAATTTTCAACCCGGATCGATTTCTTTCCAAATTTCAGATAACCAACAACCAGATATAAAAATGCAAAAAAAAAAAAAAAAAAAAAAATGGAAAATATCCGAACCGGGTCGGGCCGACCCGAACAAGACTGACCGACCCTAATCGAAACAAAGAAAAATAGCAAAATTTCAGATTATTCACTACCAAAATCCCAATAATTTTAACTTATATTTTCGGACTCTTTAAGATGATGAACAACACAAAAAAAGAAACAATACCAACCTTAGGAGAATCTTAGATTTTAAATTTCGGATTTCAACACTTGAATTCGATTTTCGGACTTCCAAAATTCAGATTTTTTCCTCTAAATCCAGATTTTCTTCTCCAAATCCAGATTTTTCTCCCCAAATCCAGATTTTTCTTCCCACCAAAAATGAAGAACAAGTGGAATTTTTATAGGTGGATTTCCCCCCAAGAACGAGTTTGAAATTTGAATTAAAGGCAAAAAAATCTGAATTTTTGGGGCGTGTTCTTGGGGCATGTGTTGCAGAAAGGTGATGGGGTAGATTGGTGGTGTCAGGCGGCGGTGTAGGGGTGTAGGTGTGGCGGGGGGTAGGGTGCGGCGTGCGGGGTAGGGTAGGATGCGGCGTGGGGGTTGGGTAGGGTGGCGGCTGTAGGGAGAATTAGGGTGTAGGTTTTTTTTTATTTTGTTTTTTGGGTTTTGGGGTTTGGGAGTTGGATGTAGAATAAAAGGGGTGTGAGAGTTGGGCTTTGGGTTGGTGGATTTGAGTTTTAATTGTTTTGGGTTTTGGTTGTAAGGGAAATAAAAGGGAATGGGTTTGGGGTATTGGCCGATTGGGCCTCGGATGTGGGCTATGGGAGTTGGGGGGAAATAAAGGGAAAGGGAATAAGGGGAATGGGTTTGGGCTTGGGGTTTTCGGGTTGGCCGAAATAAGGGAAGAGGGAGTTGAATTATTTTGGGGACTTTGGGCTTGTGGGAATAAAGGGGAAGGGAATAAGGGAATTTAATTGGGGAGTTTGGTTTTGGGCTTGGTGAATTTTGTTTGGGTAGAATTTGTATTGGGTTGGAAAAAATGAAAATGGGTTAGAAATTGTTTTGGGTTAGGAAAATAAAAAATGGGTTATGGATTAAAATATAAAAGGGGCTTAATATTAAAACATATTTATATATATTTTTTTGTAAAAGATGTGAATTATTTAAAATAACGTAACGATGTGATAATAATAAAAATATAATATTTGCGAAATGTTTAATGCTTAAATAAAAAAAAATGGGAACGCGATGCAATTTTGCGAAAAATAAAATAACATAGAATTTTCGGATAAAACTTATGATTATGATAAAAAATGCAAATGATATAAAAAATGCGAATAATAATAATAATAAGAGGATATACACATATATGCTTATATTTTAAAATTATTTTAAAGTGTCGAAATATTAAAAATTATGAATAAAATCATAAAAGATGAGACAAAATTGGGTGTCAACAGATGCCCCTCTTTGGCCGGAGACGATGAAAGAGTTTTCGGACAAAGAAGTTGACCCAGTAGCCAATTTTGTCCTGACCCTCGGGCTTTGAACGAGGAGTAGGGGTGCACTGGTAGAAATGGAATCCCGAGGGGGAGAGAAGTTGTAAAAGATGGTGCAGATTCCAGAAATATGCCCCAGTGTCGAGTTATGATGACACTGGTTGCAGATGTGAAAACTTAATGGGGAAGAGCGGAACGATATTCGAAGTAGGTCGTCGACCAATTTGCCTCGGTTCGCCGCAAGAGATAGTTCCACATTGTGATGAAGTTCCTGCAAATTAAGACTCCTGCAAGCTAAAGCTTAAGATAAAATTAGTGTATAACTGCTGAGAAAAATTGTAGAGAAAATAACTTGGAAATACCCGCATTAGGAGGTGGGCGCCTGACTGAAATTAAAATACCCTCATTATAAGGTGGGCGCCTGACTGAAATTAAAATACCCTCATTATAAGGTGGGCGCCTGAAATGACGTCGTTGGATCGACGTGTTGTGTTGAAGACGTCGTTGTAATGTTGTTGACGTCGCTGTTGTATAGACTTTGCGATGTCGCCGTTGTATAGACGCTGATGATGTCGTCGTTGTATAGGCGTTCTTGGCGTCGTCGTTGTATAGACGTTGATGATGTCGTCGTTGTATAGACTTTCTTTGATGTCGCCGTTGTATAGACGTTGATGATGTCGCCGTTGTATAGACTTTCTTGATGTCGCTGTTATTGTAAAAATAGTTGTCGTCTTTGCCGTAACGCCGTGGACGTTGTTGTAATCTTTGTTGAAGATAGTTGATGTCTTTGAAGACGCCATTGTAATGTTGTTGACGCCGTTGTAATCTTTATAACAGATATTTGTTGTCTTTGCGATACTTGTCGATAGCGTTGTTGTAATGATTTTTCTTTATTGCGGATAAATTTGTTATCTTTGAAGGCGTCGTTGTAGTCGCGGTTGAAGATAGTTGATGTGTCGCAAAGAACGCCAATGACGTTGTTGTAATCTTTGTAAAAGATAGTTGTTGCGTTGAAGACGTCATTGTAATCTTTGTTGACGTCGTTGAGATGCGGTAAAAGATATTTGTTGTCTTTGCGAACGTCAATGACGTTGTTGTAATGCCGTAAAAGATAGTTGTTGCGTTGATGACGTCATTGTAATGCTGTTGACGTCGTTGAGATGCGGTAAATGATAGTTGCTGCATTGCCGTAAAAGATAGCTGCTGTTTTGAAGACGTCATTGTGATGTTGTTGACGTCGTTGAGATGCTGTAGAAGATAGTTGTTGTGTTGCCGTAAAAGATAGCTGTTGCGTTGAAGACGTCATTGTAATGATGTTGACGTCGTTGAGATGCGGTAAAAGATATTTGTTGTGCTGCAGTAACGTCAATGACGTTGTTGTAATGCCGTAAAAGATAGCTGCTGCGTTGAAGACGTCATTGTAATGCTGTTGACGTCGTTGAGATGCGGTAAAAGATAGTTGCTGCATTGCCGTAAAAGATAGCTGTTGTTTTGAAGACGTCATTGTAATGCTGTTGACGTCGTTGAGATGCTGTAGAAAATAGTTGTTGTGTTGCCGTAAAAGATAGATGTTGTTTTGAAGACGTCATTGTAATGCTGTTGACGTCGTTGTAAAGCTGTAAAAATGATTGTCGTGCTGCCATGACGTCGATGACGATATTGTAATGTTGTCCTGTTGTAAGAGATGTAAGTGACGTCCTTGCCGTCAGTTTGCTGTAATAGGGTTCCACGTTGTGCTGAATCTTCTGCCGATCCAAACTCATGTGAATTGAAATGTCGTCCTGGCACGGGCGAAAATGTGATGCGACGTCTTTGCCGTCGGGTTTGCCTTGTTGTCGTTCTTTGTGATTCGAAATAACATCTTTGTGCAGACATAATAGTCGGGACCCTGTAGGTCAAAATGATGTCTTCGTATAGATGCAAAACAGGAACGTAATCCTTGTAGTGAGTTGTGGTGCCAAAATTCTTTGGGGAATTGATCATAACTGATGTGGCTTCCCTGCTTTTTCAACCTGAAGAACCTGTACTCAAAGAGAATTTGTGAGTTTGGGGAGGGGCGGTTGATTCGCGTTGACTTGGTAGCTTTGGCTCTTGATAGCTGCATGTCCTGCTGATTCGGACCTGTTGCCCTGCCTGGTTCCCGCCTTGGCCAACCGTTAATGAAAACATTTGTTGAAAATAATTTGTTTATAAGAAAGTATGCTTATCATTAAAAAGTTCTTGTCGAATCAAGCTAATGAAAATATTTGTTGAAAATGATTTGCTTATAAGAAAGTATGCATATTAGTAAAAAATCTTGTCAAACTCTAATGAAAGTATTTGTTGAAAATAAATTGCTTATAAGAAAGTATGCATATTAGTAATAAAAATCTTGTCAAACTCTAATGAAAGTATTTGTTGAAAATAAATTGCTTATAAGAAAGTATGCATATATGTAAATGTCTGTCGAGCAGCGACATGCGGTGAAACAAAGCAAACGTCTTATCCAAAATCCTCTTAGGCTGAAGACTTAGTTTGCCGATGCCTTTCCATGTTTATCGGCGTCCTCCGGCAGTGATCCCTTAAAAATGCCCAGTTTCCGATATGTGAGAATGACGATCTTTTGAACGGACAACTGAGTCTTGTGTAGATTGCTTGTCTGTCCTATCAGGGTGATCAGATGGGTGCATTTTGTCATATGTGATATAAAGGAGAAAATATTTCCTAATGGTGGGACCGAAGCCGATTTAGGCCACCTACGTATCCCCATGAGGGAATCAGGTCATGACGTAGTTCATTACAAGCAAAGGAGATTTGTAAGGGTTTTTTTTTTTTTTTTTTTTGGGGGATCGAAGCCTATGTGGCCGCCTACGTATCCCGCCGAGGGAATCAGGTCATGACGTAGTTCATGATTTACAAAGAAATGTGTTTTTGGGGAAATTTGCAATCTAGGAAACGGAACCCGACCTGGGTTCTTTGCGTATCCCGCCAAGGGAGAGCAACTTTTACAACATAGAAAAAGTATTACATAGAGAATAACTAATCTTAGATATGGTATCTCTTCACTGCATCTGCATAGATGGTTTTTGGCCATTCTATTCTGATAAGGTTGCCCCGGACAACTGCGTCCATCTGCTTTTCATCAATCAGTCTCTTAGTATATGATTCTGTATCTACTTGACTGCGAAAGATATAGCATTGCCCTAGTAGAAGTCCAGATTGTAGTGCAGTTGCCTAAGAGTACAAATGTCAAACGTCCGTGCCGATGCTTGTAACTTATCAACCATCCTGATGTTTCATCCAAATCTGGCTTTGACTTATTCCAAAAAATGCCCCAGTTCTTCCGGTTGTGAGTCTTCCTTATATTCTTCGAAGCCTTGCTTGCTTGTTTTAAATGTGTCACACATTATCGACAGATTAGTTTGCATAATGGAAAAGAAAAGAAAATTATTAAATAAAACAGATTTTAAAATAGCAAAAGCAATGCAGATTTGTCTTTTTAAGTTTTCAAAAGGTAGAGGCAAAACACATTAAATGCATATATGTGATTCAGGCCTCAATTTGAATCGCATTGTTTCATTAAATATTAATGCAGTTAACTAGTTTCGGGAGAAACAAGGTAGGCACAGTCCAATTTCCCAAATCATCTTCTTGCTCTGCATCCCAAATGGTTGAGTCTTTAGCGTAATCCTCGAAAATCACACTGCATCCTGCTTCTTCTTCAGTAATGAAAAGACTTTTGAATCCCTCAACGAGGTTGGCTGCATTGTCCTCCTTTGATTCCCGAGTGGCGCATGCTCTGACGAATGACTGACTCAGAGGTGGAACAGGCTTTGGCAAAAGAGCATCTCTCTTCCTTCGGAGATTGGTTGATAAGACTTTTCCAAGAAAAGATGGTGCCATGGCCATCGGCTTTGGAGGAAGTACTTCTACTCCAGACGGTGCCCTCACTTGGACTGTAATCACAGGGGTGACAAAGGCTGATGATTTAACCTTTTCCTTTCTCTGGACTGGCACAATAGTCCCTTCCAAGTTGTGTTCTTCATCAACAGTAATCATATTCACATTTGTATCGTCATGATCTGGCAAAGAGTTATTGTTTTTATTAGAGGCAGGTCCTTTCAGTCGGATAACTCCTTCTTTGATTAATGCCTCGATTCTGTCTCTGAGGGCATAGCAATTTTCAGTGTCGTGTCCAGGGATTCCCAGTGGTATGCACAACGCTTGGTCTCATCATGCCATTTAGGAACAGGATTGGGGACATTTCCTGGGATGGGCTGGAGTATTCCTGCGGTTTTCAGTCTTTCATATAACTGGGCTCGAGGTTCGGCTAAAGGTGTATAGGTTTTAGCTGGCTTTCTTTCGTGTTTTGTGCGGGGTCTGGGTGCGTTTGGTAGATGGACTCGTGGTCGAGGTAAGTATGCGGTCGATATTGCGAGGGATTTGGATAGACAGGTCCTCGAGGCAGGCTATATATTGGCTGGGTATGGTAGACAAGGTAGGGACCAAGTGGGTATTGATAATAAGGTTGAGGACTTTGGGCGTATGGGCAATAATAGGAAGGCTGAGGACTTTGGTTGTTTTGATTGTAGTAGGGAGGTGGGGTGATGGCATTTGGTAGGTTGACATTTGATTTGGCCTATGTTTCAACTGTCACCACAGAGGACACTCCGCTCTCTTCCTCTTTCGCTCCCTCAAATGAGTCCGACCGATTGTCTCACTCGTTGCTTGCAATGCTATAAAGTTTGTAATTCTTCCTGCTCGATTCCCTCTTCTATGAAATCTCCCATTCTTATAACTTCAGAGAAACTTCGCCCTATGACGCTTATCATTCTCTCATAGTATGTTGCATCTTTCAAAGATTGTACAAAAAGAGTGGTCATCTCACTTTCTTCTATCGGGGTTGAACTTTCACGCTTCGCCCTCCACTTTATGGCATATTCTCTGAAGGTCTCTGTGGACTTCTTTTCTAACTTCATCGATAAAATCGGTCCAAGATCGTGTCGTTGTTGAATTTAAATCATCCACGAAATATTGTGCCATCGTTCCCCAATTACGCCATTTTCGGGTTTTGGCTCGTGTACCAGTCGAGTGCTTCTCTGTTAAACTCCTTACGAACAACTTCATTATGATTGCCTGGTCTTTACCTACCCCAATCAGTTTGTCACGGATGATCTTAAATGAGCGTGAGGATTTCCTTTCCCATCAAACAAGCCAAATTTTGGCACCTTATATCCTACAGGCAATTCAATGTCGGGATGCATGCACAAATCTTCGTACTCGAGTCCTTCATGCCCCTTGATGATTTGGATATTCTTGAATGCTTCTTTTAGGCTATGAATATCTTTCGCCACACTTTCATTGGTTACGATCATTACACCGCCTGTCCATTTCTTCACACTCGCTGATTTCCTGAAAAGTCATGTTTGGTACTGTGGTAGTAAAAGGTTGAGCTTCCGTTGCATATACTGGTGGCACATGCTGCTCGTTGGGATCAGCGACGTGTGTCATCAATATGTGTTGGGCTGTCTGGTGATTTTGCGTGGAAGAGGTGTTTTGGATGAGTGGGGTAATTTGGGTATGTGGAGTTGTGAAGGATCTTGGGATCATTTTGTGGCGGGCTTTGTTGTGGACTAGCTTGTGATTTAGTGTGTTGTGGATTGGTTTTGTTTAGTGGCGAATTTTCGTGGAGGTTTTGGGGAAATGGCGATTCAGGAGATGAAAAAGTTCGCGGTGCAGTTGCATTCGTCCCTTGTTCAGGGAGTGGGATATTGGCGCTAATGGACAAGTTGGTGAGATTTTGGAGCCGCTCTATCTCAGTCTGCATGGCTGCCATTTGTTGTAACAGTTGGCCGATGTATTTTTCTTGGACGGAAGCATTTCTATTTTCCGAAGCTTCTGGTTCATCAGTCGAAAGAGCAATAAGTTCCAGGCCAGTCTGTTCGGACGCATCTGAATCAGTCATTTTGCTGAATGATCGGGCCTTTGATCTCGTGAAGTAGGGATGTTCCGTCAGTTTTAGTCAACGCGAATCAACATTTGGGAAAAATAACCTAGGCAAAATAAACCTTCTAAAAATGAAGAAAACCAAGTTAGTATAGGGCGAGTAGTTATTGCTTCGAATAATATGCACAGAGTGAAAAAGCAGGAGAAAACAACAAAATGATTAAATGAAAATTAAATGCGCGTCCTAAAATGCATGGGGCCTCCCTTATGCCGGAGGTGGGCCTAAACGCCAGATATGCGAGATTATGACAGATTGATCCAAGCTGCTAAACTGTAATGCTTTTGTCGGAAATGAGACAAAATAAATGTACATTTTCCAATTCGGCATGACATGATTAGGCTTGGATTTGTCTATCATTGTCACGCTACACGTAATATGTTGATTGGTCGTTGGGTTGTGAGACCCGTTGACAATTTTGGTAGATTTCTTAATTGTGGAGTCGATACCCAGGATCGACCCACCTAAGGTGTATGCATGCATGACTTAAAAATAAATGGTGGTATAGCTCTATCCTAAATTTTCTAAGATTTGGCTGACTAGACTCAAGGTTCCCGAGCGGACGGCTCGAGTGAGAAGACTCTGTGACCAACCGGATGGTCCGGACGCTCAAGATATACCAACTCTCCTAAAAAATTTGGAAATTTGAAAGAAGTTTATGGTGCATAAAACACACCTCGCGTGTAATGTGTGATAGTGTCAATTTTCCAGAGTGGAAGAAATATGAGCGAAATGTCAATTTAAGGAAAGCAGTAAGAGAATATAGTAATTAAAGCAGTTATGCATACAAAATTTCAACAGAAAATAATTAAAAATAATAGATCAAATAAGGAGCAATATAAAGCACAATAATGATTAACCTGAACTTGTTATGGTTAAGAACCTGAATTTCCCCAGCGGAGTCGCCATGCTGTCGCGCCCCATTTTTTCGACCAGCTCACAGGGTCAGAGAGCGGAGCACGGACGGGTCCGGTGATTCCTGGGTAAATGAATTAAGGAGTCGCCACCTAATTATTTTTACGGTGAATTAGGACACCTAAATATTAAACTAAGTGCTGCAATGTAAACTCCAATTTTAAGATCTGCGAAACTAGTGAGATTCTAGGTAAGGGTTCTTTATTATCCTAAAGGGAAGGGGTTAGGCATCCTTTAAGATCCGCTAACTTGCGGTTATCCGGTCAAACTCAGGTTAATTATTACTAGAAAAAAATGCATGTTTGAAGCATGAAGTTAAAAGATGTTTGCAAATAATTAATGAAAAAAGATGCATTTTAAAAGATGGATAAATGTAGAGATTTTTTCAAAATATGCATTTGTATGATATTTAAAGAGAAATACATGTAGAGTTGGAAAAATATGTATTTGACAATTGATAGTAAAACAATTTATTTATAATGCCAAAGAAGTAAAATTTTGGGAATCAATGAATTGTAAATTGACAAAAGATAAACTTATTCAGTATGATTAATAAAGCAAATAAAAGATGACAAAAGTCGTTTTGAAAATCTTGAATACGCGTGACGAGCCTAAAATAAATAAACTAGCGAAGGATTTCTAAGTTTGAATTCAACCGAACCTACAAATAAATAAGCTAGCGACGGGTTTCAAATCTTAAACTACCCTATGAATTAACCCTAAGTTTGCCTATTCTAAGCATTTCAATAGTTACATAAGTGCGATAAATAATATTACAATACAAAGCGGAATAAAAGCTGAATTAAAGAAAGAAATGAAATAAATAAACTCCGAGGAATAATTCGCCGTTATTTACTTTAATCCCTGCAAGCTGTCAAGAACAAACGGTTAGAAACAGTTAAATACAAATAACTTCATATCCGTATTCAAAACAGTGAATGTTTTGATCACGGAGGGCCCAGACTTAAATTTTGAAAAGAGCATTCCAATCACGTCGTGGCTGCAAACATATGACTAATGTGGTTTATTTTGATTGCCTCGCCTACTAAACGTGTTGGTCTCTCGGGTGAAATAGAAAAGATCACTATAATCACGTCGTGGCTGCGAATATATAACTTGTTGGTTATTTTAGTCACCTCGCCTACTAAACATGTTGATCTCGGATGAAATAAAAGGTTTAAGTCTACATCATTGCCCGTGGTTATATTTCCGTCTTTGCAATCGTGGAGGCCTCAAAATCGACGGATATTTTTCATCGGCCAAGTGTCATATCGTGTTCAAATCAGCAAAATTTTAAAACAAGGCAAAAACAAAGAAGGTGAAGCGAATCGAAGCGTAAAAACAGAGAGACAAATTCAAAAGACGCGGTGTTTAGTTTTAAAATAGTAAAACAAGAAACCGTAATATGAAATCGGGAAGGAAGGGAAGATGGACGCAATATTAGTTTGAATCAATAAAACAACAAAGAGAATGCGTATTAATTCCATCAATAACATAATAACAATGCCAAAAAAGCAAAGTAGCGACTAAACTATCCGACCCGAATTTAAATTTGAACCAAAAATGGACTAAGAAGCATTTATAAAAAATAAACAGACCGGATTATGAACGGTGACCAATGAAATCGAAATTCAGATTTTTATAACCAAAGAATGATATGAAAAACACAAAAATCTGGGAATTTATCCGAACCGGTCGACCCGACCGATGTTGACCGACCCGAATGGATTTTTCAACCCTGATCGATTTCTTTCCAAATTTCAGATAACCAACAACAAGATATAAAAATACAAAATCAAAATTATCCGAACCTGGTCGATCTAATTCTAACAGGACTGATCGACCCTAATCCGAATTTTCAAACCGGATCGATTTCTTTCCAAATTTCAGATAACCAACAACAAGATATAAAAATACAAAATCTGGAAATTATCCGAACCGGGTCGACCCGACCCGGAACAGTACCGACCCGGAATTTTCAACCCGGATCGATTTCTTTCCAAATTTCAGATAACCAACAACCAGATATAAAAATACAAAATCTGGAAATTATCCGAACCGGGTCGACCCGACCAAACAAGATCTGACCCGACCCTAATCGAAACAAAGTGAAAAATAGCAAAATTTCAGATTATTCACTACCAAAATCCCAATAATTTTAACTTATATTTTCGGACTCTTTAAGATGATGAACAACACAAAAAAAGAAACAATACCAACCTTAGGAGAATCTTAGATTTTAAATTTCGGATTTCAACACTTGAATTCGATTTTCGGACTTCCAAAATTCAGATTTTTTCCTCTAAATCCAGATTTTCTTCTCCAAATCCAGATTTTCCTCCCCAAATCCAGATTTTTCTTCCCCCCAAAAATGAAGAACAAATGGGATTTTTATAGGTGGATTTCCCCCCAAGAACGAGTTTGAAATTTGAATTAAAGGCAAAAAAAATCTGAATTTTTGGGGCGTGTTCTTGGGGCATGTGTTGCAGAAAGGTGATGGGGTAGATTGGTGGTGTCAGGCGGCGGTGTAGGGGTGTAGGTGTGGCAGGGGGTAGGGTGCGGCGTGCGGGGTAAGGTAGGATGCGGCGTGGGGGTTGGGTAGGGTGGCGGCTGCAGGGAGAATTAGGGTGTAGGTTTTTTTATTTTGTTTTTTTGGGTTTTGGGGGTTTGGGAGTTGGATGTAGAATAAAGGGGTGTGAGAGTTGGGCTTTGGGTTGGTGGATTTGAGTTTTAATTGTTTTGGGTTTTGGTTGTAAGGAAAATAAAAGGGAATGGGTTTGGGGTATTGGCCGATTGGGCCTCGGATGTGGGCTATGGGAGTTGGGGAAATAAAGGGGAAGGGAATAAGGGAATGGGTTTGGGCTTGGGGTTTTCGCAATAAATAAGGGAAGAGGGAGTTGAATTGTTTTGGGGACTTTGGGCTTGTGGGAATAAAGGGGAAGGGAATAAGGGAATTTAATTGGGGAGTTTGGTTTTGGGCTTGGTGAATTTTGTTTAAGTAGAATTTGTATTGGGTTGGAAAAAATGAAAATGGGTTAGAAATTGTTTTGGGTTAGGAAAATAAAAAATGGGTTATGAATTAAAATATAAAAGGGGCTTAATATTAAAACATATTTATATATATTTTTTTGTAAAAGATGTGAATTATTTAAAATAACGTAACGATGTGATAATAATAAAAATATAATATTTGCGAAATGTTTAATGCTTAAATAAAAAAAAATGGGAACGCGATGCAATTTTGCGAAAAATAAAATAACATAGAATTTTCGGATAAAACTTATGATTATGATAAAAAATGCAAATGATATAAAAAATGCGAATAATAATAATAATAAGAGGATATACACATATATGCCTATATTTTAAAATTATTTTAAAAGTGTCGAAATATTAAAAATTACGAATAAAATCATAAAAGATGGGACAAAATTGGGTGTCAACACTAACCCTAATCAATCATGGCCACACGGACCATCACCAAATATCTTGTTGACACACACATCAAGGCTAACATGGCTATACACGACTACTATACACAGGACAACTGTCTGCAAGCCTCTAAAGAGTACATGACATCACAAGGTCGGGACAGGGCCCCGGCATACCCATATGCATATGCAAAGTATCATACCACGCTCAGACTGCAACTCTGAAATAAGTAGAGTGCCCCAATATCAACTGAACCAGCAACCTACTAGCGCGAACCGTCCCACTGTCTACCTGAGCCTGCGGGCATGAAACGGCAGCGTCTCCTGACAAAAGGGATGTCAGTACGACTGATGTACCGAGTATGTCAGGCATGAACAATAGTATAACAGGAATTAAAGAATAAACTGAAATAGAAACAGTCGATAAATATAGCTGATAGCAACAACCGATAGAAACAGTTGACAGCAACAACCGACCAGTAGTAGATGCCTCTAAGGGCCATAATATGCCAAAATGTTATGCACAATGCAAATGTGGTATATATATATATATATATATATATATATTGGCCTCATCGGGCATCTTCCTTCCCATAACATCCTCTGTGGGCATCATATCATACCGGCCTCTGTTGGCATAATATCATTATCATATCCAGCTGATCAGGTGGTCTGCGTACCCCGTTTCCCATCCCCAATATATGGTCCAGGGTAAGACATAAATATAATGCATGAATGACAATAAAACATTCTGAACTTATCGGATGACATAATATCCTTGTACCTTCAGCTAACATTGGGAATATTAACATCTTTTCCACATACCTCAATAAGGATTTAGAAACATATTTTGACATGCTTTTAACCTTTATGAAACCTGCATCCTATCATCTCTTTCACTTTTATCCTTCTTGTCGAAATCCTTCATTCTATTCATCGAAAAATATTTCTGCCTTGATACTTGATCATACAATTCCATTCATACTTATCAACTGTTTTCATATTTCTTACAACCATTTTTCACTTGTTCCATAGTCCAATACCTATAACATTCTTTGGTTTCTAATATTAATACATATAGTTCACAATAATACCTGGTATCGCCCTTTACGCAAGGACGAGAGGCTTATGACCCTTTCCACTACCGTGGATAACTCGATCCTTATATATAATTTGGGCTCACTATTTGGTGTACGTCACTTTACGTGATCTTCTTAAATTACTGATGGTCACTCTTTACACGATTCGATTGTGGCAATCCGTTCTCGTTAATGATATCCCGGGATAATTCTCAATCTATTCCAATTAGCATGAGTCACGGTAAAGCGTGTAGATTTTCATAACCTGCTAAACCTTCCAATTATGTCTTCTGTTTTTCATATGTACAACTCATAATCATCTTATCATTACCTTTGCGCATCAACTTGGGATAATTCGGAATGTTGTGGCCATGGCTGCCACGCTAAATCAACCCCATGTACCTTTGCGGCACAATCCGGCATGCGCTCGACCACACTGAATACAAGACGGTCGAGGCGATCTCACTCGACCTTTACAACTTTGACCCTGAGACATTGGCATCTTTGACCCTTTTAAATATCGGCGATCCCTGACTAATAAACTCCCTGAGTTATGAGCTCACTGATCCTTCTGGCATACCAATCGTCTGATAGAAGTCACTCATTTACTGGCTACGAATATGAACTAACCGAAGTCTTTTTGGTAATCGGCATTAGTATCAGGCACGAGTTAAACTCGAATTCTTAAGACTCAGCTCCATTGCACGATCTATGATATGAAAGAATGGAAATCATCCCTAAATGTCTTGTAGCCTCCTGTTTATATGTGTGGCGCGCAACACAGCCATAAATGAGACTCTACTAGACACGACTTGCAGACTCACTAGGACATACCTGCTCTGATACCAAGTTTGTCACAACCCAACTCGGAGGGCCATGACGGGCACCCGACCTTACCTATCGAGCACCACTCTTCACATATCTACCAGCTAACCCTAATCAATCATGGCCACATGGACCATCACCTAATATCTTGTTGACACACACATCAAGTCTAACATGACATACATGACTACTATACACAGGAGAACTGTCTACAAGCCTCTAAAGAGTACATGACATCACAAGGTCGGGATAGGGCCCCGTCATACCCATATGCATATGCAAAGTATCATACCACGCTCAGACTGCAACTCTGAAATAAGTAGAGTGCCCCAATATAAACTGAACCAGCAACCTACTAGCGCAAACCGTCCCACTGTCTACCTGAGCCTGCGGGCATGAAACACAACGTCTCCTGACAAAAGGGATGTCAGTACGACTGATGTACCGAGTATGTCAGGCATGAACAATAGCATAACAGGAATACAAGAATAAACTGAAATAGAAACAGTCGATAAATATAGCTTATAGCAACAACCGATAGAAACAGTTGACAGCAACAACCGACCAGTAGTAGATGCCTCTAAGGGCCATAATATGCCAGAATGTTATGCACAATGCAAATGTGGTATATATATATATATATATATTGGCCTCATCGGGCATCCTCCTTCCCATAACAGCCTATGTGGGAATCATATCATATCGGCCTCAGTTGGCATAATATCATTATCATATCCAGGTGATCAGGTGGTCTGCGTACCCTGTTTCCCATCCCCAATATATGGTCCAGGGTAAGACATGAATATAATGCATGAATGACAATAAAACATTCTGAACTTATCGGATGACATAATATCCTTGTACCTTCGGCTAACATTGGGAATATTAACATCTTTCCCACATACCTCAATAAGGATTTAGAAACATATTTTGACATCCTTTTAACCTTTATGAAACCTACATCCTATCATCTCTTTCACTTTTATCCTTCTTGTCGAAATCCTTTATTCTATTCATCGAAAAATATTTCTGCCTTGATACTTGATCATACAATTCCATTCATACTTATCAACTGTTTTCATATTTCTTACAACCATTTTCACTTGTTCCATAGTCCAATACCTATAACATTCTTTGGTTTCTAATATTAATACATATAGTTCTCAATAATACTCGGTATCGCCCTTTACGCAAGGACGAGAGGCTTATGACCCTTTCCACTACCGTGGATAACTCGATCCTTATATATAATTTGGGCTCACTATTTGGTGTACGTCACTTTACGTGATCTTCTTAAATTACTGATGGTCACTCTTTACACGATTCGATTGTGGCAATCCGTTCTCGTTAATGATATCCCGGGATAATTCTCAATCTATTCCAATTAGCATGAGTCACGGTAAAGCGTGTAGATTTTCATAACCTGCTAAACCTTCCAATTATGTCTTCTGTTTTTCATATGTACAACTCATAATCATCTTATCATTACCTTTGCGCATCAACTTGGGATACTTCGGAACGTTGTGGCCATGGCTGCCACGCTAAATCAACCCCATGTACCTTTGCGGCACAATCCGGCATGCGCTCGACCACACTGAATACAAGACGGTCGAGGCGGTCTCACTCGACCTTTACAACTTTGACCTTGAGACATTGGCATCTTTGACCCTTTTAAATATCGGCGATCCCTGACTAATAAACTCCCTGAGTTATGAGCTCACTGATCCTTCTGGCATACCAATCGTCTGATAGAAGTCACTCATTTACTGGCTACGAATATGAACTAACCGAAGTCTTTTTGGTAATCGGCATTAGTATCAGGCACGAGTTAAACTCGAATTCTTAAGACTCAGCTCCATTGCACGATCTATGATATGAAAGAATGGAAATCATCCCTAAATGTCTTGTAGCCTCCTGTTTATATGTGTGGCGCGCAACACAGCCATAAACAAGACTCTACTAGACACGACTTGCAGACTCACTAGGACATACCTGCTCTGATACCAAGTTTGTCACAACCCAACTCGGAGGGCCATGACGGGCACTCGACCTTACCTATCGAGCACCACTCTTCACATATCTACCAGCTAACCCTAATCAATCATGGCCACAAGGACCATCACCTAATATCTTGTTGACACACACATCAAGGCTAACATGACATACATGACTACTATACACAGGAGAACTGTCTACAAGCCTCTAAAGAGTACATGACATCACAAGGTCGGGATAGGGCCCCGTCATACCCATATGCATATGCAAAGTATCATACCACGCCAGATCGCAACTGAAATAAGTAGAGTGCCCCAATATAAACTGAACCAGCAACCTACTAGCGCAAACCGTCCCACTGTCTACCTGAGCCTGCGGGCATGAAACACAGCGTCTCCTGACAAAAGGGATGTCAGTACGACTGATGTACCGAGTATGTCAGGCATGAACAATAGCATAACAGGAATACAAGAATAAACTGAAATAGAAACAGTCGATAAATATAGCTTATAGCAACAACCGATAGAAACAGTTGACAGCAACAACCGACCAGTAGTAGATGCCTCTAAGGGCCATAATATGCCAGAATGTTATGCACAATGCAAATGTGGTATATATATATATATATATATATATATATATATATATATATATATATTGGCCTCATCGGGCATCTTCCTTCCCATAACAGCCTCTGTGGGCATCATATCATATCGGCCTCTGTTGGCATAATATCATTATCATATCCAGCTGATCAGGTGGCCTGCGTACCCCGTTTCCCATCCCCAATATATGGTCCAGGATAAGACATAAATATAATACATGAATGACAATAAAACATTCTGAACTTATCGGATGACATAATATCCTTGTACCTTCGGCTAACATTGAGAATATTAACATCTTTCCCACATACCTCAATAAGGATTTAGAAACATATTTTGACATGCTTTTAACCTTTATGAAATCTGCATCCTATCATCTCTTTCACTTTTATCCTTCTTGTCGAAATCCTTCATTCTATTCATCGAAAAATATTTCTGCCTTGATACTTGATCATACCATTCCATTCATACTTATCAACTGTTTTCATATTTCTTACAACCATTTTTCACTTGTTCCATAGTCCAATACCTATAACATTCTTTGGTTTCTAAATAAATACATATAGTTCTCAATAATACCCGGTATCGCCCTTTACGCAAGGACGAGAGGCTTATGACCCTTTCCACTACCGTGGATAACTCGATCCTTATATATAATTTGGGCTCACTATTTGGTGTACGTCACTTTACGTGATCTTCTTAAATTACTGATGGTCACTCTTTACACGATTCGATTGTGGCAATCCGTTCTCGTTAATGATATCCCGGGATAATTCTCAATCTATTCCAATTAGCATGAGTCACGGTAAAGCGTGTAGATTTTCATAACCTGCTAAACCTTCCAATTATGTCTTCTGTTTTTCATATGTACAACTCATAATCATCTTATCCTAACCTTTGCGCATCAATTTGGGATACTTCGAAACGTTGTGGACATGGCTGCCACGCTAAATCAACCCCATGTACCTTTGCGGCACAATCCGGCATGCGCTCGACAAAACTGAATACAAGACGGTCGAGGCGGTCTCACTCGACCTTTACAACTTTGACCCTAAGACATTAGCATCTTTGACCCTTTTAAATATCGGCGATCCCTGACTAATAAACTCCTTGAGTTATGAGCTCACTGACCCCTCTGGCATACCAATCGTCTGATAGAAGTCACTCATTTACTGGCTACGAATATGAACTAACCGAAGTCTTTTTGGTAATCGGCATTAGTATCAGGCACGAGTTAAACTCGAATTCTTAAGACTCAGCTCCATTGCACGATCTATGATATGAAAGAATGGAAATCATCCCTAAATGTCTTGTAGCCTCCTATTTATATGTGTGGCGCGCAACACACCCATAAACCAGACTCTACTAGACACGACTTGCAGACTCACTAGGACATACCTGCTCTGATAACAAGTTTGTCACAATCCAACTCGGAGGGCCATGACGGGTACCCGACCTTACCTGTCGAGCACCACTCTTCACATATCTACCAGCTAACCCTAATCAATCATGGCCACACGGACCATCACCAAATATCTTGTTGACACACACATCAAGGCTAACATGGCTATACACGACTACTATACACAGGACAACTGTCTACAAGCCTCTAAAGAGTACATGACATCACAAGGTCGGGACAGGGCCCCGTCATACCCATATGCATATGCAAAGTATCATACCACGCTCAGACTGCAACTCTGAAATAAGTAGAGTGCCCCAATATCAACTGAACCAGCAACCTACTAGCGCGAACCGTCCCACTGTCTACCTGAGCCTGCGGGCATGAAACGGCAGCGTCTCCTGACAAAAGGGATGTCAGTACGACTGATGTACCGAGTATGTCAGGCATAAACAATAGAATAACAGGAATACAAGAATAAACTGAAATAGAAACAGTCGATAAATATAGCTGATAGCAACAACCGATAGAAACAGTTGACAGCAACAACCGACCAGTAGTAGATGCCTCTAAGGGCCATAATATGCCAAAATGTTATGCACAATGCAAATGTGGTGTATATATATATATATATATATATATATATATATATTGGCCTCATCGGGCATCTTCCTTCCCATAACAGCCTCTGTGGGCATCATATCATATCGGCCTCTGTTGGCATAATATCATTATCATATCCAGCTGATCAGGTGGTCTGCGTACCCCGTTTCCCATCCCCAATATATGGTCCAGGGTAAGACATAAATATAATGCATGAATGACAATAAAACATTCTGAACTTATCGGATGACATAATATCCTTGTACCTTCGGCTAACATTGGGAATATTAACATATTTCCCACATACCTCAATAAGGATTTAGAAACATATTTTGACATGCTTTTAACCTTTATGAAACCTGCATCCTATCATCTCTTTCACTTTTATCCTTCTTGTCGAAATCCTTCATTCTATTCATCAAAAAATATTTCTGCCTTGATACTTGATCATACCATTCCATTCATACTTATCAACTGTTTTCATATTTCTTACAACCATTTTTCACTTGTTCCATAGTCCAATACCTATAACATTCTTTGGTTTACTAATATTAATACATATAGTTCTCAATAATACGCGGTATCGCCCTTTACGCAAGGACGAGAGGCTTATGTCCCTTTCCACTACCGTGGATAACTCGATTCTTATATATAATTTGGGCTCACTATTTGGTGTACGTCACTTTACGTGATCTTCTTAAATTACTGATGGTCACTCTTTACACGATTCGATTGTGGCAATCCGTTCTCGTTAATGATATCCCGGGATAATTCTCAATCTATTCCAATTAGCATGAGTCACGGTAAAGCGTGTAGATTTTCATAACCTGCTAAACCTTCCAATTATGTCTTCTGTTTTTCATATGTACAACTCATAATCATCTTATCCTTACCTTTGCGCATCAACTTGTGATACTTCGAAACGTTATGGCCATGGCTGCCACGCTAAATCAACCCCCTGTACCTTTGCGGCACAATCCGGCATGCGCTCGACCACACTGAATACAAGACGGTCGAGACGGTCTCACTCGACCTTTACAACTTTGACCCTGAGACATTGGCATCTTTGACCCTTTTAAATATCGGCGATCCCTGACTAATAAACTCCCTGAGTTATAAGCTCACTGACCCTTCTGGCATACCAATCGTCTGGTAGAAGTCACTTATTTACTGGCTACGAATATGAACTAACCGAAGTCTTTTTGGTAATCGGCATCAGTATCAGGCACGAGTTAAACTCGAATTCTTAAGACTCAGCTCCATTGCACGATCTATGATATGAAAGAATGGAAATCATCCCTAAATGTCTTGTAGCCTCCTGTTTATATGTGTGGCGCGCAACACACCCATAAATAAGACTCTACTAGACACGACTTGCAGACTCACTAGGACAGACCTGCTCTAATACCAAGTTTGTCACAACCCAACTTGGAGGGTCATGACATGCACCCGGCCTTACCTGTCGAGCACCAATCTACACATATCTACCAGCTAACCCTAATCAATCATGGCCACAAGGACCATCACCAAATATCTTGTTGACACACACATCAAGGCCGACATGGCTATACACGACTATTATACACAGGACAATTGTCTACAAGCCTCTAAATAGTACATGACATCACAAGGTCGGGATAGGGCCCCACCATACCCATATGCATATGCAAAATATCATACCACGCTCAGACTGCAACTCTGAAATAAGTAGAGTGCCCCAATATCAGCTGGACCAGCAACCTACTAGCGTGAACCGTCCCACTGTCTACCTGAGCCTGCGGGCATGAAACGCAGCGTCTTATGACAAAAGGGATGTCAGTACGACTGATGCACCGAGTATGTCAGGCATGAACAATAGCATAACAGGAATACAAGAATAAACTGAATAGAAATAGTCGATAAATATAACTGATAGCAACAGTCGACAGAAACAGTTGACAGCAACAACCGATAGCAACAACCGACCAGTAGTAGATGCATCTGAGGGCCATAATATGCCTAAATGTCATGCACAATGCAAATGTGGTATACATATATATATTGGCCTCATCGGGCATCTTCCTTCCCATAACAACCTCTATGGGCATCATATCATATCGGCCTCTGTTGGCATAATATCATTATCATATCCAGCTGATCAGGTGGTCTGCGTACCCCGTTTCCCATCCCCAATATATGGTCCAGGGTAAGACATGAATATAATGCATGAATGACAATAAAACATTCTGAACTTATCGGATGACATAATATCCTTGTACCTTCGGCTAACATTGGAAATATTAACATCTTTCCCACATACCTCAATAATGATTTAGAAACATATTTAGACATGCTTTTAACATAGAAATCAATAACAGGAACATCCTTGACTACTAAGAGCAGAATAATTTATGGAGCAACATTACGTTTACGTTTCGTTCTTAGAACATGTCAAAAGAAAAAAATAATTTGTCTTAACATACTTTCGTCGACCTGTGGATAACACAACACAGGTAGTCCGTATGATACCTAACCTTAAGCACGAATGAACCAGCTTGAAAAATGGAATTCAATGTGACTTAGAGACCGTGTTTGGCTTGCTGCGGCTAACACCCATTAATATCAAATAAATATTACCATATTGCTGGCTATAATCTAGTTGCTACAAGTATACCTTGTCTTGTGTTATGCATAAAATTAATGGAGAAGTTTCTCTAATTTGACTCTACGTTTCGTGAGACAGAAGGAACATTTGTTGAATGTTCTGGTAGAGGGTTACGTTTTGGCCAGCAGCTGATTCATTCTACTTAAATGCTAAGGAATGAGATAATGCTTCCTTTTAACAGATGTTATCTCTACACTTATCATGATGCCACCCTATTCCACAAAATGCCACCAACGAATTAGATCACCTTAGTCACTTAGGGGTTCATCTAAATGCTACACGTAACATTCCCACTTAATCTTATCCCCCACTCAAAATTCATCCATTAGCCGATCATTGTTGTCCCACTTGGTAAGTCCCAAGTTAGTTCAGGACCGCATCCTTTTATGTATTAGGCTCTTTATAGCATATGTGAATATGTCTGAATATGATATAAATTCCCCAAAGCTCGGATCTATTTACATACGCCTAGTGATTAAACTATAGCTCGAAAGTATGGGATGTTACAACTATATACCTAATATATTACTAACTAATTGTAGTAGATTGCTATTAGGTGAAACTACTCGGCATGAATCCGGATTTAGTTGAACCCAATTCAGACAATGAATATGGGATGGAAAAAAAAAGTTTAAAAACCCAGTGTAGCTAAAAAATAGGAGTACTCCACTAGTGTATAATTCAAAGTTGAAACCCCTCCATGGATTCGCCTACTAATGTCCTTCTTAACAAGTCTGGTACATGTTTCTTCTCTGCAGTTGTTGTTTGTCGTAAAGGAGAAGAAATGAAGTTTTTAGATAAACTATGAAATTATTAGAGACAGTGAAGCTTGTGGCATTTTACTCAAAAGGCTGAAAAAGGAATACTAACTACAAAAGAAATCCAACAATGTTGTTCCCTTTTCCCATTCACATCTGACACATTCTTCTACTTGAACGCACGCATACTATACATTACCATACCAAGTCAAGGATTTGATTATTTTTGTTTTGGCGGTCAATGGCTGCTTCGCCGTTTCAACATCGTAAGCCATCGAGTCCATTTTCGTCTTCAAATTCCTTCATGAATGGTCGGCTTATGCCTCGATCAGCCTCGTCTTCGTTTTTTGGCTCTGGCTCCAGATCCATGACTCCCAGCCGGAACCCCCAACATCGTTCGCCTGTTAATTATCCTTCGGCTGAGCCGTTGGTGGATATGTCCAGATCGGGAGAGAGTATTTCGGTCACTGTTAGGTTTCGCCCAATGAGGTAAATACTAGATCTACCTGATTTCATTTGGATCTATTGGAGGAATTTGAATTCAGTATTGTGACAATGCCGTATGGATTTTGGTGTTATTGTGTGGTGGCAGTGAAAGAGAATATCAGAAAGGCGACGAAATTGCCTGGTACGCAGACGCTGATAAAATTGTGCGCAATGAGTATAATCCTGCAACATCTTATGCCTTTGGTACAATTCCAACCACTTTTGAGTCATTTCCTGATTTTGATTCTGCTGGCTAGTGAATTATTTTGGGAATAGCATTGAGTTTCCCCCCGATCATTTCTTATTAACCGGAATTGCCTTTTAAGATGGTTATTCCACGTTTAAATTTTTATCTTGTCCATATTTTGATTTGTAGATAGAGTATTTGGGCCTGATACAAGTACCCAGGAGGTTTATGAAGTAGCTGCACGACCCGTTGTCAAGGCTGCAATGGAAGGCATAAACGGTATGATAATTGATAGTTGACGTCTAATGTCTGCAAACTTGTCAGCTTTTGAGCTGAACAGAACATGTCTATGCGTTATTCATTTTACATACTTCAGTTCAAAGCCCATGCTTGAAGAAAATTAATCTCTGCCAAGTGATTGGCAATAGTCGAGATATCTGCCAAATGATAGTACTAGGGGACTCGCAGCTCCAAGGGGCTACGTTATTGGGCTGAAGTATTTTCATTTGAGTGTAGCGGGTTGCATTTTCCAGTTCAGTTTCATTGACACAAGATCTACTGATTATGCAGGCACAGTTTTTGCCTATGGTGTTACAAGTAGTGGAAAGACACACACTATGTATGTAAGTGATTCCTTTGGGGATATCTCGTTTTGCCTTGAATTTGAGAGAAGATTTGATGACTTCTGCTGCATCCCATACAAACAGTTTAGGATTATTTAATTGCTAACTACTGACAAAGTTAGTTTAAGAATAGTTCTTTATAAAAGCATCCAAGGGTCTAGCCTAGTGGTCAATGAAAGCGGGTTGAAATCATAAGGTCTTAGGTTCAAATCCTAGTGGAAGCGATGATTTCTTCCCGTCTGTCCAAGCCTTGTTAGATAGAGCTACTCAGCACTTGTACTAGTGGGAGGTAGCAGGTGTCCTGTAGAATTAGTCGAGTTGTGCGCGAGCTAGTCCGGACACCACGGTTAAAATAAAGTTCATAAAAATAAAATGAAGTTAGTGTATAGAATATTGTGTTATTTTTATATCTGTAGCATTGTTGAAATTTGATGATCAAACTAAGTGTTTGCTTCATTTTGATCCTTCATTTGCCAAGTCCTCCCCACCACACACACACCCCAATAAGTTTTAAGAATATTTCTTTATAAAAGCACCTAAAGGCCTGCTTAGTGGTCGATGAAGTGGGTTGAAAACCATGAGGTTTCAGGTTCAAATCCCAGAGGCAAAATACTAGGTGCTTTCCCCATCTGTCCAAGCCTGTACCAGGTACCCCGTAGAATTAGTAGAGGTGCAACAAGCTGGTCTCGATTCTATAGTTATAATTTTTTTATATAAAAATAAAAAAGAAGTTAGTTTAAGAATACGGTGTTATTTTTATATCTGTAGCATTGCCAAAATTTAATGGTTAAACTAAGTATTTACTTCATTTTGATCCCTCCCCCACCACACACATAGAGACCTCAATCGACAGTTTTATTTATCACCATATTAATTGAAGATATTGGTTTCCACAGGGAGATCATATTTCCCCAGGTATAATTCCGTTGGCGATAAAGGATGTTTTTAGCATCATTCAAGATGTAAGTCAACTTAAATCTATGTTAATTTAAAAGTTTGATGCCGCGCTTCTCTTCAAGCATGACTCTAAAGCGCATGCCAGTGTTCACTTTTATTCAAGCTTGATAGCAATTCTTGTTTAAAATACTAGATTGTCTTTATGGAAGTGTGCTACTCTTACTTATCCAAACAAAAAGTGTGACTAATCTTAAAAATTGTCTTTCAGACTCCTGGACGCGAGTTCTTACTTCGTGTATCATATCTTGAAATCTATAATGAGGTTAGTATGGTGCACATCAGCCATCTTCTTCTGCATATGATGAAAGTGGAGTTCATCTATAAAGATTAAATTAATTATGAATTGCTGCACAAATCATCTCTGAAAGAGCGTCCTTTGTTACAAATGCTGTATCCATCTTTAGAGTGTTAGTAAAATTTATGATTTCCTTCTTCCTGCAACATAACAGACAGCTGCTATACAAAGTCAAATAATTTCTGCAGTAGATTTATCATCTCTCTTTATGCTCTCGTCCGCGGCATACTTAAACATTTCTCATACCAAATATTAACTAGAGTTGGTGTGCATGCTCGTCATGTTTATGATTCAGGTTATCAATGACTTGCTGGATCCAACTGGCCAGAATCTGCGTGTCAGGGAAGATAATCAGGTATTTGTTGCTACTAATACTAGTTGTTGCTGTTCAGGGAATTGTAGGGTAATTGAGCAAGATATTTTCTTTGTTTCGACCTGTTCTGGAATTTTTTTTTTGGTAGCTTGATCTCTTTTCTTTAATATCTTTGTTTTTGAAGTTGAGAATATTGTTTTGATTCAGGAACAGAAAATAGCACAGTACTCCTACAGATGATCATTTCCGAGAAATCATAGAAAATTATCAAGAAACTTGTCTCCCAGCACGTCCTAGCTGTTTGAGACTTATATATGATATCAATTGAATATGAGTACCCTCTTTATTTCTCAAAAGTAATTAATAAGAAGCAGAAGCTAGCATATTAATTTTGAAGTGCTTAAAGGTTGAGATAATTCATTTCCTTACATGTTTTCAAAATCTACATGCCCTATATCTGATAGCCACAGAACAATTCCTGATGTTTCTGGTGAAGTTCTTCTATCTATATCGGAGATATTTATGCTGCTTTCCAAAGTCCTGACTTTATATGTTGCTCTGTAGTGTTTGATTCTTTCTACATGCAATGTATGTGCAGGGTACTTATGTTGAAGGTATAAAGGAAGAAGTTGTTTTATCACCTGGGCATGCACTTTCTTTCATTGCTGCAGGGGAAGGTATTTAGTGTAAGCTTTTCAGGTCTGTCTTTGTTGACAGCCAAGGTTCTTGTTACCTATATTGATATTGATTTCCATTTGCCTATTCCAGAGCATCGACACGTTGGTTCAAACAATTTCAACTTGTTTAGTAGCCGTAGTCACACAATATTTACCTTGGTGAGTATAATATGATGGTTCATTTTTGATGTATTGCTTATTGCAACCAGAAACTTCTATGTCATGCACTTAATTCTTAAAGGATTGCAAGCTGCTGTGTGTAATTATGGATAACTTTCGGTAGGATGGGCGAATTTGACCTACTGGTCTATTGGGTCACTCTTCCTAGTAAACTTGGGTTTCTTTCAATTTTTGTTGAAAAGATAGACTGGGTCCAGAGCAAATGATACCTAAATTGCTAACCATGTATTTATTAATTGTCCATTTCACTGCCTTTGAATAATAGACCTATAAAACTTTTAGAGCTTCGGTAGAATGCTCCGTTTTATTTTTGTTTTTGTTTTTTAGTATCAATTTCGTTTGATAATATTCTATCGGGGTGGAAAATGTCCTCTTTTGTTTAGAATTGGAGATGGAACAATGGAAGTTTGAGATTTTGGTTATTGGAAAACAACGGAGGTTTGAACTAGGCAATGTTCTATTGTGGCTTTATTGATTTACACTTGTTACTCTGCATAATCACAAAATGTGTTTGTTTTCCAAGTTTTATGATAATAAGAGAATCTGCCAGTTCTTGGAAAGTTGCATGAGAAGCTGTTGAAGAATTATTTTCTGGAGATGTTCAAAATCATCTGAAATATATAGAATTTCTTGTTTGTCTATTTATTCATTGTCTGCAACATCATATCAACTTGAATATTTGTAAAAGACTAATGAGAATAACTTTTCTATAACATGAAATCCTGGTACAGTGTTGCGAAGAAACTTCTGCTGAAATGGGATTATGGGATTCAACTGTGTGTTGCAGGTTCATTTACCCAATTAGCACTCTTAGAATATTGGATGAAAAGCTGTTGGAGCTGTAACTAAAGATTTTTGTTCAGTGAACACTAAGTGTGAAAAACTGTCAATTATGCCTTATCAAAAACTGTCAATTATTCCTTGTCGAAACCTGTCAATTATTCCTTATCGAAAACTCTCAATTATGTTTGGTCCATTCCTTGTGACATTGATAAAGCATTGACATGGTTCATATGTTGATTCTTGATATACAGTCTTCAATCTGTAACTGCTTGATAAAAAAAATCTTCAATCTGTAACTGCTTGATAAAAAAAATCTTCAATCTGTAACTGCTACTGAATTTGGACCAAATAACAAAATAGCCTTTTTTGTACTCTTCTAGTGTAGACATTTTAGTGGTTATATTTGCTACTGGGTTTTGGTAGTCATGTCTTATTGTCCACTTTATTACACATTGTGCAGATGATTGAAAGTAGTGCTCACGGGGATGAATATGATGGAGTGATCTTCTCACAGCTTGTATGGCTACTGCCACTATTTGTTCTGTATTAAACAACTGTGCATCGTAGCATCTAATGTTTTTGTTTTTTCCCATTAGAACTTGATTGATTTAGCTGGATCTGAGAGTTCTAAAACTGAAACAACGGGATTGCGGAGAAAAGAAGGATCGTATATCAACAAAAGTCTTCTGACTCTTGGAACTGTAAGTACTAAACCATCAATAACTGTTGCATATTAACACTGTTGTGATATCTTAATTATGTGAAAAATAGAAGAAAGAAAAAGAGAGAAGACTATTTACCCTAAAGTTTTTCATCACAAAAAAAAAAGAGAGATAAGACTACCTGTTGAATTGGTTGTAGACAATAAGAGGGCTCCGCATGGAGGAGTTGAGGCTGTGAGAAATAAGGCAAATTGAGACTAAATGAAACAAGGAAATTACATAAGTTTCTAGATTCCTAATTGTGATAGAATTAGGAAGAATATTCTATGCTACTAACCTAATTTCAAAATGAATAAACGTTCTAACAATAACTAAATCAATTCTAATTGGCCTTCAACAAATTATTCATGCTCATGATCTATCATTATTTGGCATTGGGGCTGGACTGAGGAGTAGAGTAGATTTTTATACATTTATTCATTTTCAATCTGATACCTTGATTCTTCTATCATGTATTAAGGTCATTGGAAAATTGAGTGAAGGGAAGGCATCTCATGTTCCTTATCGGGATTCTAAACTTACTCGGCTGCTCCAGACTTCACTGAGTGGGCATGGACATGTGTCTGTGAGTATGATGAGGATATACATTACATTTCCACTCTATTGATACATCTTATCTTTATTCAACTGTAATGCCTTATCTGATATGCATCTTTTCCTCCTATCCTCGTTTTCATCTGTTCTCACCTGATACTCCTGTTGCTTGATAATACCTAAGGAAATTACAGATAGGTCTAATTTACCTCTTCTTTCATGTTTCTGTAGCTCATATGTACTGTTACTCCTGCATCAAGCAATATGGAGGAAACACACAATACGCTGAAGTTTGCAAACAGGGCTAAACGTGTGGAGATTTATGCATCACGCAACAAGGTTTGCCCTATTTTGCTATTTCAATTTTGTGGAATTGGAGTTGTGGAGGCTGAAGCTTGATAATATATCTCTCTTTCAGATTATTGATGAGAAATCCCTGATTAAGAAATATCAAAGGGAAATATCATGTCTCAAAGAAGAGCTTGATCAACTAAGAAGGGGGATGCTTGTAGGTGTTAATCCTGTAGAACTTATGACACTGAAACAGCAGGTAACTTCTCAAGTTACATTATATTGTAAAGTCTGTCTAAAGCTAAAGGTCAGATATGTGTGTTCAACTAACTACATGCTTAAAGACATCTGTGCTTTATAAGCATTTGTGGATTAGAATTTCAGCTGTAGTTGGGTTCTGGGGCTGTATAACTTGTTCATGGTCTTTTTGCAGTTGGAAGAAGGGCAAGTGAAAATGCAATCAAGATTGGAAGAGGAGGAGGAAGCCAAAGCAGCTCTAATGAGCCGGATACAAAGGCTAACTAAACTGATCCTTGTTTCTTCAAAGAATTCAATCCCTGGGTATTTGGGTGATGTTGCTGGGCATCAGAGGAGTCATTCTCCTTCTGAAGATGATGTAGGCTGCTCTTCCTTTCATCATGAGTACTGTTTCTTTATGCTATTTTTTGCCACTCAAGTACCTTGGTAGATAGTCTCTGAATCCTATCCTCGATTAGATGTTGAAGATGCATCATACTTTCTGATTTTCACAAGACTCTTACAATTTTCCTCTTTCATCTGTTGTACCAGTTTAAGATTGTCCCTCTATTTCAGGAAAGTAAAAGTACTCTTCTTTTTGCTTTTTTTATTCTTTTCTCAAATTCAAAGTATTTTAGGAATATGTACATTTCATATTATGCTTTGCTTGCAGATTCTATGATATGTCATCTAGGATAAAATATCTTTTTCTGCGTATTGATCTTCTTTCCTTATTTCCCCCACTCTTCCATCAGAAGATGGATAGTTCTATGCTTATAGATGGTGAGAATCAGAAAGACCCTTCAGCAGATACTTCTGATCTTAAACACCAAAGATCTTCTAGCAAGTGGAATGATGATATATCTCATGTTGGGAATGCGATCACTGAATCAGCTCAGGTGGGTGAACTTCTCATCGGTTTTTCCCGTGGTTCAAAGCTGCCCATAGTATGTCTTTACCTCTCTAAATTTCACATTCTTAAAACCTTTTAGTGGAGAAGACTACCACAGTGATTCTTAATATTGCTAACGTTAATGCTCTGGAGGACTTGAAAGATTTGTCATTAACATATGATGTTAGTTTTGTTATCTAAGCTTCATGTTATGAAGTTTACTCTTGAATGCTTTCTGAGGCCTTGTCTTTCTGCAGAATTTATGTGTCTGCATTTATATTCCTTGTGAATTAAGAAGTTACAATGGTGAAGTAGTATTCAGCAAACTCACCATTTTGTATCGGGAGCGAGAAGTTATTTGGATCCAATAGCTATACTACATTTATTTCAAGTCCAGTCTTGCACATGTAGATTTACAGAGTTTCCTGTAGCACTGATGTCTGAATTCGGTTTAGATAGCAAAGTTTCTAGTCAATTGTGTAGTGTGTTGGTAGTAAAGCTTCTAGGAAAAGGTGAAACATTATTGTCCTTTACTCGTTTATCAGGTTGTGATTTCTTTTTCCTTTTCATTTGATTGTCTTCCTGTTTGATTATAGGAAGGAATTACAATGTCAGATCAGATGGACCTCCTAGTTGAGCAAGTCAAGATGCTTGCTGGAGAGATTGCATTCAGCACCAGTACATTGAAGCGCTTGGTTGAGCAGTCTGTAAATGACCCCGAGAGTTCGCAAACACAAGTACAGACTCTTTTGTCTTTCTGGACTCAATGTTTTATAACAATGTGCTGGTCAAGTTGTAATGAGACTATGATATTTTTATGAATGCTTTTCCTGCTCGGACTAAATGATTTTGTTCGAGTCACTTATAGAATATGATCTCACTAGGTTTTGCATTCAGTATCTCTCGAAAGGTCTTCAATTTTCTGCTATTTAGAGAAACTTGTATGAATTTGTCAATTGATGCTTTTCAGAAAGTCATGTATTATATTAGTGTTTCAGCTGTGGAACATAGTCAATTCTGGATGCGTCACAGAAATGATGGGTAATCTTTGATCTTCAAAGTTCCTAGGATCTTAAATGCTTGACGACCTACCACAAGATGTAACAATTTGTTCATTGCGGCTATTTAGCTTCTTCCTTGTGCAATTGCTGCTGTCTGAAGCACATGGAGACAATTTTCATTCGATCCTTAAGTAGCTGTATTTTTTAGAATCTGAGCTTATTGTAGTGCTGAATTCCTATGACAGATTCAAAATTTAGAGTGTGAAATTCAAGAAAAGAGAAAGCAAATGAGGATGTTGGAACAACGTATTGTTGAAAGTGGTGAAGCATCTGTTGCAAATGCATCCTTTGTTGAAATGCAGCAGGTGATTTCATGAAAACCTTTTCTACTGTCATGGGCTTTTCTCCACCTCTTACGTGGTCTGTACTTTGTCTCATATTACTTTCTTTGACAGACTTTGATGAAATTGATGACACAATGTAGTGAGCAGAGTTTCGATCTTGAGGTTGGTTACCCTATAAAAGCTGTCGAGTACACTTCAAAGAAAAAAATCTTAGAAGTTCATTCTGGTTACAGGTTTGTAACCATCTTGTTTTGGATGAGGTTGTTTACAATTTGATCTTCTGATGCAGATCAAATCTGCAGATAATCGGATTCTCCAGGAACAGCTGCAGAACAAGGTCAAACAAGGCTTTATATCTTGTTGCAAATGGAATAACCTACTCCCTTTGTCCCAATTTATGTGATACACTTTCGTTTTTAGGCTGTCCCAAAAACAATGATACATTTCTATATTTAGAATAATTTAACTTTAAACTTCCCCTTTTACCCTTAGTGAAATGATTTTGAGCCACACAAATATCTATGGCTTGTTTTAGACCACAAGTTTTAAAAATCTTCCTTTCTTTCTTAAACTCCGTGCTTAGTCAAAGTATATCACATAAATTGCGACGGAGGGAGTAGTTGCTAAATTTTATTGACCTTTCCATATTCATTTTATAATGAGTAGCTAATTTACTTACCTAGACTGCATACAATAGACTCTTGTGGTCCGGCCATTTCCGGACCCCGCACATAGCGGGAGCTTAGTGCACCGGGCTTCCCTAATTTACTTTCCTAGGCATAATTTGGCTGTTATATTATGTTGTTTTCAGTGCTTAGAGAACAAGGAACTACAAGAAAGGATTTGTCATCTTGAACAGCAGCTAGCTGCAGTCAAGGCAGAACAATCGTATCCCTCTTCAGAAAGATGTGTATCTGACGAATATGTTGATGAGCTTAGAAGGAAAATTCAGTCCCAGGTGATTTTAAAACCTTTCTGTCCACTGACATATTTTGGTCTACATCTGTTCTCGAGTTCTTGAGGTAGATAGTAACTTTTGATGGTAGTTATTGATCTGATGAACAGAGGATCTTTTATCTTCTGCAATTATTTGTCTGTTGCGGCCTTCCTTGGGGGAGGGGGTCAGGAGCAAGTATAGCCTGATTATCTCTAAAGTTTAAATACACGGTGCAGAATGCATCATGCCTTGCGTTAAAGTAAAACACAAGGGAAATTCAAGGCCTATATGAAGGTTTAAGGAAACTTCTTTCATAAAAGTTTTGATTAAAACAGAAGAATGAAGAAACCCGCGCTACCCAAGTTGATACATGTTAGTATTGAAAAGAACCTGTGGAATATGTTTCAGAATAATAACTAGCTTAAAATTTCTTCAACTTAGGAATTGAAGTGATTCGATTAATGGATTTGATGAGTGTGTCTATCTCTCCCTTCTCTTTATCCTACGTTTATGTATCAAGCTTCACCTGTATCTCTCTTGGCATTATTAGCTGCTCTGAGACTCAAGATTTTGCTTCAAAACAATCCAATTCATGTCGCCCAACTACATTATCTTTGTTGTGATCGACTCTGTAGTATTTGTTTTCTCGATGAAATTGGCATTTTAAGTTTCTTTTTGAGAAGGAATTGGTATTTTAAGTTTTTATGTTGTCTGTATTTAATGGAAAAAAAGTTGCCATGAATTTGTGTATTAAACTTTTGACCTTCTATTGTTTGGATTATCCCCAATTGTCAGACTAAATCTCAAGACCCTTTGTTTAATGACCTTCATGATTGTACAAGAACATGAATGTGGTTGCACATGCTTTATATGAGTTCATATCATGGTTCTAATATGTTTTTCTATTTGAGCAGGATATTGAGAATGACAAGCTAAAGTTGGAACATATTCAGATTGCGGAGGAGAACAGTGGGCTGCGTGTGCAGAACCAGAAATTGTCCGAGGAAGCTTCATACGCAAAAGAATTAGCATCTGCTGCTGCTGTTGAACTGAAAAATTTAGCTGCTGAAGTCACAAAGCTCTCATTACAGAATGCAAAACTAGAGAAAGAACTGTTGGCTGCTCGAGAGATGTCGAATTCTAGGAGTTGCATTGCACAAGCTGGTAACTTAAGTAGCAGAAAGCATGGTGAAAACATAAGACCAGGGCGTAGAGGCCGGGTTTCTGGCCGAGGAAGTGAAGTTTCAGGAGTGACTCATGATGACTTCGACACGTGGGACTTAGATCCTGAAGATCTAAAGATGGAGTTGCAAGCAAGAAAACATCGTGAAGCAGTTCTTGAGGCTGCCTTGGCTGACAAGGAAATTGTGGAAGATGAGTACAGGAAAAAAGTAGAGGAGGGAAAGAAAAGGGAGGCTTCTTTGGAAAATGATTTGGCAAATATGTGGGTGCTTGTTGCTCAGCTAAAGAAAGAGAATAGTGTTGGGCAAGACTTGAAGCTGGCAGCTGACTGGCAGATTGGTGGAGAAGACAATATGATGAATCCAGAAATTAATGATGGTGACAACAAGGACTTCATCCCTGATGTTAGCCAAGACGGGGATCATACAAATGCATCGGCGGAGATTCTGAAGGAAGAACCTCTGGTTGCCCGCTTGAAGGTAATTCAGCTTGTCCTTTTCTGATCGGTTATCTGCACCTTTGTCTGGACACATGTAGTGTTTGACATATCCTTCTCATTCATCTGAATCTTCTGGTGATGTTTTATCTTTTAGCCACATTTCGCCATATGACAGGGTGTTCAGAAACGAACATATCTGCATAAATACTTGTAAAATGTTACAAAGAATCGCAAGTAGGAGAGCAACTTTAGCTATATTCTTTACTGTGTAGTGTGGCACTCTGTGCTATAAACTGAGTTGTAGTTTATGCTCCCTCCGTCCCAATGTATGTGTCACCATTTGACTTGTCACGGAGTTTAAGAAAGAAAGGAAGACTTTTGAAATGTGTGGTCTAAAACAAGTCTTATATAAATGTGTGGTTCTAAATCATATCATAAAGTTAAATTGTTTCTAAATATAGAAATGTGACATTCTTTTTGGAACAGACCAAAAAGGAAATGGTGCCACATAAATTGGGACAAATAGAGTATATACTTATTTATTCTAATGGTAGTTGTTGAAGAAGATCAAAGTGATAAGTATTTTGGGGAAAATATTGCTGTAGAGTTGTCAAATATTTAAATAGTCGAATAAATTTAATTCTTGACAGATAAAGTTATATAGAGTGCTACATTCTGTAAACATGTCAAATGGATTTTCCAATATGAAAGTATGTTTTATGTAAACTAGGATGGAGAGTCGAGGATTGCATCTTACTGTTTTTGTTTAGTAGAAAGTGCTACTATCTATTGTTATTTCTGTGTCATGATGACTCCAAAAAAATATGGGAACTTTCCGTGATGTTTTACATTTGCACCTCCAGGCTCGAATGCAAGAAATGAAGGAGAAGGAACACAGGTACTTGGGTAATGGTGATGCAAATTCACATATATGTAAAGTGTGTTTTGAGTCGCCTACTGCTGCAATGCTTCTTCCTTGCCGACATTTTTGCTGTAAGCTGCTAATTTAATTCTTTGCTTCCATTATATGTGCTCTCATGTAATAGGCTGTTCTGATACTGTCTTAATATTGCAGTGTGCAAGTCTTGTTCCCTTGCCTGCATTGAGTGTCCAATCTGTCGGACAAAAATTGCAGATAGGATTTTTGCTTTTACTTGACTTTGAACTTCATTGCTTGGAATGATGGTATGCACAAAAAGAGGTTTGAGTCCTCATGAGTACACTTTACTCTTACCTTTGTGCACACATACATTCTGAAGAAAAATTTCTTACTCTGTCTTCTCTTTATTGCAGGAGTTCATTTATTCTTGTCAACTTGCCATTTCTACGATATTCTTTAATTAGTTCAACTGTATGTAAATTTCCGGCAACCCTATTCAAATGCTATATCATTTGATCCTATGTCCAAGGACTGTTAAATAAGAAGACACAAAGCAATAGAGGAAGTGACACAAATTAGTAAATCTGAAGTTCTCAAGGAGTTGCTATACGATCTCCTTGATCTTCAAATGTAATGTATAGAACATATGAGCAATACAAGATGTCATGTTAATATTGTATTTTCTGCAATTTTTTTAACCGTCTATATCAGTTGTCTGTAATTTGGATTTCATTATAAATGTCCTTTTCCCATCCATTTACAGGACGTTAAGAATGTATTCGGTATGAAGGAAAATATTTTATTGGATTATGTTTTTAGGAAAATAAGTGGATCTCTTACTTATTTTTTAACGCCTATAATCGAAATCCAACTGATATGCTTGTAGATAATGATTGGGGGAAAAATTTAGAACTTAATGAAATTTTTAGAGAATTTTTTTCAAACTAAAGAATTTTCTGGTATATATTATCCTACTATTTCAACTATGTTATTTTATATAGCTTTAATATTTTTGTTACTTAGTAAATATATGAAAAAATCATTTTATAAGGTACCTATTAAAAAATATTTTTTTCCTATTCTCATTACTTATATTATTGGTGTTGCATTAAATTCAATTATTAAAATAGACTGTTATTTATAATTATATAGCAGTATTTTCAACTCCAACTCTAAAAAATTCAAATGAACAACCACCTAAGGAACCAACTAAAGAATAAGTTTTGTTTAGCATATACGATGAATGTAAAAAGTATATATGCTAATACCAACAAGAAAGTGATAGCAACCAACCAGCTTCTATACCTTCTTCTTCTTCTTCTTCAATACAACCTTATAAAAAATATGATGTTTCTGCAGCTAGTATTGAAAGCCTTAGAAATAGAATGTTTAGTGGTTCCACTGCTAATCAAGTTAGCGAGTTTGATGTTTTTGTTTTGCAGGGTGTTGTACCGTACCAAGCAGTTCTCAATGAAGAAGGACGTGAAAACTTGCTTAAATACCAGAGGGAAAATGAGAAGACATTTCTGATACTGGCAACGATGGTCCGAGATGTGTTGAACATTCAAGCGTCATCAACATCGTCTGAAAACACTTTTTCTGCCGGAAGATTTCAAATAGGAGAGCACAGACACTCATTAGCGGGAGACAGCTTGGAGATTACAGTTCTATTCAAAGATTGGATACGAGCGGAGCGTAGAAGGTGCGGTCAACCAGAGATCAACGAAGAAGATGATTTAAACTACAACGAAATCTTGTCCGATGTAACTGGAAGCGACATCGACCAATTTGACCAACCAATTCCAATTCCAATCGAAGAACCACAAGACATTGTGAAGAAATTAGAAAAGATGTTTATAACTATGTAATTTTTTTAATTGCAATTTTACTATATGATTTGCAACTTTTGAACAACACCACAAAGTTTCAATTTTGAAATTGTATTACAAAAAAAACATATTTCTATTAAATAATATAAAAGGCACAAAAACAGTCTTAGAATGTTTTTATTACACTATCTTGTTAAATTATTTAAGTGTTTATATTCACAGCTTTTTTGCAATTAAGTGTAAAAAAAATGGATTTCCGGATCCGACCCAACCCCGCCCCGCCAACACCGGTCCCCTTTTCCGGCGGGATGAGGGACGGGACGGGACATCGGCCTATCCCGGCCCGCCGGGTCCCGCCCCACCCCGAACCCGGCCCCATGGACAGCCCTACTATAAAGTAGTAGCTTTCTGTTCAAATAAAATTTGTTGATTCCTACATATATATAGAGCTGGCAAGAGTCTCTTTAATGAAATCGGAAAGCCCAGATAAGTGATAACCTATGAGGTACTTCAAGATCTTGTATACATGTAGAAACAGCAGTTTCACAATTCCAACAATTTCTAACTTTTGTCACCCATTTGAATCCAAGTATTAAAATGCTCCATAAGAATCAATAGTACGTTTGAATATTACCCGATGCAGATTCCGTTGCTTCACTAAATGATGGCTTGAGCATCCTCTAGGCGCATGTAGTATCCTAAGCATACATTTCACTGTCATGTTGCAGGTTTGCTTGAGTAAGGCAGTGCAGTCTACTCCAATAGATCAATATTGAAGTACTTTGTCCTTTCAGATCTGCCTCCAGAAGTTTCAAATGTGCTAAAATAGTCTTTGAGAAGAAAAAAAATCATTACGATATTATAAACCAAAAATAGAGATATAGCCCCTTTAACTTAAAATAAAGAGGCAACCCGGTGCACTAAGCTCCCACTATGTGCGGGGTCCGGGGACGGGCCGGACCAGAAGGGTCTATTGTACGCAACCTTACCTCACAACTTAAATGAAGTTTAATAATCCAACAACTCCATGAAACAAAAAATACACTGATTGTTGTTCGTCTTTCCCTTCGAAGGCCCTTCTCATCATCTATATATATAATCAATAAATCTCAAATGCTTAGCTCAAGAAGACAATTAAAGAAGGAATTTTGCTATCTCTGTGCCAAACATAGATACGATTAATATAAAGAAAGTAATACCTCAATTGCTAAGATTAAGGACCAAGACATCAACCAAAAAAGATCCTACTAATAATCCGACAAATCAAGAGTAAAAGACAGTTGAGAAATCAAATTGCTTAGTTCAACTGTATAGTTACGTTTGTGACTGGAACAAATTGCATTTTCTCCTTCCATATGAACAAAAAACCTTAAATTCTAATTCCTTGATCTCATATTATCTGGTACAGTCTTTATTCATATATGCACAAACATCATGCATCAGGAGGTTTCCTACATTAACATGGTAATTAACAGAGTAGAAGGGAAAAAGAATCACACTTTATTAGATAAAATCACAGAACTGTCGGGTAATTCACTTTGCTTATTTAAAAACAAGTGAGGGTTGTTCAGTTGGTAAAGCACCACCACTCACAGCCGGCAAGTCCATGGTAGGGAAAGTGTGGAAACACTATAAATCCTCCAAAATGGGGGGTAAGGAAAAAAAAGAACAGATTCAGGTTTTTTAGAAATTTGTAAAATTTATACACACCGAATTTTTTACATTATCAGGTCACTCAAAGGATATATACACTCCTTAAATGTGAGATTTTTGTATTCTTAAAAATAAAACAAATTACCTGCTACAATAGATAAATGAGACTTTATATTGTAAAAATTCCTTACACGGGTAATGATACTTAAACTCATAAATAAATCCGTCCCAATACACCAAAAGAGAGGAAAAGAAAGAGTGTATATGCGCTAACTGCTTGAACTAAATGCAAGAACCACACATCATTTAACTTGAATCTTTACAAATAACTTTGGCTGCATATAAAAATTCTGAACTATATTTGGATGATGGAATAAGAAAAACCTTCACTTTTTTTTTTTGTTGTCAAAAACAACATACTCTGAACATATTAGTTTCCCTACAAAGAGGCACACACATTGCATCATATTTGTAACAGAAGCAAAATATTTATGCCATTGGATATTAAATTGATTGGCCTGTTTCCCTACTTTGGTTTTCCTGTGCAAGCATACATGAACCAACACAATGAATTTTCTTGGTTTCTATTTTTCTTCATTCTTTGAAAAGAAAAATAAATAATATAGGAATAGCAAAATATGGTAACTCGGACATTAAACTAAGATGCACAATCAATGCTCTAAGCAATGAATTCGTCTTCCTGAAAATTGTAAAATGAATCTATAAACTAAACAATAGAGGGATTCATCAGTCCATGTTTATCAAGATAGATTCAGAGACACAAATTTGTCGAGAAGTTCATTAACTTGAAATATTTTTATATATTGAAATTATCAAACCCTCGAATCTCACAATCATGTTACAGCCATAAGTCCATCATGGAACACGTTTTACGCTAGCACTTTAAGCTGTGTATGACTAATTACCAAACCATTAAACACAATAAAAAGAGAATAAAACCTATGTTGAAATCTTTTTCAGATCCCTTACAAAGACAAAAGGAAGGTTTCAGTGCACTTTGTATTGCTTGATCAGTGAAGCACGGATTATTCTACACCCTTATACCTCATCTTATATTAAATAATTAAAAATTTGTACATGGAGCTCAACATCTCTAGATGCTAAATGAGTTGTTGACTTGTTGCTGCAAAAATTATTAAAATCTAATGATACTAAATGAGTTGTCGTCAATTGTTACCTTGCCCAAAATTACAACTTCCATGTAGGATGAGTATCAAGCTTGTAAGAAAGAGTAATTCGTTACTGCAAATCAAATTAAATAAAGGATAAATTAATTTTTACTTTCTCTTGAAATTAAGAGATAGGGAGGGGAATGAAAGAAAAACTACACACGTACAATTGAGGGCAACGTGATCGTATCTCTGCTCTTAGTGCAGCAATTCTTTCCAGATCAGAGGCCATTAAAGGCGAAAGGAAACCAAGAGAGAAACAACAAGGGAGATTTTCGGAGACGCAGAGGCCAAATATTTGCATTGATGCGGTGGCTCTTCAATTTTTTTTAGGGTAAATGACACGTTGCCATTTGGTTTAACAGAAAAAGTTAAATTGTCATATGTCTATCTCAATTTGAACTCACCATTCAATATTACTCTCTCAAACATTTTTAAAATATGTAATCTAATTTTTTTTAAATATTTATATAATTATAAAGTTAAATTATTTCTAAATATAATTTTTTTTTGAAATAATTAATAAAAAAAGTAATTCAATCTTTAAAACGGAGGAAATAGTAGAAATATTCTTTACAAAAAGAGGTCTCATCACCAACCTCCACTAAGAAAAAATGCAAGGCTTCAATAGCTTGATAAATATGACTATTTGGATAAATTTATCGCTAATCAAGCAGGACTGGGAGCTAACGAAGTTATAAGAGCACAAAAATTGATACTTTTCGTTAGTAATAATCATGTGCAAAATTAATGCCTACAAAAATCAACCCAAAAGCTGAAACGGTGAATACCAATTGATAAAGAAAGAAAGAAGATATTGTGGTGGCATAGAAAAGGATGAAGTTAAGCAATTTCTGTCATTATTCTTTTACAATAGATATCACTTTTTCTAATTTTTGTACTTTGCCGAATACGTAGGAAAAGGAGTTTTGGGTTTTCTCCTTGCACTTTTAAAAGGCACACCCATGTTGACAAGAAGAGGCTTTTATGACACCGCAATCTAAAGGTCTGAAAGAAACATATTGTTGAGACGTTTGTTTAAATATAATAATCATTATTATTATTTTAGATTTAAAAGTTAAATAAAAGAATTTGTCTTTATTAAAAAAAGTGTGTTGGTTATTAAATATTTTATCTATAAACCCGCTTGAAGTTACTTTGCATAAAACTTTTTCTTCTCTCTTCAAATACTCTTTCTTCTTTATTCAAAGATCAAGTACCATAGTTCTTGCTTTCCAATAAGATTTTTTCACTATTTGCTTAGTGCAGAAATTCACAAATTTATCTTATCCACTAAAACTATTTGCATAAATTCCATAGTAATCTCGTAGAGGGAGCAAATATCGTTTTTAGGAAAACGTTTTATATGTGTTTCTAGCCTCCAATCCGATGTTTATTATTCATATATTTTCCAACAATCTAAAAGGGATTTTTTTGTTTTTTTTTGTTTTGGGGGTATTCGTTTCGTGTGCTGCCTAAAAAGTTTGGTGAAGTTGGTTATTTTATTTCAATCTGTGTAGAAAGAATTGTTCTAATTTTTGTGGGTATATAATAGGAGATACTTGTTGGTGTTTGTCGGCAGAGAAAGAACAAAAAAATAGATTCACTTTGATTTTGTTGTTTGGATTCCCTGGGTATAATTTTTGTTATCTGCCAATATTGTCTTCGTTCAATTCCATTGGTGGGATTTGGTCACTCAATCAAAACCCAGTTTACAAAAATTTTGTTTCGATTTGGAATTTTCGGGTTGTCAGAAATTTGTTAGGCAATTATATCTCTTATCATGGATTTCAGATATCAAAATTATGAACCATGATTTTGTCTATATTGATTGTTTTGATGGCGCAAATTTCACAAGATGGAGGGACAAATTGAAGTTTATATTAACTGTTTTGAAGATTTTTTTATGTGCTCGATTCAAGTCTCACTCCAATTCCTCCATCAAAGGATGATGATTATGAAGAACTCAAGACACCAAAAAAATGAGGAAGAAAGATGAAATCATGTGTAGAGGTCATATTCTAAACCTTTTTTCTGATCGTCTTTATGATCTTATACCGTCAAACCTTTGGCAAAGAAAATCTGAAATGCCTTGGAATTCAAATACAAAGCGGAGGAGGAAGGTACCAAAAAGTTTCTTGTTTCTAAGTATTTTGAGTTCAAATTTAATGATGATAAACCTATTTTGGCAAAAGTACATGAACAAGTTATAGTAAACCAGTTGAGGGTTGCAAAAATTGAACTTCATGCATCTTTTCAAATTGGAGTAATTATAACAAAATTGCCATCATCTTGGAAAGGATATAGGAAGAAAATTCTCCATGATTCTAAAGAATTTTCTTTGGAAGAAATTCAAAAGCACCTTTGAATCGAAGAGTAATCGAGCAAGAGATATAATAATGAAAATTCTTATAATGGCAATACTAAGGCCAATGCTTTGAATAAGCCCTCAAACAAATTCAACAAAGAAAAGTGAAGCAAAAAAAATTCTCTTAGGTCCTAAAAAAGATCAAAACAAATTCAAGAAGTCCAAGCAAGGAGGTTGCTTTGTGCGTGGAAAATCTGGCCATTATGCTAGAGATTGCAAATTTAGAAAGAATCAGAAACCATAAGTGAATTCAACAAAAGAAAATGAAGAAATCGTTGCTACTGTGAGCGAGATCTACGCCATAAATGAAAAAGTTTCTGGTTGGTGTTATGATACATGTGCCATTGTTCATGTTTGCTATGACAAGTCCCTCTTCAATACTTACAGAGAAGTTACTGGTGAGCAAGAGATTCAAACGGGAAATGAACGAAGGTCCAAAGTTTTTGGCAAGGGAAATGTTGAACTTGCATTTACTTCGGGCAAGATGGTTACTCTAACCAATGTCTTACATGTTCCTGATATGAATCAAATTTTTGTTAGTGGAGTACTTTTGGGCAAACCTAATATTAATATATGTATTTAAATCGAAAAAATTAATTTTATCCCAAAATGAAATCTTTGTTGGAAAAGGCTATTCTACTGATGGAATGGTCAAGTTGTTTGTAACCAATGATTTTATTATTAATAATAAGAATGATGCATGCTTCTGTTTATATGTTGGATTCAATTTCTTTATGGCATTAGAGAGTAGTACATGTTGGCCTAAGTACTATGAAAAGAAGGGTGAAAAGTGAATGACTTCATGTGACATAAATGAATTTAAAAGATGTGAATTATGTGTTAAATTTAAATTGACTAAGAAATCTTTTAAAAATGTTGAAAGAAATACTAATTTGTTAGATTTAATTCATTCTGATGTATGCGAGTTAAAGGACATGTTAACAAGAGGAGGAAGTCAATATTTCATAACTTTTATTGATGATAGTTCTAGATTTATTTATGTATATTTGTTAAGACACAAAGATGAAGCCTTTAATACTTTTAAGAATTATAAGGCTGAAGTAAAAAAATCAATTAGGAAAAAGAATTAAAGTATTAAGAAGTGATAGAGGGGGAGAGTATTTTTCTAAAGAATTTGATGTTTTTTTGTGAAAGCTCCTCGCACTCCTCAACAGAACGGTTTAGCAGAAAGAAGAATAGAACTTATTTAGAAATGATTAATGCTTTGTTGTTACATGTTGAATTGCCATTTAATTTATGGGGAGAAGCACTTCTTGCTACATGTCATATATTTAATAGGATTTCTATGAAGAAATATCATATTACTCCATATGAATTATGGAATGGAAGGAAGTCTAATATATGATATTTTAAAGTGTGGGAGTGTCTTGCATATTACAAGAATAATGATCCAAATCGGACCAAGTTGGGTCCTAGAGGGATCAAGTGTGCTTTTGTAGGTTATGCCTCAAATAGCAAAGCTTATCGACTTCTTAATTTAGAGTCAATTGTAATTATTGAATCTAGAGATGTGGAATTTTTTGAATATCTTTTAACATCGGGTAAAAGATTTCAATCTTCATCCACTGATATAACATTAGAAGAAACATCTCAAAAGATTATTGAGCAATCTAGTTCAGAAGAGATTGATAATCAACCTAGTGAACAGAGGAGAAGCACTAGAGCTCGAAACGCTAAAATACTTGGATCGGATGAGATTGACTCCCAACGTATTTCTTTTAATCTTGTTGAAGGCAATAGAGATACAGTTGTAGAACAATCCCAATTATTCTTCAAGTGGAAGATGATCCGAAAACTTATAAAGAAGCTATAACTTCTAGAGATGCAACCTTTTGAGAAGATGCTATTAAAGATGAAATGGATTCAATAATGTCAAACCACACTTGGGAACTTGTTGATTTGCCTCCAACTTCTAAATATATCGGTTGTAAATGGGTGTTTCGAAGAAAGTACCATACTGATGAGACTTTACATACCTACAAAGCTAGGTTAGTTGCTAAGTGCTTTCGACAAAAAGAAGAAATTAATTATTTTGATACATATGCACCCATAGCAAGAATAACTTCGATTAAGAATAACTTCGATTAGAATTATATTTGCTTTGCATCTATTTATGATTTACATGTTCTTCAGATATATGTCAAAACGACATTCTTAAATGGTGATCTCGATGAGGATGTCTATATGAAACAACCTAAAGGGGTCTTCTGAGGGGAAATGAACATAAAGTTTGTAAGCTTGTCAAGTTCTTGTATGGACTAAAACAGGCTCCTAAACAATGGCATGAAAAAATTGATAGAGCAATTTTTATCTTTTTGCTTTAGACATAATATAGCTGATAAATGTGTTTATACTAAAGTTTTTAGTAATTATTTTATCTTAGTTTGTTTATATGTTGATGATATGTTGATTGTGAGCAATGATATGAATGGAGTTTTAGAAACGAAGAGGTTTCTTTCTTCCTCATTCGAGATGAAGAATCTTGGACAAGTATACAATATTGGGTATCAAGATTAAAAGAAATAGTTAGGGATATGTATTGAGTGAATCTCATTACATTGAGAAAGTGCTAAAAATTTAGTCACTTAAACATAAAAGAGGTTAATACTCCATTTGATCCAAGCATCAAGTTAATTACGAATGAAGGAAGAGTTGTGGCTCAACTTGAATAAGCAAGCGCTATTGAAAGTCTTATGTATGCTACACAATGCACAAAACCAGGAATAACATTTGCAGTTAGTAAATTAAGTAGATTTACTAACAATCCGAGTATTAATCATTGGAAAGACATTGAGCGAGTTCTAGGTCTTCTTAAGAAAACTAAAATTTTTGAGTATTCAATACTCTAAGTTTCCTGTCATTTTAGAAGGATATACTGACGCAAGTTGGATATCGAGTTTAGGAGACAACAAATCCACTACTGGTTGGGTGTTTACCTTGGAAGGATGTGCAATTTTTTGGAAATCTAAGAAATAAACTTGCATAACACATTCAATCGTGAAATTCAAATTTGTTGCATTAGCGAAAGCAGGAAAAGAAGCTGAGTGACTGAGGGATTTTCTTTTAGAAATTCCATTGCTCTCGAAAGGTGTGAGTTCGATTTCAATTTACTGTGATAGTTAAGCTACTCTAGCTCGAGAATATAACAATATATACAATGAAAAGTCAAGACACATAAGTCTTCGACATGATTATGTGAGAAAATTAATTAAAGATGGAATTATTTCTCTTATATTTTTGAAGTCAAAAAGTAATTTGGCTGATCAATTTACTAAACCTCTTACAAGGGAGTTGGTGAAAACAACTTCGAGTTCAATTGGGTTAAAACTCCTTAATTAGTTCCACCGATAATGGCAACCCCATTCAACACTATTAAATCGATAGTTATGGGTTCAAAGGGTAACAATAAGTTATTAATACGCGGATGTTTCAGTACTAAATTAAAAGATAAACTAGTACTGGTTGTCACAAAACATAGGGTTGAGTTGTTATACTCTTAATGAGGTTCAATTCAAGGAACAAATGTCTCAAATGTGACAAAGACACTGAAAGAACTTCACTTATATGAACATAGAAGTGGTGCCACTTCGATTAAGAGGTAGAGTTACTCTCATAAATGTTCATGAATTTTGAATAGCACATGGCCATAAAAGTGCTAAGCATGTTTGAATTTCCGCAGGAATGAAATGTTTATATGTATAATATCACCGAGATTATCACAAGGAATAACATGTTCAAAGTTATTATGCTACATGAGATTTCGATTTCATCTTGTGACATTGTACTAAGGTAGTTTTCAAATCCAAAGATATAATACTCTATGCGTGAACATAGCTTGATGTTTATGTCCTAATTTATATTTAAATAAGTGGGGGATTGTTGAGATTTTTGTTTAAATATAATAATTATTATTTTAAATTTAAAAATCAAATGAAAGAATGTGTCTTTTATTAAAAAGGTGTGTTGGTTATTAAATGTTTTATCTATAAAATCCACTTAAACGTTACTTTGCAGAACATTTTTTCTTCTTCTGCAAACTTTTTCTTCTCTCTTCAAATACTCTTTCTTCTCCATTCAAAGATCAAGTTCCATAATTCTTGCTTTCCAATAGGATTTCTTTACTATTTGCTTAGTGCAGAAATTCATAGGCTTGTCATATCCACTAAAACTATTTGCATAAATCCCATAGCAATCTCTTAGAGGAGAGGGAATGTTATCAATCTGTATTCCAAAAAAAAACCAGTAAACAATAATAACCGAAAAAATGAACAGAATCAGTGTTGGAAAATGAAAAATATTTTTCAAAATATAATCGAGCCCACTTAGTTCAAAGTGTGTCCTTAAGAAAATTATTCCCCTCACAGTACTCGAGGTTGATGGAATATCCCCTCCCATGATAGAACGATTATCTTACCAGAATAGTAGTACTCCAAATTCCGGTAGCGGCGAACCACTCAACAGTAGTATATCACACAGAATTTATTCGTGCAGAAGAAGAAAAAGTTTGTGTTGTTCAGAAAATTCGTAAGTAAAATTCTGAGGAATCAAACGAATTTATAACTATGGAAGTACTGTTTTTGAAGGTTTGCAACCCTTCTGAACAGTCACTAAAAACTGGTGGGAAATTTAAATGTGGGAAAGAAAATGGGTCGCGGGTCAGACACGCGAATCCGGGTCACTAACGGGTAGGATTGGATAAGTTAATTAATTTAATTAAATAATAATTAATTAAGTAATTAACAATTAAAGAAAATTTGGTCCAAAAAGATTATCAATCAATCAGATCATTTGACCGAAGCCGAAGCCGAAGCTCAAGTCAACTTCTCTCATTCGTCCTCACATTAGTCAAGCCGCTTGTGGGTGAATGATTCTATTGTCAACTTAGCTTTGTTTACTAACTAATGTGCTGAAAACTCTTATATTTGTAGTATCTCAACCATGAACACTTTATGGACAATGTCATCGAATTTGAAATGCGTGTATCATCGTAGTTAACTCTCATGCATGGTCTGAAAGGAATCTATACTTTCTCACTACTCGTAATTATGAACAACTTCCTTTCTTACTTCTTTTGACACTCGTTCACTCATTTTCTTACTTGTCGTACTCTTCTTAATTCTAAAATATTCTCGTATACATACGTACTCTCAAACATTGCTCCTGATTCCAATTCTTGGCGTTACATTCCCTTAAAGGATGATTTGTTAACTTATTCCCTTATTCTATACGTGAAAGATTCTGAAGAATTTTGCATTACATGACGTTGGCCTACTATATCCAAACCTGGTCATTATACTTAGATTTGGATTTCTTCACTTGCCTCATGGCTAATTCTTTTTGTCAATGTCGTTTTGAGAAAAGCTTTCCTTGATCTCATTAAGCTGTAAACCCATTACTTTATCCATCGCATAGAACCTTTTGTCAGTTAAAAAAAATGCTCATAGACATCTGTATTTTCCTGACATTTTATCTTCATTATAATGTCATTATCTATTGACATATATCTTTAATGTCTACCTTATATCCATAGGCATCATTGGCCCCTTTTCACATGTTTAGGTGCTAATCTCAAACTTTAATCACCGTTGCTTCCGTTTACATACTTTCTAAGAGGTATGACTGCATATGTTATGGAACCGATGCTTCGTATGTTTAGATGCAATTCACAGTGTTACATGATCCCATGACTTGTCAAGCTTTCTTGTCTTATCATTATTAGATTTCCTATCGACCGAGTGCTCATTCGTCTTACCTTTACATTTCCATTTCAAATTGTCTTGGGGGGTCTCTTATCTCAAAATATTTCTCATATCATCTTCCTGAACATCAGAGGTCCGTCACCTTTGGCCGCAGAGTTCTTACGTCCCTCATCTACCATTGGTCATTACGATGTTCTAGAGTAATCATACCTTTGTGAAAATTTGCATAACTATAATCTCATTCACCTTTATCATTCTTATCGTAATCCTTACTTCTACTCGTCATTAAACAGAAATAGTTCTGCCTTGATACTTGATTATACCATTTCATTTATACTTATTAACTGTTTTCGTATTTCTTACAACCATTCTTCACTTGTTCCACAGTCCTCGTCCTCACTTGCCCCTAACAAGCTATTGTTATCTAGAGGTTATTTAGAATTATAACATACTGCACAATGAGGCCGAAGACCTTACCAGTCCAATACCTATATCATGCCTTAGCTTACTAACATTGATACATGTAATTCTCAATAATACGTGGTATGGCCCTTTAGGCACGGACGAGAGGTTTATGTCCCTTTCCACTACCGTGGATAACTCAATCCTTATATATGACTTGGGCTCACTATTCTGTATACGTCACTTTACGTGATCTTCTTAAATTTACTAATAGTCACTCTTCACACGATTCGATTGTGGCAATCCATTCTTGTTAATGATATCCTGGGATAATTCCCAATCTATTCTAGGTAAGAGATTACAATTTAGGTCACACGTACATAACATATTCCCTCATTCTAATCAGCAAGAGTCATTGTAAAACGTGTAGATTTTCATAACCTACTAAACCTTCCAATGATGTCTTCTGCTTTTCATCTGTACAAATCATAATCATCTTATCCTTACCTTTGCGCATCAAATTGGGACACTTCAGAACGTTGTGGCCATGACTGCCACACTAAACCAACCCCATGTACCTTCGCGGCATAATCTGGCATGCACTCGACCATACTGAGTACAAGATGGTCGGGGCGGTCTCACTCGACCTTTACAACTTTGACCCTGAGATATTGACATCTTTGAACCCTTTAAATATCGGCGATCCCTGACTAATAAACTCCCTAGGTTATAAGCTCCCTGACCTCTCAAAGGCCTATCTCTATCGGACGCTCTACACTGAAGTCGTTCCTGGGAGGCGACCAACTAATTCAATACATGCACCGCTCTCCTGACATCCTTACCAAACGGAGCCAGTGATGGGACTGATGGTATGAGAGCCTCCCTTAACTCCTTTAGTACTACTAGATTTGTCGATACCTGGAAAGCAACTTACTCATATCATCTGACAGATCTGTCTCAATAGAGAACATACTACTCACATTTACACTCAATCCAACCTCAATCTCCATGCTAATCATAGCACTATTAAAAGAAGGCATTGGCGTAATCATAAACACGATAAGGTTTACAAAGAGAATTCTTACAACTCAACTCTATAGCACGATTCTAGATTAAGAAGGAAGGTAACCATTATCCTAAATACCCTATAGCCTCATGTCTATAAGTGTGGTGCACAACACACCCATAATAAAGACTCTACTAGACACGACTTGTATATTCCCTAGGACAGACCCGCTCTGATACCAAGTTTGTCACAACCCAAACTGGAGGATCATGACGGGCACCCGGACCTTACTTGCCGAGTACCACCAATCATATATTTAACATCAAACCATAATTAATCATGGGCCCGAGGGCCATCACAAAGTACCCTACTGAAACATAAAAATGATAAACTGGAAAAGATCTACGTAAAATTTTATAAACAGAAGAACCCAACATATGCATATACACATACTAAGGCCGACAAGGCCATACACGACTACTATACACAGGACATTTGTCTACAAGCCTCTAAAGAGTACGTAATATCATAAGGTCATGACAGAGCCCCGCCATACCCCTATGCATATCTAAAATATTGTACCACGACTAGCCTGCAACTCTGGAACAAATAGAGTGCTCCAATATCAGATGAACCAGCAACCTACTAGTGCGGACCGTCACCATGTCTACCTGAGCCTGCGGGCATGAAACGCAGCGTCCCCCGACAAAAGGGACGTCAGTACAACTGATATACCGAGTATGTCAGGCATGAAGAATAGCATAATAAAGACTTAAAAGAAACATGAAACAAGAAACAACCAACTAGTAGAGAATGTCTCGGAGGGCTATAATATGCCTAAGTGTCATACCTGTGCAGAATGCCTCTGAGGGCCATAATATGCCTAAATGTCATGCACAATGCGGTCATACATATACATATGCGTATATAATGTCATTAAGCTTCTGTGGGCATCACATCATATCATATCGGCCTTTGTGGGCATAATCATCATCATATATATACCACCTGCAAGGTGGTAGTGCATATATAACGCCTTTTCTTTTCCTATGCCCTATACATATATATAATGCATACCATATAGTAGCGTATATAACGCCTTTGAGGTCAAGGTTTATATATGTATATAATGCATGAATGATATGATAATAAGACATTATAAGTTTGTCGGAGTGATGTAATGTCGTTTCACCTCCGATTAACATTATGAATACTAACATCTTTCCCATATACCTAAATAGGAATTTAAGAACGTATTTAAACATGATTTGACAATAGGAATGAATAACATAAACATCTTTAACTACTAAGAGTAGAATCATTTATGAGACAATATTACTTTTACATTTCGTACTTAGAACATGCCAAAAGAAAGAAGAATTTGCCTTAGCATACCTTTATTGGTCTTCTTAACAACTCAATCAATGCAGCTCATCTAGCACCTCAACCTTATTTTCCAAGAACCCCTCTTCTTCCACCTTACATCACTTCTAAGAAATTCTGAATTCAATAACACGCCTACACGGAACCATGAGATAAAAGTGGTGCACGAATCCGTGAATAATTTAAATAATGTTGCTGCCTATCTTGCCTTAATAAGTCACCTAACTTAAGAGATTTGGATCAGCTATTCTCTTTGTAATTCCCCAATGCTCCATTTACACTTATCTTTTGAAAGCTTTCCAAATGTATTATGCCGCCTACTCTCCCTCTTTATACACAACACACTACAAATCATTATTATAGATTCTGTTAATTAAAGTCCTTAACTAGTAAGCAAAAGAAGTCTTGTATTTGGCTACTAATGGACCATGGGGTCCACCTAGGGTCTCACTTCGAATAGTTGTTTGGCACAAATAAATGCCACCTACAAATTGTTAAAGTCATAGTCACTACAAGTGTTTTCTCCATGGCACACGTGGAAAAGTGCTTATATCTATCTAGTATCTATCAAGTAATGTATAAACAAGTCCTTGTCTCCACTATAATTAAACTTATCCGGTAATTAATTCCTTGTTCTCAAATCACTTCAACAATTAATCACTTTTTAGCACACTTCATGTACACTACTATTATGATCATGTGGTATAACGCTAGTCCATAGCCTGTTGACACACACCAAATATTATTTTCAATTCCCGTCGTCAGACTTATTAAGTCCTAAATTATTTCAGGACCGCATCATTTTATATACTAAGCTCTTTATTTGCATACGTGAATATGACACAAATCCTTTAAGGCTCGGGTCTACTTGCATACGTCTAGCTGTTCAAACCATCGCCCGAAAGTACGTGGTGTTACAATATCTATAGGCGAAACTAGAATCCCCAAGTTAAATTGCAAAGGAACCCCGGGCCCATACTATCAAAATATGAGCTTTAATACTCAATTAGTACCATAACATGCTAGATAATCATATACTTAAGTTAATTTAATAACTAAGCTCGATTGGATCCTAAATTCCAAGAGTTGGCAAAAGCCCCAATCTAACCCTAGAATTTTCCCCCAATTTCCAAAAGTGTTTCTAACATGGAATTGATCAATTAAACATCATCTTCTAACTTAGTATAACACTAGTTTCATTACTAACATCCATAAATCAGTATCTAATCCCAAATCCCAATTCCCACTCACTTATCTTAGAATGGAATTAAGTCACCATTTTCCCCATTAAAAGATTACTCTAAATAAGCACTTAATGATCAATCACTTAATAAAAAAGGAATGGAATTTACCTTTATTGAAGAACTTAGTCATAATCTCCAAACAATCCTCTAATGATCGAGCTCTAGTCCCAAGGTAAGGAAATTTGGGGAATAAAATCGTTTTAGGGCAACTATTAATCTTTAAAGGAATTGCGATTCCTCTCCAGCGAAATCGACTTCGCAGGGGCGGACTCGCTTCGGTGGAAAACCCATATGCTGAAGCTAGGTCACTTAAAATCCCGAATCTACGCTGGGGTGGAAGAAAACTCCACAAAGGTGCACACATCCCTGCAAGGAACTTATTCGTAGAAGCGGACCCTCGATACTTGGTCAAGTCTCGCGATCCGCGAGCCGCACTGCAGCAGAGGCAGATGCCAGGTTTTACAAGTGGCGCTTAGTGCTAACACCGTAAACCAAAGCAGTAGCCCAAAATCAACAACTCCCCATCAAACATCTGAAACACTCCCGAGACCCCCAGATACAAACCAAACATGTATTCCTATCAAGAAATACATTCTAGACCTACTCGCGCACTTGGAATTCTCAAAAAAGGTCTATAAGGCTCGGATTTGACCAAAGTCAACCCTTAAGATCTAGTTTCACAATTTTCATAACCAAACCCCCAAAACACACCCAGATGCCTTGGGAACTGAACCAAAGACTCGACTAAGTCATAAACGTCGTTCCAGAGCTAATGGAATCGACGAAACTATAAAAAGAACGAGTTTACCCAAATGTCAACTATGGGTCAAGCCTCCATATTCTCTTAACTTGGAAATTTCTAAATTTCCCAAAACAAATTTGAAACCCACTCGATTACCTCGGGAGCCGTGTCACATATCTTTGCAAGTCATAAAAATTGAGATACAACAACGGGAAGGGTATTCTTGGGAAAATAAGTCCAAAAGTTCAAAATGACCAAATGGGTCATTACATCATCTACCACTTAAACACATGTTCATCCTCAAACGATAAAGAAAAGTACCAAAGCTTTCGAGTAGCCGGAGAAATTCTTCATAAACCTCATGAAAAGGCTTCACATGCAAGAATCATGCTAATAGCACTACTTGCCCACCTTACCACTCAAAACTTCCTTGAATTAGATCAAAACTCAAATATCCATTTTCCCTATCAGAAACTTCTCCCACAATTGGTTTTCATATATTTGAGCTAACTCCACTCAAATTCCTTAGTTTTGATCCTAACCACACATCAGAACACAATTAATTGATTCCACAATTTCCATTATCATCACTCCAGTCCTTTAGTTGTAGCAATGACCTAGTACCAAGCTTTTACCGGTCAAATATTTCAATTTCATTTATCTCTCTTCCACACCATACAAATCGTCTTTAGTCCTAAGAATCCATAGAAACACGTCGTCATAAGCCGAGAGTCCAATCATGACTCTCTCTCTCACCAGAATGAATATGCTTGTTCTGAGCCAATTTTCATCCAAAAATTGACCTTATCCAAGGTCAATTGCGCTAATTCCAAATTCGTTAGTTTCGTTTTATCGAGCTGAAGCTATTGAGCTAACTTTCATCATCCAATTCATCTTAAACCTCAAAATATCATAATATGCGCATCAACCCAGTGACTATCTTGATTTACCAAATCTGTAGAAAATCGTCTAATCATCCCAAGGTTTCCCATAACCATTTGTACCTTCTCAAACCATCACCAAGTTCCCACATAGACCATTAGATCTGTCTAAATAGTAGCGATTAACAAAATATCATCAAATCAACTTGTAAACTACACACAAATCCCAGTAACTCTGCCCTACCTCTGTTCTGAACTGTAAATCTATCAAAGCTTCGAAAATGGATTACTGGACTAACCACAAATCATGACAATATATCCATAAGCCACTTGGTTTTACAAGAACGATTCTGACTCGATGCAAAGTGCACAACTCCTCAAATGTCGCCAATGGTTGCCCCAACTAACTCAATTCCTTCACAACCAATCATAAAACTCTCATCGTTATGTGGTGACTGGTCCCAATCCATTGCTTGTGAATTTTCAATGCCAAAATAGCATTCCTAACTTCAAAAGCTGAAATCTACCCGAGTCATCAACTTAGTACCGAGAAGATACACCTTACAACTTAAATCTTCTTGCTCCCAAATCACAACTGATACAAAAATATGACAGAACTCCATAGAATATAAATGCATCGAATCTTTCTTTTTGTGTTTTCACTTAGCTCGTTCATTACTCCGAATTCTTCGAGGCAAGGCCTGAAGCCTCATATTCCCCCTTCATACCTATTGAATCTCTTATTGTAATACTCTTACGCTTAAGCAAATCCAAAAGTATCAATTATCGTAATCCATGTGCCTTACCATACGCAAATACTCTCACACCATTATTACTTGATGTACTCAACCATTATATCCAACCAGTAACGCTTCAACACAGTCTACTATCACAAACAATGTTTCACTTCAAAAATATACTTTAACTCTCAAACTTAAGAGATTTAAAGCTTCCTCTTATTAATCAACTTTAACTCATTCTTCCTAGAATGATATGAAATTATCTAGTGGTACCACACAAGTTGCCTTCTTATCAATCTTATCACATCAGTCATCTGAAATCCAAATCTCACAATGTCAATCACAAATTCCCATGGCACTTTGCCATAACACTTAGTCAACTCACATAGACTTCCTTCTTCCAATCTACTTAACAATTACACCCTATCTATAATAATGCAAGATAATTCCATCATGACTTATACTTGATTCAAGTAATCACGTTGCTTCGAATTCAAATTCTTTCCTTTTTCTTAAGGTGTACCCTTCACCTTCCAATTCAAGGTCCAACATGCCTTTCTCTTAACTCTTCAATTTCCATATTCTTCCCAAAATCACATTCATCGCTATCGATCGAAAATCACTATAACCCACTCGAGGCGGGCCGAGTCATGGCTGGACGAGGGGGGAGGATCGGGACTCAGGTTCTGGTGGGCCAGGATAGGCGGGACGGTGAGAGGTCCCGTCCCGTCCCACATCCCGCCGGAACGGGGTGGGGTTGGGCAGGGGTCGGGTCAGGACTCGGGATTTTTTTTTGCCACTTAATTTTTAAAAATAATATATACAAACACTTCAATAATTGAACAAGATAGTGTAATACAATATCTCAAGGCTATTTTTGTGTCTGTTATATTATTTAATATAAATATGACATCGTAATACAATTTCAAAATTACAACTTTGTGGTGTTGTTCAAAAGTTGCAAATGACATAGTAAAATACTATTGATCTACCGCTTTAAATATCCTTATCGTCTGACACCTCACTCAAGAGTCGTTAAACGATGTTTTCCCAAGAAGAACCATCTCTTGCCATGTCTCACCAAACTAGAATGCCTCTAATAAATCATGGGGTTATCCTTCTAATTCTGTCAACTGCAGAAAATCGCATTACTATAAATTGTGGAAATTTGCTTGGCCTTAAGCAATAAGTACAATGCGCACATCCCTTATCCAAAATTAAGTGCAACCACTGATAACTCTTTACGTAATTAAATATTCACACTTGTCCATCGCTAGACCTATCCTCATTAGCCGATCCTTGTAGTCTCAGTAGTCTACAACATAGTCAAAATATCTATCAATTTATCTCCCATTAGCATCCACTTTATATACCCAGGGCCGTCTCTTCCAATAATAACTTAGTGAATTTATTACACTTATCCTGAGGCCATTAGCCAATTACATAGAAAATTCACATACCACTCGTCTTTACTCCACCACCACAACGCCATCCTATCACACTCCACTTAGCCTTTCATATTCCCATGAATTAACAGACTTAGCATACTTCGCGCTCCTATTAGATGAATACTTTACCCTTTTGACATTTTCGTCACCAGGCTTGAACTATTCGAATTCTCTTAAGTACTACTTAACTCCGTAAGATGGAAAGGAAACTCCGCATACGAATCTTGTAACAAGTCCTACCACATCTAACCTCATTACCAAGGATCACCTTTCACGTCATTGTCTTTTATCAAATTCTCATCATAATATCACCATGGTCTCTTCTGTTACTAAATCATTAGCTCGTCGTTGATACATCCTCGTCACAAGACTATCGTAATAAATCCAAATGACATTAAAGTATTTCTACATCAATCACACCTCAAGTTTAACATCCTTGATATGTCAGACCTCTTCAAGTGCAGTCCTTAAAGTCGTAACGCTTATTACTTAGTTACTTCGCTAACCATATGAATTCAAATCTCCAACTCCCTCCCCATCACATGTTATACCATATATGCACCTCTTCGACCTTCAAGTAACTAACTATTGAAGATATGATGATCATGCAGTCTTTCGTACCATCGCTCCCATTTTCTAGGGATATCAATTAACCAAATTATCATAATCACAATCTCGCTTAACCGAGTCTTCAAATCATAGCTCCAATCTAAACTCAATCTTGCATCCTTATCACAGTGACACATCTCGTACTATACCACACGATGACACATCCGGCCGCTCGTGGCCAAATCTGAGAATGTGTCCTTACTGTTGGTGAAAGATTTAAACAAAAAAATTTAGACCTTAGACTGAATCACATATGCACGATAAGAAATGAAATAATGAAAGTTTCCTAAATGTCATATAGCCTCTCGAAGATAGGTACGGAGCTCTCTATACCGATCGCAAGAATCTACTAAACACCGCTCTTGTACTCATAAGACCAATGAACCTAGTGATCTGATACCAATTTATCAAGACCCAAAATCCCATTTGTGCCGTGAGGGCACCTACCCTAACCTATAGGCGAACCAATAATCATACAAGACATAATTATATAAATGTAAATGCAGAAGAACTAGATAACAACAGAAGTGCTAACAAAGTCTCGACACTTATAGTCGATTTGAGCTCCGGAAACCCAAGGCCCTTCCCGAGGGTTATGTATGACTAATATGAGTATTAAGGAGATATATGAAAGGTTGGAAGTCAAGTGGATTAAAGAAAATATATCTTGGCAAAGTTTGATGAAAATTAGACGATACGCTAAGCATTCCGCTCCACGAAAGCCGATCCGCTTTGCTGATCAAGACACGGATCAAGACCCTCATTTACTCCCCTCATTGCCTCCATATGTGATATGTTATGTGCCCACATATAGTGTTCTGCGGTGCTGAACCAACCGCACATCAGAGGCGGTGGAAGCTTCTTTATAAAGCCAAAAACAGTGGCTTTCCCATTTCATTCCAAATTCGACCCCACTCTTCCAAGACACTCTCAAGCATTTACCTAGGGTTATTAAACCATATAATATAGTTCCATATGAAATTGAAGGTGAACCTTTCATGGATAATCATTAAGAAGCTTGGAAATATTCTTGGTAGTTTGGTAGAGTAAGGATCTTCTTGAGCTTGGAGAAAAGGTTGTGCCACAAGTTCCCTTGGTTGGTTTAAGGTAAGGTATTGATGTTATTAATGATCTTGAGCTTCTCATATTCTTGTTGGGATTATTGATAAAAGAAACTTGTGGTAGTTGAGCTAGAACTCCATGAAAGAGTTTCTATGAATCTTGGATAGTTCTTGAGTAAACTTTTATATAGTCATGTCTTGAAATTGAAATGTATGGTGTTAGAAATCATGGAGTATATCTTGTTATTGTGGTTATGGTTGTTGGTGCCATTAGTGTTGTGGCGAAAAGGGTAGATAACCATGAATATCTCAACTAGAGGAATATGTACTCTAGGTGTTCGTCGAATTGTTAATCATATCTTAATCCAAAACCTCTATATTATGTAGATAATCACTCGTAAAGCATCCAGGGGTTCGTGAGGCATTGTTAACTAAGTGACGCAGGTATGTTAAGGCTTCCTCCTTCTCTTGGCATGATTTTGTAAAGAAATAAAACGAAACGAAACGTCTTTTCAAACGACTCCATCTTTGTTGACTTTGAAATACATGTCTTCTTCTCCATTGTAGTAATTCATGACCTTGGTTTTCCCTTGTCGGGAATACCTTCTGCACTTTATAACGTCTTGTCTATATTGACATCTTGTAGCTCCTTGTTGGTTTTACGAAATCTAGAAATGAAGTATACTATCTTATTGATTCGTATGAAAATGTAAAATGGCATGCTAGCTCCATAGTGACAGTCGGTAGTGTAACAATTGTATTCTGGATGGATTAAGAGCTTACACCTAAGGCCTCATATGACGTATGTATGCATGTTAAAAGGAATTCTTTAGTGTTAAGGTAAAGTTAATATTGTTGATGATAATCTTCAAATGTAAATCAAGAATCTAATGATCTTATATCATTTCGATAAGTTCATAGAAGGCTATTATGACTCTCCATGTATGTATGTAAGTAATACCTATAGAGGCACAATCATACTACCGGTTGAGTAGTCGAGTATAATTATTTACCACTAGTTAGGCAGTTGAGTATCCTACTTACCACTGGAATACGACCGGTTGGGCAATTATCACTAGTTGGGAAATTACATATCATTACTTACTACTAGTTGGGCAGTTACGTATCATTTTTTATCACTAGTTGGGCAGTCACGTTATTTACTACTGAGCAACGGCCGGTTGGGTAGTTACCAATGATCAGTTGGGCAGTCGAGCAGTTATATTTAAGACGTTGATATAATCACATAAAATAAAGTTATAAGGTAAGAAAGATAATTATGTATGATGTGGTCCTCAGTGGCATTTCAAGTGTCCAGGTTGACTCGTATATCTCTCTCCTATGACTACTTATGATTGTGTTTGATTTCTGCCTTACATATTCAGTACATTATTCATACGGACGTCCCTTTTTGGAGCGCTACGTTTCATGCCGCGCAGATTTAGGTAGGCAAGGAATGGACCTGCTTTTATAGATTGCCTCCAGAGTTCAGTTTTTGTTGGTGATCTCCATTTCTTCCTAGAGTATTACCGAGTTAGGGTCGTGTCTATGTTTAAATCTCTTTGGTATTTTGGGTATGTCGGGGGCATGTTCCGACTTATGTAGTATGTCGACATTCTCCTAGAGGCTTTGTAGATTGGTTCTGCATTGTACAGTTGTTGGCATCGCCTTGTCAGACTTGATATGTATATATCTGTTAGGTTGGGACCTTCTGCTTGCAGGATTTCATGTTGTGCATGTTGCAGTTGTCATTCTGTGGCCTTTTAGGCCCAGACGGTTGTGTTTATGTGATGATATCCAGGTGATTCACTCGGCCCATCCAGGTGCCAGATGTCAGCCACCCTCTAAGGTTGCGGTGTGACAAACTTGGTATCAGAGCAGTTCAGTCCTAGGGAGTCTATAAAGATGTGTCTAGTAGAGTCTTGTTTATGAGTGTGTTGTGAACCACTTATAAGCAATAGGCTACAAGACATTTAAGATGGTTACATTTCTTTCTCATTCCAGATCGTGCGATAGAGCTGAAGTGTAAGGAATTGAATTCTTAACCCTTTGCCTTATTTTGGATACATCGATGCTAGTAAATCGAAGAGCTTCAACTATCCAAAATGAAGAGGTAGTAGCTGATGAGGGCGCGATTAGGGTACCACCTATTAGTGAGGGCCAGAGTGAGGCCCAACGCATGGATGTGATACCCCCACATGATTTGTTAAACCCACTAGCCCTGGAAGAGCAAATGAGGGGACCAGTACCTCCAGTCCCTCCGTTTGAAACTCATGATGAGGAGATGAATATGCATAGCGCAGTACAATTGCTGACTCGAATAGTGGTCGCTCAGTCCTAGCGCCAGGGTGTGGATATTGGATCTTATAATATGGTAGTCAGTGCGAGGATCTGGGATTTTATTAATTTGGATCCTTTAGTGTTTACGGGGTCTGACCCGAATGAAGATCCATAAACTTCTTAGACCAGATGTACCAGACCTTATAAGTAATACATGCTACAAATAACGAGGCAGAGGAATTGCCTTTGTATAGATTGCAGGATTTCACGATTGTATGGTATGAGATGTGGGTACAGTCTAGTGGATCGAATGCACCATCAGCGGTATGGAAGGAATTTTTTGAAGCCTTTCTACAACATTACCTACCGGTAGAACTTTGAAGGGTCAGGCAAGATAAGTTTCCACTTTTACAGCAAGGAGATATGAGTGTATTGGAGTACAACCTTCAGTTTAACTCGTTGTCTAGGTATGCCCTTACGGTTGTGGCCGAAAAGAGTGATCGGGTGCACCGGTTTGTGAATAGCTTGGGGCTAGAAATCATAGTGTATATCCTGTTGTTATTGTGGTTATGGTTGTTGTTGTTATTAGTGCCATTGGTGTTGTGTCGAAAAGGGTTGATAGCCATGAATATCACAACTAGAGGAATATGCACTCTAGGTGTTCGTCGAATTGTTCTAGCAAATTGATTCTTAGTTTATCGATCATATCTTAATCCAAAACCTCTATATTGAGTAGATAATCACTCGTAAAGTATCCGGAGGTTCATGAGTCATTATTAACTAAGCGACGCAGGTATGCTAAGGCTTCATCCTTCTCTTGGCATGCTTTTGTAAAGAAATGAAAACAAACGTAACGTCGTTTCAAATTTGACCATTGGTTGGGCAATAATGTATAGTTATTTACCACTGGTTTGGCAGTTATGTATCGTCAAATTTGACCATAAGGCCTCCTCACTAGTTGGGCAGTTATGTATTGTTATTTACCACTAGTTGGGCAGTCGCGTTATTTACTACTGAGCAACGGCCGGTTGGCAGTTATCACTGATCAGTTGGGCAGTCGAGCAGTTAGATTTAAGACATTGATATAACGACATAGAATAAAGTTATAAGGTAAGAAAGATAATTATGTATGATGTGGTCCTCAGTGGCATTTCAAGTGTTTAGGTTGACTCGTATATCTTTTTCTCTCTTATGACTACTTATGATTGTGTTTGATTTCTGCCTTACATTTTCAGCACATTATTCATACTGACGTCCCTTTCTAGAACGCTATGTTTCATGCCGCGCAGGTTTAGGTAGGCAAGGAACGGACCCACCTTTATAAATCGCCTCCAGAGTTCAATTTTTGTTGGTGAGCTCCATTTCTTCCTAGAGTATTACCAAGTCAGGGTCATGTCTATAGTTATATATCTTTGGTAGTTTAGGTATGTCGGGGGCCCTGTCCCGACATATGTAGTATGTCGACATTCTCCTAAAGGCTTTGTAGACTGGTTCTGTATTGTACAATTGTTGGCATGGCCTTGTCGACCTTGATATGTATATATCTGTTAGGTTGGGATCTTCTGCTTGCAGAATTTAATGTTGTACATGTCATAGTTTCCATTCCGAGACCTTGTCGGCCGAGACAGTTGTGTGTTTATGTGATGATATCTAGGTGGTTCACTCGGGTCATCCAGGCGCCAGGTGCCGGTGTCCCGATATACATAGACTACTGTAGTAGCTGTCACGTGACCCATGGGGGACTCATGAGGTCCATATACCCATCCGATCCCATCGTATACCAGTCATCACTTTCATATCATGTGTCATATCCAATAAAAGGCTTCCTTAGCCCCTTTTCAACAGTATCTCAACAATCAAATGCCAATATAATATGTATGAATCAGATGAATATGTGTACACCATGAAATCAACATAATCAATACAATCAGTATTATAAATTCATTTTTCAAGTATTTAGACGAGATGTAGAGTGACGAATGCAGGACAAGTCAAATCAAGGATAGAAATATCAAACGTGTCTACGAGCCTAAGTAATTAGCAATCATACCAAACCTAAGCGAATTTATGCACCGCACTCACAGCTGGAAGGCTAACCACATAATCTTCTTCAAATTTATCATACTAGTTCATTAGTTACCCAAGTAAGATTCATTGGTGCCCGTAGTAGTGATCGTCACCTCACTAATACGGGACTCCCAATACCCCATTATTCCCATTAAATCATTAACATCATACCAACACATAACACTATGCTAGAGTCTAGTAAGTCTCAACTTTTCTAATTCGAAGCCGAAGAATCATGCAGCAGTTTTCCCCTTCTGTTGAGCATCCTCATGAGCCCACTCTAGTCATTTATATTAACTTCATAACATCACAGGTCTAATGGTACCCATATCTATAGGCGAAACAAGAATCCCAAGTTAAATTACAAAGGAACCTCGGGCCAATAATATCAAAATATGAGGTTTAATACTCAATTAGTACCATAACATGCTAGATAATCATATACTTAAGTTAATTTAATAACTAAGTTCGATTGGATCCTCAATTTCAAGAATTAGCAAAAGCCCCAATATAACCCTGGAGTTTTTTCCCAATTTCAAAAAGGGTTTCTAACATGGAATTGATCAATTAAACATCATCTTCTAACTTAGTATAACACTAGTTCTCACTATTAACATCAATAAATCAGTATCCAATCCCTAAATCCCAATTTCCACTCTCTTATCTTAGTATGGAACTAAGTCATCATTTCCTCCATTAAAAGATTACTCTAGATAAGCACTTAATGATCAATCGCTTAATAAAAAAGGAATGGAATTTACCTCTATTGAAGAATTTAGTCACAATCTCCAAGAAATCCTCTAATGGTTGAGCTCTAGTTCCAAGGTAAGGAAATTTGGGGAATGAAGTCGATTTAGGGCAACTATTGATCTTAAAAGGAACAGTGATTACGCTCCAGCGGAATTGACTTCACTGGGGCAGACTCGCTTCGGCGGAAAACCCATCCACTGAGGCGAGGTCTCTTAAAATCCCGAATCTATGCTGGAGTAGAAGAATACTACGCAAAGGCGCACATGCCCCTGCAAGGAACTTATCGGTAGACGCGGACCCTCGACACTTGATCAAGTCTTGCATTTGCGAGCCAGACCTGTGCAAAGGCAGACTCGTAGAAGCGGACAAATTGCTACTGGTGCGAACACCAGAAACCACCAGTAGCTTTTACCAACAACTCCCCGTCAAACATCTGAAACACTTTAAGGACCCCCCGAATACAAACCAAACATGTATTCCTATCAAAACACATATTCCAGACCTGCTCGTGCACTTAGAATTTCCGAAAAAGGTCTCTAAGTCTCGGGTTTGACCAAAGTCAATCCTTAAGTTTAGTTTCACAATTTTCACAACCAAACTCCTAAAACACACCCGGCTACCTCAGAAATCAAACCAAAGGCTCAACTAAGTCATAAACATCATTTTACAGCTAATGGAACCAATGAAATTATGAAAAGGGTGCGCTTACCCAAAAGTCAACTATGGGTCAAGTCATAAAAACCAAGATAAAGCTATGAAAAGGGTATTCTTGGGGAAATAAGTCCAAAAGTTCAAAATGACCAAATGGGTCGTTACACAGATTTTGTGGATCTTCTAGCATTCATCAGAATCAAGGAAAAAACAAAGATTAGAGGCTAAGTCTGATTTTCGTACGCACATAATAGCTCAAATGGTTCCCACAACTTGGTGCAGACTGAATTGGGTTACTCAAAGTCCATTTGGAGCTCATAACTCAGGGACATCATTCCATGCCCTTTCCCAAACATGTGACACCTATACTCCAATTACACAACAAGACAGATAGACAAGGAAACACCATTCTTGTTATCTAAATCTTATAGGCATGATACTATATCAAACATCAACCAAAGAACAAATAAGTGACCACATTCTTCATGTTATCTTCTTTAAGGTGTACAAATTAATGATAGGACTATTGACTCTGTCAGATTTGAAGCATATGAAAGAAGGTAAATCAGCTCAGAGTTATAATTAAGGTTTTACATTTTATAATTAAGAAGTAATCTTAAAACAGAGGCAAGTTGGTCCCCTAGCATGTCTAACAAGTATTCCAAGTATTTCAGGAGATGAAAACAGCATGCACTTCCTAAACTAAATAGCGGTGGGCAAATACAATCGCTCATAGGGTCAAATATTCAGATTTCAAAAACAAGGACTCAAGATTTCAAGAGAAAAAGCATTCATCTTTCACATAGGGAACACGACTATTTTATTAGAAACACAACATTTTATTCTAAGGATCTCAAATAGGTTAGGGGTTTTACATTTTAGTTATGCATCACCCTACTATACTAGGGCTATAAACTGGTGTTACACAGACTCAGGAGGGTATACAAGGCTTAAACAACATATTACTCTTCACAAAATGACATACAAATGCAGGTAATTATACTTGCTCAAATTAGTTAACTGACTACTTGGATTTCAAGTCATTTCCTTTTAACAAATTAACAGTAGTAAAAGACAAATGAACTGACACATGATTTACTCCACAAAAAACAAAAAGACCAAGTGATCATTAATTCAAGTTATTCACACAGTGAGATACAACAATCACACGAGGGAAAGGAAAGAGCGAAATATATTATGCAAGGGTGAAAAAGAGAATATGTAACTTCTTCCTAGTTCAGACTTAGTCCTACTTGTTCTTATATTATCTAAGTTTTAGACTATTATATGAGATAACATGGCAGTAATGGAATGAACAATATCCACTCAAATTCTACATATCTTCACTCTCTAATGGAACATAACACACCTTCAAGCAGACATGATAGACAACAGGTTACCACTACACACTTCATCTTAGAAACAGAGATAAAATAGGCCTTCCACTAAAATTTTACATGATATACAGTGCAAAACAGACAGGTTCAGATATTGTATGCATTTAAATCATTTTTAAGTTGAATTTCAATCTAAAATCAAGTGTTGAAGCTAATAATGTAATGCAATATCAAAATGAGACTAAGACCTATTCCTGACAACATATTCATTCCTTAAACTGATTCAACAGATATGCAGTCAACTTAGACCTAGATGGAATGCAGGAATAACTCAATAGAATTCATTTACAACTTATTTCAATTTTTGAAGGAGGTATACAAGCATCACATAGTCAGACAAGTGGTTGCAGGGTAGAACTTTACACAAAGAGTTTCTAAATAATCATACATCAACTTAGATTCATTTCCAATGACTTTAAACTACTTTATGCTATTTAACTAGACAAAACTTGGTCATTTCAGCACATAACAACTAGCACACATGATTAACTCTTAAACAATGTTGTAAGCTCATTTTTTAATCATGCTTAACATGTACTTAATCACAAAGAAAATGATAGATGATCGTACAATTAGTTATGAAGGTTGTTTAACTAAACTATTTCCACAAAGCAAGATTCATTTCATGACTCAAGTTAATCACTCTAGTTAATGAGTTATACTAGATTAATCAACGAACTAAGCACATAGTAACTTATCTAAACAGACAGTAATTAAAAGAAATAGAAGCGAATTTACCTTCTTGGAGGGCATCCTAGTCGAGCAGGGGGTAGAGTGGATTCTTCACTTCATTGCTAGCCTCACAAGAAAAGATTTCAGTAAAAAGGGACTATTTTGGCTAGTTAAGGATTTTGAGCAAACTCAAATTCCTAGATAAGCCAAAATTTAACTAAAATCCCTAGCTTTAAAAGATTACAAAAATTAAGAACTCTTTGAATGCCGAAAAGCTCTCTCAATCGCTGTATAAGGGGTTCCTTATATAGGACCTTAACCTAGGGTTTCAATCAGCCCTAAATCGATGTGGAAGAAGTGAAATTGAGGGGAAAATTTCCTCCAATTCGTATAGAACCAATCATAACTCGATATTCAAATTTACAAATGGATGAAACTCATTAATAAATTGCAGCAAAAGTGAAAGTAGGATGGACAACCTCAACTCCTTGGCTGAAGCATGGTGGAGAGAGGTGGAAGGGACAAAACTCATGATGAGTCTTGCCAGGAATAGCCATGCGGAGCCTAGATTAGCAGGTTGCAGTGTTGACGTTGACTTTTCCAGTATGAATGACGCGAGCAGAGGTGGAGCGAAGTTCTCCCCTTACGAGAAACTTTTCGAAATGAAATGTGAGAAGGGCTTTTCCCCTTTTGAGCTGCTCGTGGGCCTATTTGAGCTGGACTCGGCCTAAAATTAAAAGGAACAGGCCCAATTTCATAAACAATAAAAGAATTAAATAGAAATAATATCTTTGCAACTGTGGCCTCAATTTAATTTAAAATTTAACCAATATTCTTTTAATTATAACCACAATTAATATAAAAATCAATTAGTCATTATAACTATAATCAAATTTGAAGTATTTAAAACTAAAGATAAGTTGATGTAAAACTTAAGATATAATTGACAATTAATTTAAGTAATTTCACTTCTCAGTTTAACGGAGTAAAATATTTATCAATTAATCACCTTTTAGTTTAAACATTTAATTAAATAATTATTTTTACTATTTTGAATTAAATTTATGATAAATATATTTAAAAATCAAGATAATTATGTAAAAGTATGCATGTAATATACAATGATATACTGGGTGATATTTTGCCAAATGAAATGGCAAAATGTACTTGTAACTAATTTAAAATCATTTTGACTTGACAATGCATATTTCACTCGGTTAATGATTCAAGAAGTCCGACTAATTAAATAAAATTTATGAAAGACAAAAATTAAGTGTCAACAAAGACTCGTGTTGATAGCGTATTTTAATAAATAAATCTAAAAGAATATTGTAGGTAAAGGTAGAGAGAATAGAGAAAGATTATTATTTTTCTTGAGGGATGAAAATATAATGAATGAGAATCCCTATATTTATAGAAAATAAACTAAATTGGTCCCAAAGTAACTAAGCCTAATTTTTCTCCAAAACGGGTTCAGTAGTAGGAAAGAAAGGGACCTCTCACTCAATTCAATAACATAAAAAATAAACAGACGTTCACAATAATACATAAAATTTATTTTTAACCAATGACTCTTTCTTTCATGGTCACACACTTCCTAAGTCCATCACACATACCAACCTAGTACTATTGCTTAAGAAGGATTTGGTACAAAATTACTCAGAGTTAAGACCTATAAGTCTAAGTAACTTTATCAATAAGGTGTTATCAAGGTGGTTCATGACAAATTAGAGATTGTATTATCATATATGATTTCTGCTAATAAATTAGGTTTTGTAAAGGGGAGGAGCATTATCGAATATGTTCTTTTGACACAGGAAATTGTAACATATATTAGAAAGATGTGTAAACCTGCTAATGTGGTGGTCAAATTAGATATGAAAAAACCATATGATAGAGTATCATTACCATATTTAGATAAAGTACTTAGCAGAATGAGATTTGTTGGTCAGTTCATTGATATGACATGGTGGCTTATTGCAAACAACTAGTACTCAATATTACTAAATGGTCAGGCAACATGCTTTTTCACTCCACTAGGGGTGTCAAACAAGGTGATCCACTGTCACTAGCTCTTTTCATCATATGAGTAAAGGTCCTTTCTAGAAATCTAAATGTAGTATTTGACAGTAGCAACGATATGGAATATGAGATGCCAAAGTGGGGTCATAATATCAATCATTTAGCTTATGTAGATGATATTATAATATTTGCATCAGTAGAAAAGAAATCATTGAAGATGATCATGGAGATTCTGCAAGAGTATGAGGTAATATCAAGGCAGTTAATCAACAAGGATAAGAGTGCCTTTTGTATGTACTAAAACAACAAACAATCTGGTTCAGCAAGTGGAACAAGTTACCGGTTTTACAAGGAAAAAATTCTTATTAAAATTTTATGAGCTTTAGAGCTGGAAAATTAAGTTGTTGTAATATAGAGGCAAGCCTGTACTATAACGCCCCGAAATATGGTCTGAGCAAAACACGACACTCAGTGCATGACTGCATGTGATCGAGCGAATCACATGGGCTGCTGAATCAATATGGGCATCAAAAGTATGAAATAATAATGATAATAAAATATGTAAAACAATATATTGAAAATAATCTGAAATATTATATTGGAAAATACTATGAAAATATAATAATTCTGCATGACTAACATTACATGCTAAGCGAGTCTATGAAACCTTTGGACATGAGTCTGACTGCTAAAACTGTTTACCATGACAAAGCCCTAGCATACCTCTACTGTAAAGCATAACATGTAAATGAATAAAGCTGACACCCCGAATGAGACGGGACTCACCAATAACAGATACGGATGAAGTCCTAATGCACATATCCATCATCCTGAAATTCAGTACCTACACCGTGAAGTGTAGGCCCCAAACAAAAAGAGACATAACTATATTTGAATTGTACTGTATGTAAAGCAACTGAAAGAATAAACAAGCACATGGAATAATAGGAACTGAAACTGAACTATGAATATGAACATGATCTGACATAAATGTAAAAACATGTATAAAATATGTATGTCTGTATATATGTGGGAGAGCAATAGTATAACCGACATAAAATCACCACGCTAGCATGTGGCATCTGATCCCTGCTCGATCAGCTAAGCCATCTCCTACCTTACTAGGGTACGAGTCATGAATATGACATGAATGGACTCAATAACCTGTTGTGGCTAACATAAATGAATCATCCTAACTGGGCAAAGCGATCCTTATCCTTCATTAGCATACGTAGTTTCAAGTATTAAACCTTCCGGTAATCTATGTAACTCCCAAAACATGAGTGTAAATATAGTTGGCTTGTAGGCTGGCCTATGAATTTCATGAATATAACTTGTAAACATGATTCGTAAATGTAAATTAACATGAATATAAATACATAATATAACTTGTGCAAAAACATGTATACTTTCATAGATTGAGTAATAATGATTCATGACTTGTATTCAGGAACTCATGAAATTCAAAGCATGTGTTTATGGATTACGAACAGGTTCATGACAAATCATAATGACGTATAATGAATACAAATAATGAAAACATAATATACGCATGGTATATAGTTGTACATGTATATGTGGTCATCATAAATTAGAACAAAACCCTAGGTCTGAGGAAATTCATAGTTCATGGATTAAAAGCGATGTGGGGAAGAACAATGATGTTCCCACACATGGATAGAAGCTCTACATGCCTTAATTGCTCCAATACTATTAATAAAAATCTGAACTTTGAAAAAGAAACCCAAATCTTGAATTTTAATGTCTTGCGTTGGGTTTTCTTGAAAACCCTAGGTTATAAACAATGAATTTCACTTAGGAATTTAGCATACTTGATTAGAATCACGTGGAAATACCTGAAAGGGCTTACCTTGAGTTATGAGGATGATGGAAGAAGAGAACTTCGTTCTAGGGTTTGGAAAAATAAGAAAACTGATTTTTCAGAACTAAGCTCGCAATATATATTGTTCCAGTCGTCGAGAGATTTATGGCCGTATTATATGGTCTGTATAACTTTTACGGTGAGGGGTACGGTCTGTACAATTTTGTATGGTCCGTATAAAATGACCGTCATCGAGGTATGACTTTCCAGTGATTACCAAAAACTGAGGGAGGGGCCTATGGTCAAAATATACGGTTTGTATATTTTTATATGGTCCATATAACCTACCATACATTTTCAATTTTGACAGTTATTTGTATAACCCATTTTTACGGCCCGTGCCCATTTCTACAGTCTATAAAACCTTGGCATAAAACTAGAAATGCAGAACTGAAACTGGATTTTTAACTTAAACTCCCCATTTTGGTTTTCTAAACTTCTGCATCATGAACATGACTTAGTTTGGAGGTAGGTGTTACAATATCTCTCTCTCGGGATCATTCATCCTCGAATGATGGGTCATGGTAGAAATAAGGCTGGGCATGGCATGAGTACTTGAACGTTACGAATCATGACATGAAACATGGGGACTGGATGACTTGATTACATGAAGACATGAACATGGTGACATGAGGCGTGAGTAATGAATACATGAACATGAAACATGAGACATGGATACGCATGAGATATGACATAAATACTGAAGGTATTACCTTGTACGCTTTCTGCTTGCTCCTCCAATAAGTGCGGATATCTGGACTTCATGTCCTCTTCAGCTTCCCATGTAGCTTTCTCAACTTTCTGACTTATCCACAACACTTTCACAGAGACAACTTCCTTAGTCCTCAACTTTCGAATCTGACAATTCAAAATAGACATAGGAACCTCTTCATAGGTTAGGCCTTCCTTAACTGTGATGGATTCGGTAGGGACAACTAATGACGGATCTCCCACACACTTTCTCAACATAGACACATGAAACACCGAGTGTATCACAATTAAAATATTGTGTCAATTCAAGCTCATAATGGCCACTTCGGCCGCCGATCACTATGGCCACTCAGCCGGTGGACAACCTCCACTGGAGACTGGTCCACCTATATCCCAACCTCTAGTATATGATTCCAACTTCCTACCCCTCAAACCATCACTAAATAATGCTACATATACAAGTATTACACAACCCCAAAGAGAGCTTACTGATTTTCCTAACGAAAAAACAAACCAACCAAAGTATGCTAATTTATTAAAGCCCCATACAATAGTACAAAGTGCTCGCAAATAACTATTCCATCCAAAATTGTGACTTTTGTGGATGGAGAACCATACTTTTCTTGGAATTCTACAGAAGTACAACAGATGATAATTAAAGAGGAATTATAATATGCAGTTCTTGGTAAGTTCTCCTATGATAACATTAGATATTAAGGAATTAAGGAACATTATTCCAATACAGTGTGACATCAAAAGCAGAGCAGTAATAGGTCTGATTGATGAGAGGTACATCTTGATTCATTTGTCTCTATTGGAGGACTATGTGAGGATGATGTCCATAATCCAAGTCTCTACGCCTCACATCCGAATAGGACTTCTGGAGACTCTGAGCCGTTTTCAAACACTCCTGAACAAACTTGACTTTTTCCATAGCCTGATGGACCAAGTCTGGCCTCAAAAATTCTGTTTCACCAACTAAATGTCAATCTACACCTTATCCCATATAGAGCTTCGAACGGTTCCATATGGATCCTAGAATGGTAACTGTTATTGTAAGCAAATTCAATAAGAGGCAAGTGATCATCCCAATTACCTTTGAAATATAGGACACATGCTCTCAATATGTCCTCAAGGGTCTAAATAGTACGCTCTGCCTGGTCATCTATCTGAGGATGAAAAGTTGTGTTGAGATTTACCTTGGTGGGCAAAAATGCTTTGTGAACTGGGCGCCACAATCCAAAATAATGGACACTGAGTCCCATGAAGCCTGACGATTACTCAGATATATAACTTGGCATAGTCCTCTACTAAATCTGTGGTCTTGACTTACAAGAAGTGGGTTGATTTAGTGAGTCGATCTACAATCACCCAAATTGAATCATGCCTTCAGGATGAGTGAGGTAGACCTATTATGAAGTCCATGTTTATCATCTCTCATTTCCACACTGGAATATCAATATTATGAGCCAACCTACCAGGCCTTTGGTGGTCAGCTTTCACTTGCTGACAATTTAGATACTTGGCTACAAAATTTGCCACATTGCTCTTCATATCGTTCCATTAATGAATCTCTTAAGATTATGATACATCTTTGTAGAACCTGGGTGGATAGAATACCTGGAATTATGCACTTCTGCCATGATCCGCTCTCTGAGTACATCCACATCTGGAACACATAACATGCCTCGGTTCCTCAAAGTACTATCATCTCCCCTTGTTCAAAAGCCACAGTCTTATGCTTGTGATCCCATCTTTTAACTGCAATAAAAAGGGATCATTAAACTGCTTCTATTTCACCTCAGCTACTAAGGAGGATTCAAATTTATTCTGGATAACAACACCACTATCTTCGGAGTCCATGAGCGAACTCCTAAGCTGGATAGTCAGTGAATTTCCTTCATCATGGTTCTATTTTCTTCTGACCACTAAAATTTGACTTTATTTAGAGTTAATCTAGTTAATGGAGCTATGATGGAGGAAAAACCCTTTACGAAGCGCATGTAATAGCCTGCCAGACCCAAGAAACTCCTTATCTTAGAGGTTGAGGTGGGTCTGGGCCAATTCTTTACTTCTTCGATTTTCTAAAAGTCTACCATCATACCTTCTCCAGAAATTAAGTGGCCTAGAAACGCCACTGATTTTAGCCAAAATTCACACTTGGAAAAATTTGCATAAAGCTCGCGATCCCGGAGAGTCTGCAACACTATTCTGAGATGTTCTGTATAATCAACCTCACTACGAGAATAGACTAGAATATCACCGATGAAGACAATGATGAAAAGGTCAAGATCAGGATTGAAGAATCTGTTCATAAGATACATGAAGGCATCTGGTGTATTCGTAAATCTGAATGACCTGACATAAAATTCAAAATGACCATAGCGAGTTCCGAAGGCGGTTTTCGGATGTCAACTTCCTTAAGCTGATAGTAACCTGATCTGAGGTTATTCTTGGAATAACATTGGGCATCCTGAAGTTGATAGAATAAGTCATCGATTCCGGGAAGAGGATATTTGTTCTTAATGGTAATCTTGCTTAACTGCCAATAGTCAATGCACATACACAAAGATTCATCCTTCTTCTGAACAAATAAGACCGGTGCACCCCAAGGTGAGACACTAGGTCTAATAAATCCCTTATCAAAGAGGTTTTTCACCTGGGTTTTTTATTTTTCTAACTCTGCTGGATCCATTCTGTATGGCGGAATAGATCGGCTTAGTGTCGAGAAGTAAATTAATTCCAAAGTCAATCTCCTTATCAGGAGGGACTTTGGGAAGATCCTCGGGAAAGAATTCTGGAAACTCGTTGACAATTGGTACGGACTGAAGAGTTGGGGTCTGGGAATCTGCATCCCTAACTCAAACTAAATGGTAAATGTACCCCTTGGATATCATCTTTCTGGCTTTAAAATAGGAAATAAACCTTTCTATGGGTGCTACTGCACCACCCTTCCATTCTACTGAACCAACAACCTACTAGTGCGAACCATCCCCTATTTACTTGAGCCTGCAGGCATGAAACGCAGCGTCCACCGACAAAAGGGACGTCAGTACGACTGATGTACCGAGTATGTCAGGCATGAACAATAGCATAACAGGGATATAAAAATAAACTGAGACAGAAACAGCCGACAGCCGACAGCTGACAGAAATAACCGATAGCAATAGTGACAGAAATAGCCGATAACAATAGTTGACAGAAACAACCAACCAATTGTAAATGCCTCTGAGGGCCATAATATGCCTGAATATCATGCACAATGCGGTATACATATATATATATATACATATATATATATATATATATATATATATATATATATCAGGCATATTATGGCCCTCTTCCTTCCCATAACATGCAAATGCAGTATACATATATATATTGGCCTCATCGGGCATCTTCCTTCCCATAACAGCCTCTATGGGCATCATATCATTTTGGCCTCTGTGGGCATAATCATTATCATATCCATCTGATCATGTGGTCTGCGTATCCCATTTCCCATCCCCAATATATGGTCCAGGGTAATATATGAATAAAATGCATGAATGACAATGAAATATTTTTTAACTTATCGGATGACATAATATCCTTGTACCTTCGGCTAACATTGAGAATATTAACATATTTTCCACATACCTCAATAAGGATTTAGGAACATATTTAGACATGCTTTCAACATAGGAATCAATAACAGGAACATCCTCGGCTACTAGGAGCAAAATAATTTATGGAGCAATATTATATTTACGTTTCGTTACATGGAACATGCCAAAAGAAGAAACAATTTGCCTTAACATACCTTGAACAAATTAGAACCACTATGCTCTTCCCCCGAGCTTCCAAGAACCAAGAGACTATGACAACTCATATTTCAGTCACGGTTTTCTACTTTAAATATAATGTATCCATAGGCAAACAATTAAGTTGATATACATTGCTTTTGATAAATAGAAGACATTATGTTGCTAGACGTAAAATGGGAGACTATGTTGCTGAACATTTCTTTTGGTGGATGGAGGAAGAGTACATAAAATGAAGTATTACTTCATAAAGTGAGATAATGACTTTTCTACTATGAATGTGTTGGTGGCACATTGGTTACATATGGATTTTCCAATTGACACATACCCCCCCCCCCTCTTGACTAATTATTTGGATAAGTTTGCAATGTATTTTAAGTGACAATTTTAGCACTAACCTAATCTTTATCCAACAATTCATAATTAATACTATGCTCCAACACTTAATCGATTACACACATAATTAATTTCTTGATCCCAAATCAATTAAATCTTAATGACTTATAAAACCTTCATATACTCAATGTCATAATCGTGCGATATAGCACTAGTCCATAACCTCTTTTGGGACATACAACTATTATTATCAATCCCCGTCGTCACACTTATTAAGTCCTAAATTATTTTGGGATTGCATCCTTTTATATACTAAGCTTCTTTATTCACATACGTGAACATGACCAAAAATCCTCTAACGCTCGGGTCTGTTTACATAGGTCTAGCTCAAACCATAACCCAAAAGTACGGGATGTTACAATTAGCAACATCGAACAACTAGGGGTTAAGACCCCATACAAAATGCCTAACTCTGGCCCTCAGTCTGGAACCAGGTGTGGAACATACTTAGCCAACGAAACAAAGTGGAGGTAGTACTCATGCACACTCCTACCATTCTGCTTGAGCTTGTCGAATTAAAGAGCATTTGCCTCCCTGACCTCTAATGGCAAGAAATGTTCAATGAAAGCATCTGCAAACTCATCCCAAGTCGCATGAGACACATCTTCCCCTCAGGACTGTTCCCATGACTCATACCAAATATTAGCAACATCCTGAAACTTATATGCCCCCAACTCTGCTGCCTCTAACTCAGTAGCATGCATAATATGAAAGATCTTCTGAAGCCCACCAATGAACTTTTGTAGATCCACTATCTTACTAGACCCTATGAACACTAGAGGGTCCATACACAGAAATTATTGAGTCCTGAAACTGGATGAGTCTCCATTAGTAATGTACTCGGAGATATTCATTGACATTGAGTTTGTGCAACTACAATCTGGATGAGCAACTGAATATCTCACCTAACACCTGGGTTAGTGGAACTGGGCAGCTGAATTGGAGTACGAACCTTCGCAAGCCCCCTAGTGTCAAGTGGGGGTGATATTCCCACATCGGCTCTCTGATCCTGAGTGTTCTCCTCTTGAGCAGCACTAGTAGCGGCCATTTTGCTTGTAGCTAACTTCTTTTTAGCAGGCATTTTCTGAAATACATAATATGCATGAGTTAGAAGAATGTCCTGAAGGTATAACTTAAACTGCACGATCTAAAGTATGAAAGAAGTGAGACAATCCTAGATGTCTTGGTGGTCGACTGTTTATATGTGTGGGTGCCTCACACACGTAAAAGTGACCCCACTGGACACGGTTTCATAAGCTCCCTAAGACACTTGAACCTAGGCTCTGATACCAAGTTTTGTAACGTATCAAACCATGGCCTAGGCAAAACACGATATTCGGTGCTTGACTGCATGTGACCGAGTGAATCACATGGGCTGCTGAATCAACATGGGCTGCTGAATCAACATGGGCATCAAAAGTATGAAATAATAATGATAATAAATTATGTAAAACTGTATATTAAAAATAGTCTGAAATATCATAGCGGAAAATAATCTAAAAATATAATAATTCCGCATGACTAACATTATATGCTAAGCGAGTCTATGAAACATCTGGACATAAGTCTGATTGCTAAAACTATTTATCAGGACAAGGCCCTAGCATACCTCTACTGTAAAGCATAACATGTAAATGAATAAAGCTGACACCCCGAATGAGATGTGACTCACCAATAGCAGATACTGATAAGGTCCTAATGCACATATCCATCGTCCTAAAACTCAGTACTTGCACCGTGAAGTGCATGCCTCGGGCAAAAAGGGATGTAAGTACATTTGAATTGTACTATATGTAAAGAAACTGAAATAATAAGCAGACACATGGAATAATAAGAAATGAAACTGAACTATGAACATCAACATGATCTGACATGAATGTAAAAATATGTATAAAATTTGTATGTCTGTATATATGTATATCTATGGGAGAGCCATAGTATTACCGATATGAAACCACCATGTTAGAACATGACGGCTGATCTTTGCTCAATCAGCTAAGCCACTAGTACATTGCTAGGGTACGACTCATGAACATGATATGAATGGATCCAATAACCCGATGTGGGTAACATGAAGGAATCATCTTAACTGGGTGGAGCAATCTTTATCCTATATTGGCATATGTAGCTTTAGGTATTAAACCTTCTCGGTAATTTGTGCAACTCCCAAAACATGAACGCGAATATAGCTGGCATGTAAGCCCATGAATTTCATGAATATAACTTGTAAACATGATTTGTAAATGTAAATTAACATGAATATAAATACATAATATAACTTGTGCGAAAACATGTATACTTTCATGGATTGAGTAATAATGATTCATGACTTGTATTCGGGAACTCATAAAATTCAAAGCACGTGTTCATAGATTATGAACAGGTTCATGACAAATCATAGTGATGTATCATGAATACAAATAACAAAAACATGATATAAGCATAGTATATAGTTGTACATGTATATGTAGTCATCATGAATTAGAACAAAACCCTAGGTCTAAGGAAATGTGTTTTTCATGTATTAAAAGCAACGTGGGGAAGAACAATGATGTTCTCACACATGGATAGAAACACTACATACGTTAATCGCTTCAATACTTGTAATAAAAATCTAACTTTGAAGAAGAAACCCAAAGCTTGAACTTTAATATCTTGGGTTGGGTTTTCTTAAAAACCCTAGGTTAGAAACAATAAATTTTACTTAGGAATTAAGTATACTTGATTAGAATCGCATGGAAATACATGAAAATGGCTTATCTTGAGTTATGAGGATGATGGGAGAAGAGAAATTCGTTCTAGGGTTTGGAAAAATAAGAAAACTGATTTTTCAGAACTAAGTTCGCAATATATATTGTTCCAGTCGTCGAGGGATTTATGGCCATATTGTATGGTCCATATACTTTTACGGTGAGGGACAATTTTGTACGGTCCGTATAAAATAACTGTCATTGAGGTATGACTTTCCAGTGATTACCAAAAGCTGAGGGGGACTCTACAGTCAAAATGTACAATTCATATATTTTTATACGATCCATATAACTTACCGTACATCATCAATTTTGACGGTGATTTGTATGGCCCATTTTTACGGTCTTTCCCATTTCTAGGGTCCGTAAAACCTTGGCATAAAACTGGAATTGCGGAACTAAAACTGGGGTTTTAACTTAAACTCCCCGTCTTGATTTCCTAAACTTCTGAATCATGAACATGGCTTAGTTTGGAGGTAGGAGGTGTTACATGTACTCATCACTAGTGTTTTATAAAGTAACCCTATCTACATGTTGTCTGCAGTCGTTCCTACAAAATATACCACAAATGAACTTCATAAGATATTTGAAAAGTTTTAATGCAGTAACAAGGAGGAGGGAAGAAGTAGGTATTGAGTTTCATGGGAGAAGATTTGTTTACCTAAAGAAGAAGGGAATTTAGGATTCAGATCATTATATGATGTGTCTAATGCACTCTTTGCCAAACTGTGGTGGAGATTTAGGACATCAAACTCATTATGGTCAACATTCATGTGGAATAAATATTGTAAGAAGCTTAAGCCTACTAAAGTACAGTGAAAAAGAGGATCTCAAATATGGAAGAAGATGATAGAAGCAAGAGACCAGGTGGATCAACATATTTAGTGGAAACTAATAATTGGAACATGTGATGTTCGAGAAGACAATTGGACTAAACTTGGTGCACTTGCTCAGATTATGCCAACAAATTTTCATATTGATAGTAATATAGAAGATCAGTCATACTTTATGAACTCGGAAGGCTAGAATACTCAGAGAATGCAAGCAATACTGCCAGCAGATATTGTGAAACATATAAATTCTTAACTATGTATAGTGGAACAATCATAGGAGAAGGATAAATCCTAGTGGATGCTTACCAGCACATGTAAATTTACTATAGAAAGTTCTTGGAATTTGCTAAGGCGGAAAGGGCAAGAATCTATACATTTCTCAAGGTTGTCGATGAAAGGAGTTCTTTTCAAAATATCCTTTTCTTATGAAGACTGTGGAAATTCAAACTACCAGTTGATGATGTATTGAAGAGAATAAATATTTTAATAGAATCAAAGTGTAGATGTTATGGAATTCCATAGCAAGAAGAAACAACTCAACGCCTGTTTTTTACTAGAGATTTTGTTGCAGAAATATGTCATGATTACACTAATACAACTGCGATTATTGGTCCAATGGTTCAGATTCATCATGCATTAGTGAAATGGGGAGATATGCAATGTGCTCCAAAGCTAAAACCAATTCTGAAAACAGCACCAACTTTTATATGTTGGCAACTATGAAAGAGAAGAAACTCAATAATGCATGGAGAAAGTATAAACAAAGAGAAGGTAATATATAAGATAAATTATAATCTTCATAATCTGGTTAGAACAAGATATCCTTGGCTGGAGAATGTCCCATACAACTGGCCTCAAATGGTGTAATACTTGGAAGGATACAGACCAAGAATTGGTTACAAGGTAGTGTAGTGGAGATGTCTAACATCAGGCTGGTTCAAGTGTAACACAGATGGTTCTTCAAAGGGAAATTCAGGATTGAGTTCAACAGTCTTTTACATAAGCGATGAGTTGGGAGATCTAATATATGCAGGAGCAAGAAGACTGGATGATACAAACTGTAAAGAATGGATTTTGGGCTTAACTCAACCCCAAAAGCTAACTTGTATGGTGAGGATTGTCCAAGTCCATATAAGGAGTCCATGCTCCCATTCCATATCCGATGTGGGACTCTTAACACTCCCCCGCACGCCCAGACCTTGTTAACTGGAGCATGAATAATATAATTTGGGGTTCCAACATCGGTGAACAAAGAATTGGAATGAGTCTGGCTCTGATACCATGTGAAGAATGGATTTTGGGCCTAACTCAACCCCAAAAGCTATCTTGTATGGTGAGGATTGTCCAAGTCCATATAAAGAGTCCATGTTCCCATTCCATATCCGATGTGAGACTCTTAACAACAACCAATATAAATGTAGAAGCACATGCCATACTTGATTGGATAGAGTACTATGTGAATAATGAGCTGATACATGTTGTGCTTGAGACATACTCACTAACCCTGGTTAGTATAATACAAGGTGTATGAGAAGTACCATGAAAATTTAGCATGGAGATTAATAATATCAACTACCGGAGGAATAGGGGTCAAGTGCAGTTTTCTCACATTTTTAGGGAAGGCAATGCACTTGCATATTTTTTAACTAATCTAGATTTTTATTTTGCAGGTACAATTCATTTTCAGATTTTCAGGAGTTACCAGTGGAAGCAAGAAGGATTCTTAACAGTGACAAGGCAATGCTGCCTTGTATTAGAGACAAACCATACATAAATAGAAAACCAGACCAAGGAGAAATATCTGCATCACTAGAAAATCAACCAATGCTAATTTATGATTGTTGACATAAGGTTTAGGACAAAATAGATTTGCAGAAACAAGACAAGCAAATAAAAAGCTGAGAAATGAGGGCAGAAGAACTGTTTGGCTATCTAAGACTATCCTAATTAATGTGTGGTATTAGCAGTAATTTTCAACCTATTAGTTGGATTTCATTAGACAGCTGAAGCAGGTTTTAGATATTGATCAGCACAACAAGAACCATACAATAAAAAATTGGATACAATGAGCATCTGGTAGCAGATTTGAGAAGCAAATACTTCAACAAAAAATATGAAATATTCTCATACTTTCGCTTGAATATTTAATTGATTCCATAGCACCTGGTGAGAGCTTTGAGGTAACTGATAGTGACATCAATCCAAAGAAGAAGATTTTGTTGCAGCACTACTATTTATTGTTGAATTTTTGTTGTTGAACAAATTCTAGATTTACACTTTTTTGTTATAGAATAGATTTCTGTTATTTCTTCATTTATTTGTAAATACGTTGATTTTATTTTGGAATAAAATACCAACAGAATGTTGCTAGTTGGTTTAGCTTAAAAAATAATAATTTATTTTTAACATTTTGAAAATTGTCCCCACAATAATAATAATAAAAAAATGTCCAAACGCCCATTTGAAGATAAAGAAAAGAAAGAGGGTGGGTGTGGACGTGTAAGAAAGGAGTGGGTGAAATTCATACACGAGGAACATAAGGGTAAGACTAAGAGAAGAAAGCTAGCAAAAGTATATTCCAGATGACCATGGAGCTATGCAGAGGACCAACTGCATTTGCATGGACAAACTCCATCTCCTCTACTACTCTTCAAGTCCCTCGGACTCTCTTTGTATGCATCTATCCCTCACTTAATTTCTCATTTTATATACAAATAATGTTTTTATTTTTAATTTGTATTTAAAAATAGGCAGGTGTGTCTAAAAGAATTACAATTTGGTGTGTGAATGGAAACATTGACTCTGCTCCCTCTCCCAAGGTACAATCTACATTACTCAATTTATCTGAGAAAGTTAAAATACTGGTACAAGTTTAGGATGTTAACTATGGAGAACTTACTAGTTGTGTGTATATATATATATATAAATTATTTCATGCTTAAGTTAACGGTAAAAAATTGTTTTACTGGTTCAGGAAAGTAAGATGATTGTATCAGTCACTGGTATATGGAGGGAGTAAATTATTTCATGGTTAAGTTAACGGTAAAAAATTGTTTTACTGGTTCAGGAAAGTAAGATGATTGTATCAGTCACTGGAGCTACTGGTTTTGTTGGGAAAAGATTGGTGCAAAGATTGCATGCAGGTACTTCTTCGTGACTATGGTTTTGAACTTGGCAACATTTGATTGGAAATTATATTTATGGAGTCTAGTAAAAACTCTTCACTAAATATCTACAAGTTGTTTCGTGGACCTACAATAAGTATAAGTCAAAATTGGAAGGTAGGGTACTAGTATTTAGGAGATGTATCTGTTTGTGTGTGCATAGGCACACACTTACCTTCATTATATATAGTTCTTGACCACTGCGTGGGTTGCTATTTGAGTTACACCACTATATATGGCAGGTCCATTAAATTGCTGATGAACTGGTTCGTGTGTCGTCTCCAAAATTAATTGAAGCTGATTTAATAAGCAATACTTGGTTCTTGGAATTAACACTAAGACATTGTCATGCATGGAGATGTAACGTGCCATAAGATGTGAATTTCCCAAACACAACTTACAACAACAACATACCCAATGTAATTCCACAAGTGGGATCTGGGAGGGTAGGATGTATGCAGATCTTACCCCTACCTTTGTGGGGTAGAGAGGCTGTTTCCGATAGACCCTCAAAATTCAAAAGATTCCCAAACATAACTTATATTGTAGAAAAACCAGGTTATGTAACTGGTTCATCTTAAATGCAGATAAGCATCAGATTCGAGTGTTGACAAGGTCAAGATCCAAAGCACAGTCAATATTTCCGGGTAAGAAGGTAATTGAAAGAAATAATCCCTTCGATTATTTTTATTAATTGAAAGACTATATATACAATTTACATATTTCCATAATAGGAGAATCATATTCCTATTCTACTCCTAAAACCTTATTCTACTTGGATACTAACTATACAATTATGGTAATACAAATTATGGTAATTGTACAATACTATTTACACTACAAAACCTTACCTAATCCGTTACTATATACACGGTAATATACAGCCCACTGTGCACGGTAATATACAGCCCAATATACACAATATACACATGTATATTGTGTATATTTAACAGTAATGATTGTTTTAATTCACCCACTCTACTTTAGCGTTATTCTTTCTTCTCTGGAGAAAAGCTGAGATTGTTCTTATTCTTGTTGAAATATGCAGTTAAAGAGTTTCCAGGAATTGTAATTGCCGAGGAACCAGAGTGGAGAAACTGCATTGAAGGGTCAACAGCCGTTGTAAATTTGGCTGGAACGCCTATTAGTACTAGATGGTCCCCCGAGGTATCTTTTGTCTCTCCTATTTTCTTGTTATCCTTTTTCAAGATATACAAGTCATTATGTGTAGATGCATTATATCTTAATTGGAATGTTTGACCTTTTTTATATTGCATGTCCCCCGTCATCAATGCATGTATTAACTTTTCAATGTAATTCTGCAGATCAAGAAGGATATCAAGCAAAGCAGGATTAGAGTAACATCCCAGGTCTGTTAGCTTCACGCATAGTGAAAAATGTCAATGATATGAGCAAGAATCTGAGCAATATCAGTTGCCCTGTAGGTTGTAGAATTAATCAATAATTCACAGGATGATGCCCGTCCCAAAGTTTTAATAAGTGCAACCGCAGTTGGTTATTATGGTACGGGAGACCAAATTCATGTATTTGCCTTGTTTTTCTGTTCCTATTTATTTAGCTTCCATCCCAGAACCTGTAAGCATGGTGCTTTTATGGCAAGTTGTTACAGGCTTTATCCTCTTACTACTCTTATCTGTTTTTTACTGGTAAAGCTTCAGTGAAGTGAGTTCTTGATATCCCTTGCTCAGGAACCAGTGAGACTAGAGTGTTTGATGAGCAAAGTCCGTCAGGAAATGACTACTTGGCTGAGGTAAATATGCTCAGTTACATACATATATCGAGCCAGCATGTTATATCTTTTTAGTTTTCATGTTCACTTTCTTTCAGGTTTGTAGAGAATGGGAAGAAGCTGCCATCAAAATCAATGACGATGTCAGGCTTGCTCTAATTCGTATTGGCGTTGTCCTTGGAAAAGATGGTGGTGCTTTAGGTAGTATGCTTTCTTTTTCTTCGTTTTTTTGCCCATAAATGATAAACTAGGTATACTTTCTTCCCTTTCCACATTGTTGCTTCTGGATTATAACAATTGTGATTGTGTTTTGTGAAAAATGTTGCTCCTTTACATGAAAAGGTTGCCCATTTATGGCAGCATAATCCAATTGATAACAACTATAGGTAGCAATGGATGTGAAACAAACACTACTCAGATTGGACACAAAGTAACAATCATTAGGTTATATTTAAAAGAAATATGATTAGAGTGGAGCAGACCAATGCAAGGCTTTGTTTACTGGGTGAAACTGTTACTCATCTTGTGGAAAAAAGAAGACATGATCTAGGACCTTTATTTTTCTTTGTTCTTTTTGAAGGGGGAGTAATCCAATATGTGCATGCAAAAGTGTGGTTTTATAACATTTAGTAATGAGGTGCCATAAAATTTATAAACTGGAAAATGAGTCAATAACCATCTATTGAAGTAAAACTATAAGTTAGTTCATCTTTTATAAAATAAAATTTAGATACCTACAATCCTAGAAATCGCAAATGATTTTGCATTTTGGAAAATTATATAGGAATTGGTCAAATTAATCAAAATCCAAAAGAGGGAACAGATGTTCAGGTTTGGAGTAAATTCATTTCCAAAGAAAAAGGACATTACGAAAATTTTCATTCCTTTTTCTTATCTTAAAATGGTCATCACGAAAATGCCCTCATGTAGCTGGAGTAGACCAATGATTCTTTGTCAAATAAGCCAAGAGAGTGTTATGGTTCTATAATTTATATACTTTCACTTTGGTGGCAGGTCTTGTTGGTCTTTGGAAATCCAACGGCTCTTTATTGTTGTAGAAAACATCACTCAGTGCATCTACCTTATCTCCTAACTTGTTTCCCTTAATAGTTTACCGAAATTCTACTCAAATGACCCAAGATACCAGATAGCTGTGGGCTCAGGCATTTGGATTATGATGTTTAGCGTCAAAACCTCTTTTTACGTTTCCCCCTTGAATTTTTATTTGAGGTACAAATTTGACAAGTAGTCATTAGTTTTTTGGGGTAACTACAAGGTTTTCTTATTGAATTTTTAGTGGAAAGCGAGGAAACAGTGTTTGCCCACCATCAGCTAAATGTGAATCCACCTGTGACAGAACATAATATTTAGATGCTTAATATCGTTTAAATCTCTCTATTTTCCTTTCTCTTGGTCTCTGCAGCTAAAATGATTCCTATCTTCATGATGTTTGCCGGGGGACCTTTGGGCTCCGGAAAGCAGTGGTATTGCCCTTTGATATTTGTCCTTATTATATCTATTTTCGGTTTATATGGATCAGAGATATGTATCTGTTGGGATGTTTGAATTTTAGTCCTAAGATTTTCCCCATTCTCACTTGGTAGATTCTACTGATAGGTTTTCTTGGATTCATCTGGACGACCTTGTGGATCTCATGTATGAAGCTTTATCCAATCCATCCTATAAAGGTAAAATCATCTATACTATGTATTTCTGTCGGATACCTTTTATGACTAAAGTTCGATTAAAAAGGGATACTTTTTTCACTGCTTCTATGTTTATCTGAACAATATAGTTGTGGTAGGTTGGCGACTGACAGAAGAATAATATAACCATGATGAAATTCTCTGAATACTGTGGCCAACCTCAATTAACTGATAGTGTAGTTGACCAATGGCAGGGGTGATAAATGGAACAGCACCGAATCCTGTAAGGCTGGGAGAAATGTGTGAACAACTGGGATCCGTTTTAGGGAGACCTTCCTGGCTACCAGTACCAGAAATTGCACTGAAAGCTGTCCTTGGAGAGGGTGCAGCAGTGGTAGGAAATTTGTAACATCAGCTTATTACCTATTTGTCTCCGACTCTTCCTGTATTGATCTTGCTAGAGTAATGTGTATTTCAGGTGTTGGATGGGCAGAAGGTGGTTCCGACAAAAGCCAAGGAGTTGGGGTTTCCATTCAAATACCGATATATCAAAGACGCTCTGAAAGCTATCATGTCATGACACCATCAGCCATCAACCCATATTCTATCTTTGAGTTGTCAACTCCATACGTGGTCCAAAAGGGTTTTGAGTTAAATTCATTTCAATTGCCTGGGAAAGGAAATAACTTCTTCTTGTTGTTTGGGCATATCAGTTTTTTTTCCCTTAATTTTTTATCAACCAAAATTCAATTCATAAACATCATGCAGGTGTCAAAAGTATGTACACCTTCATATCACACGCACAGACTCTCATATGCCTAGTCATATGAATTGAGTCATTTATAGATGAACTTTTCAAGAGCCCCCGGGCGAGATATATCAATTGAATTTCTTTTGAAATATTTATTTATACTTGGTCTATTATCTTCAACTGCAAAGAGGATAGACATTTAGTTTGATAAGGGCAAGTGCGTATACGCAAGTTAAATTAATTGAATGAAAAAGCTGATTCTGTAACATTGGAGCTTGTGTAGGGAAATGATTGAATGAAAAAGCTATTTCTGTACCAACCATTATTGTGATGGGGCGAGTGATATGTCTTCCTCACTAGTTAGAGTTTGGTAAGAGGGGGGCTCTCTGTATATACGTGAAGAAAACAGGATAAGGAGTTGTGAGCCATGTATAAATAAGTTAAAACATCAAAATGATTCTTCTTGGTTCTAATTCTGAAAGTGACAATCTGGTCCCTATCTCTCTTCAGGGCTGCTCTTATCCTACCGGGTAGAGCAACAACTCCCATAAAGAAATTATTGAGTCCAATAAGCAGTAGCAATGCGTGAACATAAATGTACCATTCTCTTTAAGTTTCCTTTTCTGATAATTGATTTGCCATTGTATTGTTGATTGAATTTATGATCACCTGTGAATCAAATTCTACTATAACTCTTGCATATCCATTTTCAAAACACCAGTGAGTATAGTTGTGACTTCAGCTCTATTGTTGGTGCAACTATCAAAGAATGCAGTGTCTGACATGATAAGATTTCCTTCTTGATCTCACAAACATCCTCTGACATGATAAGATTTCCTTCTTGATCTCACAAACATCCTCTGCCTCCTTCAGGACTGCATTCATCAGTGTTAAGCTTAAGCTTAATATCACGTGATTTGTTCCGTTGAACTGATTTTTTTAGATTCTTTCAATCTTTAAACTCAGCTGGCTCCAATCCCTAAATGTTACACCCCGTATTTTCGTACATCGTCGACATCGTAATGTTAGCCGACATAGGCTCGGAGATAGTAAGATCCCTCCAAGGGACTAATGAAGGTTTACGGAAGTGTTGAGTAAGTTTTGGAAAGGTTTAAGACTAATCGGGTCGACGAAAATAAGTTTCGATGAAAGTTCGGCAGAATGCCATCGTTCGGAGTACTCTGCGAAACGCAGAGCATGATATGTGAATCGCAGATGAGTCGCAGACTGATACAGGAAAAATTGAAAGTTGAGGGAAGATATGCGACAGTGTCTGCGAAAAGCAGACAGTGTCTGTGAAAAGCAGACAGTGTCTACGAAATGCAGATTGTGCCGCAGACCTAACACGGTGGCCGACTCTTTGGGGATATTTTAGTGTTTGCTCGATCTTTTTCTTCAATTTTGACCAAGATCAACCCTAAGCACCTCCAAACTCTCTCTAAATAATTCTCCATGGTTCCCAAGTGATTCCAAAGCCAAACCAACTACTTCCTTCATTAAAAGTATTGAAGATGATAAGAAAGTCTCTTGGATGAGGTTGTTACAAGTTGTGGGTTGCTTCAAGCTTGGGAGTGATTTCCAAAGCCTCTTCTAACTATTTTAAGGTAAGTTCTTCCTCCCCTTCATGGACTTGAGCATGTCTAAGTCTTGGATAGTTTAATTGGATGAAATAATGCAAGATAACACTTGTGGGAGTTGTAGGATCAATTGTGGTGTTGTTGTGTGTTGTTGTGCTACTTGTATGGGGTTGTGAGTATGATATAAAATTGTTGGATGGTTGAAGATGTTATGGAGATTAAGGAAAAATATTGGAAGGACTGACTGTGTTGCTATGTACATAGGTTTTCATGTAGAAGATGATATGGATTCTATGCACACTAGGTGTTCGATGAAATGTCTAAGTGAGTTTTCTTATGAGTTATGAATCTGTCGTTGATACAAATCATTCGTATATTGTAGATAATCGTTTGTAGAGCATATGAGGGCTTGTGGAATCCGTATAGCGAAGGTGACAAGGTATGTAGGGCTTATTCCTTCATTTTTAGGAATGATCTTATTTAGAACGAAATGAAACAGAACGTCTTTCAAAACGATCATATTCTTGATAACTTGAATTGTCATGTATTTCCATTCCATTAGAGTATATGACTCTTGTTTTTTCCTTGTCAGGAGTACTTTCAGCACTATATATACCTCTTCTTGATTGATGAAAGCTGATGTACATAGTTACATAATAATAATCGGAGGATACCGACCTTCAGTCACTTCGATCGTGGTCATATTGGTCTTCTGAGGTCATTCATGCATTGTATATATATGTATCTATTTTATGACATCGAGCCGCGCTATAGTTGGCTGGGTACGACACTTATATGTGCACACCACTGCAGTTGGGTACGTTATGATGATTCGCCCCACAAATAGGCTTGATATGTTATGATATGGCCCCATAGAGTGGCCCCATTTTACTATTATGCACATGATCATGAGTATGTCTATTGTACGCCCCCCGTGGCAGTTTTGAGTTTCAGGTTGACGTTTGTACCCTTCACTTGTATGACATTCGTATATACATGTTTTACATGCCTTATATTCAGTACATTCTTTCATACTGATGTTCCTCTTGATGGGGATGTTGTGTTTCATGTCCGCATGTGCAGGTAGACAAAACAAACACACCTCCTCAGTAGGCTATCTGACTCAAAGATTGGTCATCGCACTCCCTGTCACGATCCAAACCGGAGGGCTGCGATGGACACCCGGATCCCACTCGTCGGGTACCGCCATTTGTATATTTAACATCTAATCATAATTAATTACGGATTAAGCCGAAAGAAAATTATGAAAATCAGGTAACCATCTTATATATACACATACCCATACCAAGGCCGACAAAGCCATACAAGACCACTATCCACAGGACACTTGTCTACAAGCCTCTAGGAGTAGCAACATTAAAGGTCGGGACAGGGCCCCGCCATACCCATATATACAAGCAAAAATGTACCGTACCAAAATTAGACCAACACTCCGAACAAGGGGAGTGCTCCAAAAATCCGCTGGATTCGCAATCAACTTAACGTGAACCGTCGCCTTCTTTAACTGAACCTGCGGGCATGAAACGCAGTGTCTCCCGACAAAAGGGACGTCAGTACGACTGATGTACTCTGACCAATAGTACATATCTCTGAGGGTCCTAATACATATGCCTAAATGTCATGCACAATGGGGTATACATATACATCGGCCCCATTGGGCATCTTCCTTACCATAACAGCCTCTGTGGGCATCATTTCATGTCGGCCTCTGTGGGCATAATATGTCTAAATGTCATGCATAATGCGGTAAATACATATATACTGGCCACACAAGGGCATCTTCCTCCCCACATCATATATATATATATATATATATATATATACATATATATATACATATATATATATTATATATATATATATATATATATATATATATATATATATATATTATATATTATATATTATATATGTTGGCCCTTAATCAGGCATCTTCCTTCATTAAGCCACACATGCTTTATCATTTATCATATCCCAGCTGATCAGGTGGTCTGCGTTTCCCGTTTCCCGTCCCCAATATACGGTCTTGGGTAAAACATGAATGCAATGCAATGAAAATGCATGAATCACAATAAAATATCTTGAATGACATAATTTCCTTGTACCTTCGGTTAACGCCGTAAATATTAACATCTTTTCTGTATGCCTTAATAAGGACTTAGGAACATATTTAGACATGTTTTTAACATAGGAATCAATAACATGAATATTATTAACTACTAGGAGTAGAATAAATTATGGAGCAATATCACAGTTATATTTTGTTACATGGAACATGCCAAAAGAATGAAATAATTTATCTTAACATACCTCGATACGTGGAGAAAACCTGAACCAAAATCAGTAGAGAATTTCCTTATCCAGCCCCGAGACCCTTTTCATGTTACAAGACCTTGTTTGCACGTTATCCAACTTATTTCGTTTGAATTAGCAACCAAAATTTCATGGAACTTTCTTTACTGCATTTTCAAGATGTACGAATTTAATACCCAAATTGTCTTAAGTAATTCTTTTATAGTGGAAGGTGTGGTCTAATACTTTTTGGACACCACTTGGAATGATGACTAATCCTAAAGGTGGCACTATATGGGTAGATGTAGAATGAGTAATGACTTTGCTGCATTCTTTGTTTCCACGTGGAAGAGGTGGTATCATTTATCACTTATCCAATAATTGATTTAATACACCTCATATACTCATTATCGTGATCGTGTGATATAGCACTAGTCCATAGCCTCTTTAGACACATATAAAATATTATCTCAAATTCTCCGTCGTCACACTTTCTAAGTCCTAAATTATTTCGGGATTTCATCTTCTTATACGACGAACCCTTTATTTTACATACTTGGATATGACCAAAATTTTCCGGGGCTCGGGTCTACTTTTATACACGCCTAGCGATTTTACATACGCCTAGCGGTTCAAACCGTGACCCAGAAGTACGGGATGTACCACTCCCCTTCTTCCGGAGTTGCTGTATAGAGAGTTGGTAGGCTATGCTATTTATGCTACTATCTATTTTGGGTTTGGCGGGGCCCGTTTCGACCTTATGACATGTTTTACCACTCCTAGAGGCTTGCAGACTAGTGATTGATGTATAGTTGTTGATATGGCCTTGTCGGCCCTTTTGTTGTTGTTGACTAAGGCCTTGCCGTCCTTGTTATATGTATACACGGTTCAGCTGTCACTTTGTTACACTCTGATTTCCGTTGTGATTGTCATTCCGAGGCCTTATCGGCCCAGATGGTTATATGTTTAGGTTATGCTACACAGGTGGTACGCTCGACCTGTTCAGGCCCTGGGAGCCGGCCACACCTCCCGAAGCTAAGATGTGACACTGAAGTGGGGAGAATTGTTGAAATGGGCTCTTAAAATTAATAATATTGAATTTAAACATGCTTTATTGTCTAAACCCAGTGAACTTCTGACCACTATATTTGAAAGTACACCTCTTTCTTCCAAAGTTCCCAACATATGATAGTTGGAGCTCCTGAAAAATCATGGCATGTACTTGATTGTTTTGAGCCACCAGTTCATTAGGTTTTTCTTGAGACCTTGAGTTCTTCCAATCTCAAGGAACTTGTGAATAGTTTTTAAGTAGCAATGACCTTATCATTCTCATAGAATATATATGTTCTATGGTTTCAATTGAGGGTATTTTGAAAAAGAACAAATACAAGGACTAGTGATACCAAACTCAGATATCACATCATCTATAGGTAACCTTCTGTTCAAAAGTCTCATCATAAGAAAGGACATTTTGAAGGGCATTGCTTTGTGCCATATCCAAACAACAATGGATGCAGGGCCTTTACCATGTTTCATTACTTCCCAGATCTACATGTGAAGATTCATACTTTGTTAGATTCTAGATAGATTTGTCCATCTTCTAATCAATGGGTAGGTGAAATTTAGAGATCTTCTTGACAAGGGATTCAAGTACAGTCGCTTTAAGTTTTGTCATGTTCCAAATTCCATCGTCTACAATACAACTCACCTGCTCTAATGTAATTTTTATATTATGAAGTTACCCACTCCTAACCAATTATCCCACCAAAAGGAAGATGATTCATTGCCGAGACTCCATTTGATATGTTGTTCAATATCTTTCCTAGTATCCACCGGTCTTCTCCATATTTATGAGTGTCTAGCTTCCATGTAGATCAACTGGGTGAACTTTGAGGCAATATTTTGTTTCCATGAATTCTGTATGGGGTGAAATTTGGAGTGGACAGGTGGAAGAATCATGTGGTGACGCATGGAAATAAGAACAGGTCAAAAATGAGTTAGCAGAGGGTCCGGTCTAGTTTATGCGCCTGGTCATCGAGCATCTCGAGCCAACGGTCACATGATTCATGGTTCCGAAGAATATGAATCGAGTATAAGGTTTTGATCAGATAGGATAAGGGCTGAAGTTCAGCCGTTACGGAAGATTTCGAGATTTTCGTCAGCCATACTCAGTCATTATAATGAGCCATTAATAGATATATGAGGGCATGATTCACATATCGTGTTCCCTGAAACCTATCTATAAATAGGTCCTAGCATTATAGTAGGATGGCATTCGAATTCTGATAAACATACAACACATCATACTTATATTTTGAGTTCAATCTTATGTTTCATTGTATCAATGCATTGTTCAACTCAGAAGCCTTCTCCGGCAGCTTTGTCAGCTCATCACGCCAGAACTCAGGCTACTTTTGTTTATTTATCTAATTGATCAATTCTCAATTACTCTACTTTCTTATCATATTGAAGTATTACATTTTTTATCTATTTAATTTGATCATCTTAATTCGCGTGTCCGTAAATTATACTATATTGTTTTACGGGTAAACAGTTTGGTGCCCACCTTGAAGCTTGGACAATTATTATATTATTTTGACCTACTGATTTTTTGCTAACTTGCTGAGATTTGTTTTACACATGAAATTGATTTCATTTATGGCCAACAAGTGTGCTAATAAGCAGATCAACGCCAGTCTAGGTAACAACGATGCACGTGAGGCCAATGATCAAACTTCTGCACCATTTGGCCCTCTCCAAGAGCCTTCGATTGGAGAACCTCAGCATGGGGAGGGTGAAGAAACTCCCATATGTGAAGAAGGGTACACCTAGTGGACGGCGAGGAGCTGAACCCCTGATGACATGGAGGGTTATGATAACAGTGAAGTCCGGGGTAACATTTAAGCATTGGAGGAGACGGTAAGAATCTAAGCAGCGAAACACAGAGATATAATGTCACCCTTTCGCGGCAAGGCCGGAGGATAACGATCTCTAGAAGGTAGTGATAGTGTCTTCCAACAATGCAAATGGGGGAGTCTCTGTACCGCCTAGTGCGACTCCAGTACAGACGATCCCATGAACCAGTCATGTCGCTTCAGGAGCCGAGGCTCGGTCGGAGGACGACAAAGTCGGAGGTTCCGGAAGCGGCTCTGGAAATGAATCCCCTAGGTAGATAAATTATTTTTTTGATATCTTATCATTAGAAAAGAGAGTAGCTCATATCTTGGTTTGAAAGATATAACTACAAGACAAAAGATTTCATCGTCTCCCATGGATTCAAGTGTGCTTCCACATCTAGTTACTTTCCCTTGCTGATTTGATATGATAATCTGGCAAGATGATGGTTTTCATATTTTAAGTTTTCTTCCTAACATAAGTATCACAATTTAATAACTTAATTTGAGTTAGTATACCAATCTCTATAAAAAACTATATGCGATTAGCAGTTGCTAATCACATAAGCTCATAACATTATTTATAGTTGCACACAGTTTATGTATTTCTAGTTTAGCTCAGGCAATATTAAATTAGAAATTATATTCGGGTATCTACGTTACACCTCGTACCTTCAAATTAGGCCTTGTTCATGATTCAAGAGTTTAGAAAATCAAGACGAGGAGTATGAAGTTAAAATCCGCTTTCAGTTCAGTGATTCCTATTTTACGCCAGAGGTTATACGGACCGTACAAAATTGTATGGGCCGTAAAATTACACCATACAATCACTGTAAAAAATCAACAAAATACGATGGCTTATATGGACCATATAAAATTATACAGACCGTATCTTTTGATTGTAGAAAGCCCCCAACTTTTGGTAATCATTGGATTGTTGCATCTCGATGAAGGTCACATTATACGGACCGTACCCCTCACCGTAGAAATTATACGGACTGTACAATACGATCGTAAAACCCTCGACGGCTGAACAATATATATTTGCGATTTTTTGTCTTTTTATTTTGTTCTTCATTCTTCCAAGCCCTAGTACGAAGTTCCTCTCCTCTCAACATTCTCCTACATCAAGGTAAGCCTATTTCATGCAATTCCAAGTGATTCTAACATCATTCTCATGAAATCTAAGTGAAATCATTGATTCTTAACCTAGAGTTTTAAGAAAACCCAACGTAAGGGATTAAAGTTCAGGCTATGGGGGTTCTACATTAAGTTCAGATTTTTAATACAAGACTAGGAGCGATTAAGGTATGTAGAGTTTGTATTCACGTGTGTGAATTCTTCCCCATGCCGCTTCTAATTCATGAAACATGAATTTCCATAAACCTAGGTTTTCCACTCTAATTCATTATGACCCTAAGTTACATGTACCATGACATACTATGTTCGTATTAATAACTCATTATTGTATTCTTGATATTCCATTTTGGCTATTGGAAATCTGTCTGTAATCCATGAACACTCATGCTTTGCTCTCCATGGCTTCTTAAAAGCAAGATATGAACTGCTATGCTTATTTTCATGAAAAATTAAATGTTTTCCATGTTTTCATACAAGTTATACAATATAGTTATATTCATGCTATATTATACTCACAAATCATGTTTACAAGTCATGTTTATGAATCATGTCTACAAGTCATACTTACAAGTTATGTTATACAAACGATGGGCTCAGATGCCACCTATATTCATGTTCATGTTTTTGGGAGTTACATAGGTTTACTGAGAAGGCTCAGATAACCTAAAACTACGTATGCCAACGTAGGGTAAGGGTCGATCCGCCCAGATTAGGACGACACCTTCAGACAAATAAATTGGATACTTTCATGTCATGCTTATATCTAATACACTGGCAAGGTGTGGGGCTGCTCTGCTGGTCGGGTCAGGTACCAGACTCCATGTACTCACGTGGTGATTCCATGTTGTCGGTTATATTACGGCTCTCTCACAAGATACATATATGCATATGTACTTAAAATGTTTTTTTACTCATGCTATAAATTTGTTCATGTCATATGATGCTTATGTTCATTTTCAATTTCAGTTCCAGTCCATATTATTTCATGTGTATGCTATTCTTTTAGTTGCTTTACATATAGTACAATTCAAATGTACTTACGTCCCTTTTTCCCAAGGCCTGCACTTCATGGTGCAAGTATTGAGTTTTAGGACGATGAATCTGCTCATTAGAATTTAATCAGTATCAGCTATTAGTGAGCCCCATTTCATCCGGGGTGTCAGTTTGATTATTTTCATGTTATGCATTATAGTATAGGTATGCCAGGGCCTTGTCCTGGTAAAATAGTTTTTTGCAGTTAGACTCATGTCCCAGAGGTTTCATAGACTAGTTTTAGCATGCCATGTCAGATATTCAGACTTACAATATTTTTCAGATAATTCCGTTATTATATTTCAGACTATCTTTTCAGTATCCAGCTTTACATATTTTAAATCATTGTTATTGCATGCTTTTGATGCACATGTTAATTCAGCAGACCATGTGGTTCGCTCGATCACATGTAGTCAGGCATCGAGTATCGTATTTCATCCAGGCCATGGTTCGGGGCGTGACAAAACTTAGTATTAGAGCCTAGGTTCAAGTATCTTAGGGAGTTTATATAATCGTATCAAGTGGGTCTCTTTTATGTATGTGTGCGTGTCACACATATAAACAGTTGACCACCAAGACATCTAGGATTGTCTCACTTCTTTCAACTCTAGATCGTGTAATAGAGCTATGTTGTAAGAAATCACTCAAACTCGTGCATTGTTTCCTTTCTACTAAATACGCCTCATCTCTAAAGGAAGAATGAGATGTAGAACTAATCCGTATCGATGTGTTTCTTTCAGATGGAGTCGTCAGGAATGGAGCAAGTTGCATAAGAACTCGTGGGGAGGATGGACCGAGCCCTTGGTGCATTTGAAGCTCTTGTTTCGAGGGAATATACTCTTATTCGCCCTCCTAATAATGTAACTCTAACCCTGACTCCTAATAGAGTTTCTTGTACAATAAAAAGACAGTAGAGAGTCTCTTATATCAACAATTTTCCCTACATGTGGGAAGCGCCACTTAGGGGAATACTACATGAGACTCAAGATATGCTACCATTGTGATAAGAGGGGCTACAAGCAGACTAAGCGCCCCAAGTTTGGTCGTGGAAATTACCACTCAACTCCTTGTCACAAGGACTCCCATGAATGCTTTGTTTGTAAAATATTGGGACATCTACAAAAGAAAACCCCAGTTTAATAACCGTATGGGTTCTGAGTTTCAGTAAATCCTCCTTGCCGAAAATATAGCAAAAGACATGTTGGGGAATGTCACATGGGTATGGATGTGTGTTATAATTTTGGTATCTAAGGCCACATGCAGATAGAGTGCCATTCGTCTAGGTATAGTAGTGCCTACAGAGGTGGCAATGTAGTTCATCCCACTTGACCAACTACAGCCAATTCAGCAACACCTTTCGCAGCCTGTAGCACTCGTTCACCAGCAGGCCTCGGGGTGAAGTGTATGGATTAAATTTTGGTTAAACACGTTATCATGATATGATAGGTCGCTAAGATTTAGAGGCGTCGCCACATGTCATCATAGGTATGCCGATAATTTTTCCTTCTTGATATGTGTGAAATGATGTGCCCTTAGATCTACTGTGTCTTTTGTGGTTATCATATGATTAAAATTTCAGAGTAGAGTATTTTAATTTTTCCCTTCAAGGAAGTAGGCATAATTTAGTGTGACTGTGTACATGGCTAAAAGAAAGTAATGTTCGACCAGAAGATAAAATTAGATGATGTCGAGTCTCTTAACAAAGTTTGAATTTGTCTAAGTGGATTAGGTCGAATTAGAGGGCATGGTGTTACCAAGTTGCCATATGAATATTATTTTGATGGGTAATAGAGATGGTAGGAAAGGAAATAAAAGACAAGTTTCATGATGATAGTCTTAGAGATAGTACAAGATTAAGTGAAAAATCAGCAAAATGATTAGATGACCACTCATCGCTAAACTTAAGAGATCCACATGCTTTAAATGTCATCTTTTGAACTAAGGGGAGATCGTACGATAAGGTGCTGATATAGATTATGTGTTTCATAAGTCGATAGGCGTCAAGAAGATTATGACAGAGAATCACGATTTCATGTAACTAAGGTAAGGTATATGTGGAGAATTCATCTTTGTCATGCCTGTTAAGATCAAGTATTGGGTAAATCTGCGTGAAAATGATTAAAGATGTCTTGAGAGCAAGTTTCAGAGTGAGAAAAAAAAGTTTGAAATGATGTTACATTTTTAATTCCAGAGTAATCCATGTACTATGTGGTACTTATGCCCAGACGTACTCTACTCTTACGTACCAATATCATGCCCATGTTAGAGCTTTACACTCCATGTTTAAGATTCAAGAATTAAGACTCTATACGATAGTAAGCTATGCACAAGAAATATTCTTTCATGTTTCGCACATCAGGTTGTGAACATGTCCATAGTTAAAAATAGTATTCATGTCCCATGTATCTATTGTGCTTTTATACCCATGTCTATTTTCTAGCTTCTAAGTGATTTACGGATATGATGTTGATTTTGTTAATGATCGAGGAGAAGGTAATGTAAGAGTAAAAAATAAAAAGATCCTATGTAATGCATACATATTCCTTGGATAGAAGGAGAATGCCTAAGGTAAATGTCCCGTTTTGACTCCAATGTTATGCTATCTATGCTTTCACGTACTCGTGCCCATGATCCGCTTCATCAAGCATCCACTTATAGTAATATCATAACAATGATGTCGATAGGCAGTGATGAAAGTAAGTCGAGATGGATGTCCTACCCACGATTCTATGTAACTCGTGCTTATATTCCTATAGCTAATATTTTACGATCATGATGACAATAATACATTATGAGAGTAGGTTATGAGTAAAGGAGATGTTGGGATAATGCGGAGCTTCCTCTTCAATGACATTTTTGAAACTATCTCGTAAGTTGGCACAAAGGATGCCAGTTTCTTTGACTAAGTACCTATGTCTTGTTTATGTTCAAAGTAGCCTTCTACTCATGTTTTAGGTGCTCGAAGAATGAAGTATTCATGCATATGATTCTTTTTTTCATGAGGTTTATTCTATGAAGATGGTGATGACTTTTAGTGATAAGAGTAAGTTATGCTGAACAATGTCCCATTCTTTTAGTATATCTAAGTTCTAAATGTAATGCTTTATTTATGCCCTACGTACCTGAGTACCCAAGAGTGAAGCCTACAATCGTACTCTATGCAAGTCACACTTATGTCTTATTCTTACTTTAATACTCATGAACTCGTGTCCAAACACCAGGGTATGTAGCTTCGGTATACCCATGCAAATGTCATGCCATTCGCATATTCACGTTTTATGCCATATTAATCACATTTCCATGTCCGCATGTTCCATGTTACATCCTTCATGTTCAGTTTACCCATGTCACGCTATACTCCAAAATGAAGTGTCTCACATGATTCGTATCTATGATTCTTTTCCTTTCAATCCTTTATGATCTGTTCACGATAACGGAGCTGATGAACGAAAAGCAAGATAATTTAAGGTATTCGCATCTATGTTTCAGAGCGAACAAGATAAGGTCTGAAATAATGTAGTTCCAACCTATAAAGGAGTTCCCTTCATGTACCTCGTGGTACTTATTTCAGAAGTATTATACTCAGATTTGACGTATTCAAGTCATTCCTATGCTCGATCTTCATGCTATGTGTTAGGATCCTATTCCTATTCTATGACTCGTGTCTGTCTCATTTGCACCGAGTTGCGCTTTTATTCAAGGTCTAAGTCGTACTCTTATCTCACATATCTATCGTGGTGGCATACGAACATCTATGAGCAAGTCTCTAAGTGTTCAGTTTCCATCTCCGCTCAGCATTCAGATCTCATGTTGTAATGTTCATTCATATAGATCTTATGTTATGATATAAATATTTTCACATAATTACATCTCATGCCAGTTCAACACTCATTTATCCACGTCAGCCAGTATTCATGTTCCATATTTATGCTCCTCACGTCCATGCAATCGTGTTATGTTCATGCTCATGTTCCAGTACTCATGTCATTCATGCCTATGAATTATTTCTCAAATACCATATATAATATTCATGTATTCACTCATTCCAATATCTTTGTGTTCAGATCAGATTAGAATTCATGACAGTTAGTATTCACGTATTCATGTCAGTTCGGTATTCAAGTTAGCCACGTTCATATTTCAGTTATCCTGTTATGTCATTTCACGCGTATTATAATGCCTTGTGAGGCTTGTGTTATGCTCTGCTTAGCTGACATGTGTTTGAGAAATGTTGGGATAGTCCTATCCACAATGGAAACTCTATCAAATTTTTTGTATAATTCCATAGTTAGTCCCACTTCGCCACGACCATCATCCGATGACAAATGATTCATGTCTCATGTTTCACGTTTATGTATTCACAATTCACGTCTCATGTCCCCATGTTCATATTTTCATGTAATCATGTTATTTCAGTTCCATTAATCTATGTCGCGATTCTTCACGTTCATGTACTCAGGAGATATCCAGTCTTATTCTTAATTATGACCCATCATTCGAGGACGAATGATCCCAAATGGGAGATACTGTAACACCTCGTACCTTTAAACTAGGCATTGGTCATGATTCATGAGTATATAAAACCAAGACGAGGAGTATGAAGTTAAAATCCGCTTTCAGTTTAGTGATTCCTGTTTTACACTAGAGGTTATACGGACCGTACAAAGTTGTACGGGCTGTAGAATTGCACCGTACAAAGTTGTACGGGCTGTAGAATTGCACCGTACAATCACCGTCGAAAACCAATGAAATACGGTGGCTTATACGGACCATACCTTTTGACCATAGAAATGCCCCCAACTTTTCGTAATTACTATATTGTTGCATCCCGATGACAGTCACATTATACGGACCATACAATTATATACGGACCGTACCCCTCACCGTAGAAATTGTACGAACTGTACATTACGACCGTAAAACCCCCGACGACTGAACAATATATATTCGCGAATTTCAGTCTTTTTATTTTATTCTTCATTCTTCCAATCCCTAGCACGAAGTTCCTCTCCTCCAAACATTCTCCTACATCAAGATAAGCATATTTCATGCAATTCCAAGTAATTCTAACATCATTCTTATGAAATCTAAGCAAAATCATTGATTCTTAACTTAGGGTTTTCAAGAAAACCCAACTTAAGAGATTAAAGTTCAGGCTTTGGAAGTTTTTCATCAAGTTCAGAGCTAGGAGCGATTAAGGTATGTAGAGTTTCTATCCACGTGTGGGAACATCATTGTTCTTCCCCATGGCGCGTTTAATCTATAAAACATGAATTTCCATAAACCTAGGGTTACCACTCTAATTCATGATGACCCTAAGTTACATGTACCATGACATACCATGTTCGTATTAATAATTCGTTATTATATTCTTGATATTCCATTTTGGTTATTGGGAATCTGTCCGTAATCCATGAACACACATGCGTCGCTCTCCATGGATTCTTAAAAGCAAGATATGAACTATTATGCTTATTTTCATGAAAAACTACATGTTTTCCATGTTTTCATACAAGTTATACTATATACTTATATTCATGCTATATCATACTCACGAATCATGTTTACAAGTCATGTTTACGAATCAAGTCTACAAGTCATACTTATAAGTTATGTTATACAAACCATGGGCTCATATGCCACCTATATCCACGTTCATATTTTTAGGAGTAGCATAGGTTTATTGAGAAGGCTTAGACAGCCTGAAACTACGTATACCAACATAGGGTAAGGGTCGATCCGCCCAGATTATGACGACACCTTCAGACAATTGAATTGGATCCTTTCATGTCCTGCTTATGTGTCATACTCTGACAAGGTGTGGGGATGCTTTGCTGGTTGGGCCAGGTACCAGACTCCACATACCCATGTGGTGATTCCATGTTATCAGTTATACTATGACTCTTCCACAATATACAAATATGCATATGTACTTAAAATGTTTTTTTACTCATGCTATAAATTTGGTCATGTCAGATGATACTCATGTTCATGTTCAGTTTACAGTTTCAGTTTTAGTTCCAGTCCATATTATTTCATGTGTCTGCTATTCTTTCAGTAGCTTTACATACAGTACAATTCAAATGTACTTACATCTCTTTTGCTCTGGACTTGCACTTCATAGTGCAGGTACTGAGTTTCAGGACGATGGATTTTCTCAGTAGGATATCATCAGTATTAGCTATTGGTGAGCCTCATTTCATACGAGTGTCAATTTGATTTATTTTCATGTTATGCATTACAGTAGAGGTATGCCATGACCTTGTCCTGGTAAGACAGTTTTGCAGTCAGACTCATGTTCTGGAGATTTCATAGACTAGTTTTAGCATGCCATGTCAGATATTCAGACTTACTATATTTTTTTAGATATTTTCGCTATTATATGTCATACTATCTTTTCAGTATCCAGCTTTACATATTTTAAATCATTGTTATTGCATGCTTTTAATGCCCATGTTGATTCAACAGCTCATGTGGTTTACTCAGTCACATGCAGTCAGGCACTGAGTGCTATATTTTGTCCGAACTATGGTTCGGGGCGTGACAATCTACACCTAAAAACTCATATTTTTAGGTGTCTTAGGCCTGCTTAACTTCAAGCTTTAGCAGGTAACTTTTAATTTGGGCTAACTTTTTAATAAGCAAAACAACAAAGTAAAGGCTATATTATAGAGTTCTTAAATGTTGATCCAGTAAAACCTGGTAAAAAAGACAAAACAAAATAAAAATTGTAACATATTTGCAATGCATCCTCAAGGTTTTCATTCTACTATGATTTTCATGGTCCCAATTCTCAAATATGAAATTTGAAACTTGTCCATGTTGATCAATCTCCTTGTTGTTGCTGGTAATTCTACAAAACTCTTTGTTTGTATCGTACCAATGTTTTCCAAAGCTATGTTTGCCAAATAGTCTGCTAACTGGTTTCCTTCTCTGAAGATATGTTGAATCTGAGCTTGATAAACATCCATATCATGTTGTATTTCTTCAATCATATCAACTAGTTCCCAAGGTGGTTTTCAATGTCTCTATATAATTTGTTGCAATACATTAGAGTCTGTTTTTATCTGAACTCTAAAGAATTGGTTAGTTCTGCAATATTGTAAAGCTCATCTGATTGCCATAACTTCTACTTCCATGCTTGTTGTCATTTGTATTTCCTCTGCCTGTGCATATATGAGATCTCCATGCTGATTTCTGATAAAAAAGAATATGAGCTTCTACGTGGGTTCTCTTTGTCATCTCCATCTATTTTACATTTCGTTGTCCCAGCTGATGGTAATTTCCATAGGACCTTAGCATAAAACAACTTAGCCTTTTATGAGGACAAATATTGTATCATATTAGTCCATTCTAAAGTTGTATAGCCAAGGTTTGGGTCTTATGACTTAAAGTGGTGCATTTGAATATTCCTTCAAATATTTTAATTAGATTATGTTGTTAGAGCTCTTGTACATGTTCATGATAATGCATCCCGAGTGACCATGAGTTTTGATATTTATTGAATACACTGGATCTATTGGCTCACTTACTCTTTGATAATGTTAAAAGGGGGAAGATTCAATTCATATAGATCATGAGTCAACATCAGATATCAAGCACAAATAATATATTGACCACATTAAGATTGAAAATGGCCCAATGTTATAAATTGAAACCTGCACACATATCCAGTTGCCAATTAGACACTCAATGTAAAAAAATGTTTCTTACTTATAAAAGAATAGCCGTATTAGAAGACACTCAATGTAAAGGAACTGATTCTTACTTATAAAAGAACTCAGTCCTATTAGAAGGCACCGGAACGAGAAAACAAAATATAAATAGCGTCCTGAGGCAAGAACTTGGTCCTTACACATATCACTATGACACATTATTTTACAAGTTCCACACAACCTAGCCGCCTATAGGGTTGCAATGAGTGAAAGGTTAGTCTCTAGCCGATTAAGCTGGCCATCATACTTGCTTGCAACCTAGCCATCAAACATGCTGGAATGAATGGAAGGTAAAGTCCTAGCATCCGGCTTAGTGAGCTTAGAAACTTCGTTGTGTTTGAGGGTGAACTACTACGAGCTTACAAACCTCATGTGGTGAGCCTTAGTTGTATGAACACGAAGTTGTAATGTTCAAACAACATGGAGTTGGTTCTGAGGGGGAAAATTGTCAACATAGAAGCACAGCCCAGGGGGAAGATTTGATCTAGAGCTGAAGAAGATTGAGAGAAGCTGATCAAAGGGCACTTGAAGACATATGAAGCTGCTATGTGTTTGTCATCATTAAAAAAGGAGTAAATTATCGAGAATTGTTGGCTTAATGATAGATTATGAGCTGACATTGAAGTTCAAATGATTTGAAAAATAATGTACCCAATGACAATCAAGGGAGATATAAGGAAAGCATTCGAAGAACCAGACGTCCAAGCAGATCTCCAAAAGAATTCAGTGAAGCAGTCATATCAATAAAGGAACTGCTCACATAAACTGATCCTTAAATTACACAATTGGAGACTAAAAACTATTTCATGCCGACATAGAGAAGATGGGTTATTGATTGACTCTTATTCGATGAAAGGTTGGATTTAAGTTATGGTAATATTTTTTATAAGTATCATAAGTTGATAAACATGGTATTAGCATTAAAGTAGGAAAGAGGAAGCCGACGCACATACAAGAAAAAAAGAAGATCCTTGTCAAGTAAGGTTTGATTTTGGGGTACAATTAATGAAATCAAAACTTGGTTGACTTCAACAATTCAATGGCGGCAACTACTTCTATATATACACAACACAAACAAACTTTGAAGCTTAACCACAATCATAATCAAAATTCCAACATGAGGCATCAAGTGAGCACATTCAACACCAGTCTCTAGCAGAACCAACTAGAGAGAAACGAGTGTATCAAGATTTATCTTTAGTTCTTTGTAATAGTTAGGTTCATTGTGGTTCCATTTATTTAACTTTGCGAGTATCGTCTAATAAGTGCTTGTTGGCAAAATAATTGCTAGGATCATAGACGAACGGTTAAAGGGAACAAGTCCTTAGGTTATGGTAAATTTTATTTGGCTCTTGATTATGTGAAGTGTTTGGGAAAAGTCCTATATGAGATAGGTCATATTTTTTCATACTATTGAACAAAGAGTTTTTCACGTAAAAAAATCTTATATTGATTTATTTATTTCCACTGCATTATCTTCTTGCATAATTACTCTATAGAATCAGATTCTTAGAGTATAAAGGAATAACCCGATTCTAACAAGTGATATTTAAGCTAGATCTTTCTATAAAGGCTAGCCCCTTGAAAGGCTGAGCAGTTGACAAAGGCACACAAATCGGTGAGTTTAAAGAGAGAAGAGAGCACTATCTTCTGGTTGTTGACGATGTCTTGGTTAATTTTTCTTTGACAATGGAAACTTGGGTATCCGATAAGGAGAAATAATCAAGATTAGTAAAAGAGGCAAAAGAAAAGTTTTCAAGCCAACAAGCAGTAAATCATTTTATGGACTTACAATTTCCCCCTACACCTAGTCCCGTCACAAGGAAAATAAGATAAAATGCTAATATCTACAAGCATCCATCTTTTCACGATGCAAATATAAGTTTTGGAATTGAACTTGGGACTTCCAACTCATTAAGATCATTATGAAGCACAAGGCTAAATCCCTGAGAAACAATTGTTCATCTTTGCCAAATATAAACACTTGTAAGCAAATATCTGAGTGATCAAAAGCCCGGAACTTTGGAATTTCGCCGGAAAGTGTATATCAGTCGCCTTTGGAACAAAAACTAAGTCGATCAATTACACAAGATTCACATAGTTCATGTATTTTGACTGAGAAGATATGCTGTAAAAGCAGAGGATAAATAACATGAATATATTTACATTTAACCCATCAAGGAGTACTTTTTCCCACTGAAAGCTTGAAACCTAGGCTCCTCTTTCTTTTGAGGTTTCTCCTTCACCGGTTGCTGCAGATACAGAAGATTATTAATATGTCGCCACTTGATCAGCAGATAGTACTTTGGCAATCATCAGGAACAGATAAAAACGTAATGATGAAATGTACGTAAGTGGAGAAAGCGAAACCTTCTGTTTATCTGGATTCCGATTTGCATTTGATCCAAACACAAGCTTCCCCTGTGTCTGACGGTTGGAGCTTTGAGAACTAGAACCGGCAGCTGCCTGTCCAGTAGCATTTGTCATATCAGGTCGCTTGTCTTTAGACCCAGATGTGGAAACCGGTGGAGGTTGCTGTTGCAGAGGTTTCCCATCCAAACGTCTTGCTGAACCAGTAAAAGGGTTGAATTTTGGCTCTGCCTCTGTTGCACCATCTTGACCTGTGATAAAAAACCATGAACTTATCCGTATAAAGTTAGGAGAGATAAATATTCTACAGAAATAGTCAGGAAGCAACAAAAATCAACATTCTTTATAAGGGTTGAAAAAGCTAACTTAGCCTTTGTACTGTCCACCAAAGCAATTAGCTAGACAATAGAAAAAATTGAAGCATGTAGTCGTGAAAAAGGTTTTCCAGTCCAGGAAAGATCAGTCAAATTTATAATGTGAAAGATATGATTGTACAGATCAAACAAACTTATTTTTAGATTAATAAACAAAAGATCTTATAAGTGGAATTAAGCCAAACACCAAGAAGGTGATTGGACTGTACAAAAGTGAGATATCCCCTACACTAAAAAAACAAGAGGGATGATCCTGTTCAGTAGGTCATATTCCTGTAGAGTGCTATTGAAATCTATTATTCTGTCAATGTCATGTACATCCTGAAATTTGCACCACACAGCCAGCATATACAAACACTTGTAGTTCATATCAAACAAACTTGAAGCTGCAATGCATTTTCCGAACAAAGAAGACGACTATAGGATCGAATTCGTTCTTCAAGAAACTGCCCGTCACAGTAGCCATGCCTACTCAGGATGCTACTTGAAAATAAGTAAAACTGGTCTGTACAATCATGGTAGATATTCCTTCATTTCAACTTAGATAATCCCATTTGACTTGAACATTTTGTTGTTAAAGTTTGTATACGCCATTTAGAGTTGACTAACATTATATTTAAATAAATACATAGCTCAAATGCACGAAAGTGGAGCACTTTGTCGGTAGATAACCAACATCAAAAAACGAACCACACAGAGTAATAATTTTTTGAGAAACACACGACAGTATTACTTGATACCCTTTGAGATTCTGGAGATATTAAAGAAGTGGTTCAAGGAGGGGAAAATATTAAAATTCCCCAAAACCTCACATAATAAACAGTAGTAGATAAAAAGGGGAGACTTATGCTTAGCTGTTATATGTATAGATTAAAAAATGGTAACAACCACCAATACAATTGCAGAATGTGCACCTTCAGCTGGAATCTTGCTTGGAAGTGATGGAACTGGTCTTTCAGGTTCTTTATAATCAAGAGGTGCTGCAAAGTCTACCTCGCAGTCTGTCTCAATGATACTTATAGCATTAGAAGGTTTAGTCTCAACTATGTCTATGTAATTCTTTTTATTGTTGTAAGCCACCATAATACTATCTCCAGTGGTTAAGCAAGAAAAATTTCTCAGGGTCGTCTCCAAGCTGCATCAGCAAAGGAAGGACAATGGTTAACTTGGAAGCATAGATCAGTGTGTGGGTATTTTGCAAAAGTAGGAAACAAATAAGCCACTGAACGAGCAAATAGTGCTTGTAGCACAGCTAATGCTACTTAAGACACAAACTGAAACAAATAAAATAAATAGGACTTCTATTACAAGTAAAATGAAAAAAATTGGATTGGTCAATCATTTACTTTGTGATGAATAGTGTTCCAGCAGAAACATACAAAATTGACTATTGTAAGTAGTTGCAGAAAAAATGTACCAAATACACTAGAAAGGGAAACTGCCCAACGGCAATCTTTGGGAGACTTTGGATAAAACAAGAGATGTGGTATTCATCATATGTCAATGGAACTCATGAAAGGAACAGAAAACTCATATTTCTTTCCTCATAAACTTCGATTTAATTTCTACTTTTACTCATGCCGAAGAAAAATCCCGACCACTAATACCGCCATTATCTCTTACTTACAAGAAAAGCTAATATTGCAAAAGGATGCAGTCATATTAAAACCATAAGTAGTCCTTGTTTTGGATCTCTTCTGCCTATTCCCAACCAACATTAGCTGGCATCTGAAAAATGCTCTCAAGCTCAGCCAAAATATTTTCCGTAGTGCCAGAAGAATAGATGAGAAACTCCATTGGTGAATGTATAAGGAAGAGGGCTAATGCCTAATAAAACATCTTATATGAAGCTTAATCCAGCAACAGAGCAGATGAGGAATTAGCTATCGTAATTCTTATATACTAATTTACTGAAGCAATATCACTTTTGGATAACGTGGTCAGCTTTCCACGGGTGAAGTAACTCATGCAGTTTGGCAGTACAGACTCTTAATCTCTAAGTCTAATAGACTAGATTAAAATTATTCAGAGCCATGGGGTTCCTCCAGAACTACTACAAAACTGCAAAAGTTGCATAGCAAAAAAAGCAAATACAACTTCACCAAACTCACATGGCCTTGGGGTTGGAAATATCCAAGAAATCCTTTGTGTGGGGCTGCAACTTGACATATTTTCCCTTAGGAAGAGTTACATTTTTCACTCTTACAATATCACCTTCTTGTAGCAATAAATTTTCCATCATCTACAAGGCCACAAAACACATGATTTATCCATATTTGCAAAACAATTGCTGAGCCCAAAAGATAAAATTACAGAAATGACGTTACCCAGTAAGGCATATATATCATGCCCTCTTCTGCAATGAACTCCAGAACCCCACAGTGAGAAACACGCTCTGTTGCAGCATTTCGAAGCTCAAACAACATTGGGTAATCAATGTGAAGTGATGCTGCAAAATTTACATGCACTTTTTATCAAGATCAAGAAATGAAAGAACAAACCAGCTTCAAATTGATAACATAAACAAACTGATACACATGGAGATGAACTAGAAGCTACAGATACAGAAACATAGATACTGACCTAGACGATCAAGGGCAGAAGGGGGCATTATAACTGTAAAGCATAAAGAAAGAGCAATGTGAGACATCATAATCCAACTAATATATGTCCAGGTAGAGTTAAAACTACTCAAACATTACTTACTTTTGTCACCATTTTCTATCTGCGGCTGCACAGTTGGAAACAAACAGAATCAGAATTGAAGCATCATTCATATAAATAAGAAAAAAATGCAAACTAATGCATTTAGAGACTACATATGAGTGGTGAAATTGATACACCATATACATATAATGTCACATCCCCAGCAACCTGTATATACAGATAGGTTACCCAAGACCTCCATTAGGATGCAATCATGCAGCCCTAACTTGGCACTGATGGATATAGAACAATTGGAAGAATTTTTGAAACAATGACAGAAAAACACAACAGAAGATCAAAAAAGGGGAAACAGTTAATTTTTCTAAAAGTTTTCTAACCTTATCAATGAATGATGCAGGGTAACATCGGTATGTTTGCTCAAATGATGTTCCATGATATCCATATCCGTCAAAAAACTGAAATATCAAAAAGAGTAAATGTTACTCTTGTAACAAGAATTTCAAATGGTCAATGATAGATCTTAAACAATTCTAAGATACAGAGTAAGAATAATATCAAACAAGGAAAACACTGCTATTAAACTTAAGAAAACTCTTATTTGAAGCTAGATGTAGATCGATCAGCTAAGATAAGATAAGTTTCCTAAACCAAAGCAAGTTAAAGCAGCTCCAACTGAAACAGGTGGATTTTTTTAATTTAATACATCTCTGCCAATTATGCTGCTTCCGTAGGTCTTAATGGTTATGACAGACACGGAGAATGGCAGTCAAGCAGCACAAAGTGGTAGCCAGAAAACTCATATAAGATGTCTTTTTGAGTTAACTTGGCCTATATAAGGACAAAATGGAAATAGCCATGCCTAAAAACTTGGTTCAAAATTCATCAGTTCATAAACAACAGTAGTAAAACACTAAAATATATCAACCCCGGCAACTTGCTTATCTTTTACTTCCTTCAGGTGGATTCTGGAAGGAGATGGTGTGAATACATACTACCCACTTGTATGTGCAATACAATCTACAATCCACTGACCCTAGAAAATCTACTGCACACATCAACATAACGTACAAAACTTTAGTTTCTTAGTAGTATTGTCTTTTTCTACTTCTGATCAGTTAGTTTCTTAATGGATCTTTCAAGGATGAAGGGCAGCACCTAGAGATGCACTTTCCATTCATCAACTTTGAGCTCCCAAAAGCTCAGTCAAATTTTCAGCTCAAACAGCCAAAAGAAAATCCAAACGTCACGCATTTTAACTTCATATTCATAGTCCCAAGTCCGTCTATATTCAAAAGTAAACTATTATTCACATTCTCATCCTTGGAACACCATCAAGTAAATTTTATTCAAAAAAAGAATGTGCGTGAAATATACATAAAAATATAAATAAGTAGTGAACCAAAAAGATTACCATAGTTGCTAATCCCAAGTCCAAACAACCTGGACTCAACTGTTTGTTTCAGCTCTCGTAGGGGTGAAATATTTTAATGTTCTTAAAGTGTCGAAAGAAGAGGCATCTATAGTTGAGCGGGAAATTGACTTACTTGATTGTTTAAGGAATCCAACTAGTCATTACCCATCCTCTAATGAACTTAATTGTGAGCCTTTGTATCTTTCTCCACCTATTTATGATAATGATAGGCTTGATTCAAGTGACCTTTATGCTAGTGAGGAGAGTTATCTTGGTAATAAGAGTATGTTACCATCTTTGAATAGCCCTACGTCAATGCTTGAGTTTGACTTTGATGTTATGAATGAATGTGATGACTTAAGGTTATATTGTGATATTGCTTTGGTAGATACTTTCCTTACTAAATCATCTTTTTGTGAGGTTTCACATTTGTGTAAGGAGGCATATGTGTTCCCTAAATATTTTCTACTTGATGTTACATTAATGGGCACTTTCCTCTATTACTTGTTTGTTAATGATGACACTCATGCTTGTATTGAGGGTGCATTTCATGTTGGGAGGGGTCTTCATGGGGTATATAGTTTTTTTTTAGAGTGCATGTTTTGTTGAGCTTTCCAAAACTAAGATTATTAGTGCTTTTGCAATATCTTGTAGCTATGCCATAGTAAAACTCTAGATTCTTTGACATACATATTGTTGAGTGTCCCTACAGGCTATGCCTACCCTTTTGACCCTGGAGATGTATTAAAGATGTGTGATTGGTCTTGTTTGAGAAATGAGGATCGAATATTCTTCATGTTTTCTAGAATCAATGTAGTATCACATGCTTATCATTTTGAATCCATTGTTCTCTTTGCTTTATCCTTGTTTCGTGATATTTGAAGGGATCAACTTCTTGATGCCTCATATGTGGAAATTTTGTTCTTGGTGACCATTGATACGTGGTTGTACCAAAAATTTACACATCCTTGGCATGATGAACGTGTTCATGGTGTCACCGCTACCAAGACTGGTGGGAACAAGCGCTCTCGAGAGCCTGAGGATGTCAACTGAGACAAGAGGAGAAGGCTGAAGATGTGGTTCTATCTTGCAGCAAAAGGCCTATATCTGTCCCAGACAAAGAATCCGAAATTGGGATTAGTATTTTTCTTACTTGTTAAGAATAAAGATTAAATGATGTCTGATTAAAAATGGATTAAAGTAAGGAGGAATATGAAAATAATTTATATTCCTTACGCTTTAAAATCAGGAGTTTAATCTCATCTTCTTTCCCGTTTAAAGATTGGATTTTGTAAACGACTTAAAAAGATCCGTTCTTTTAAGTGTAATTATTAAACGTGTGTAAAGTATGTTCGCATATACGATGGAGAAAGATCCACTAACTGTGCGAAAACTGTTACCACTCTTAAGTAAGCGCCAAGAATTATCTGGGCACCAATCATAACGGCAGAAGTCTAAAAGCTAAAGACGTTGAGCCTGTCACACTATTTGCAGAAGATCCTTCATAGGATGATATTGGACACTCAGTCATACAAAGCCTCCGGGCGACTGGAGTGGGCCAAAATTTCTTTGATATGATGATATTGGACACTCAGTCATATAAAGCCTCCGGGCGACTGGAGTGGGGCCAGAATTCATTTCATAGGAAAAGTAATGGACACCTAGTAAGGTGGGCCAGAGTTTCCAGGTCTTAAATGATCTGAAGGCCTAAAGAAAGGCAGAAAAGAAATTGGACACTCAGTTTGCCAAAGCAACTGCAGTGGGCCAGAGCATCCAGATCACATATGATCCGGTCACGCCCTAAACACGGGCAAGAGGTTGTTCATGTGAAGCAACGCCACCTCTAAAGTAGAAGGGGTTGGAGAGGTTGTCCTCAATAGGACTTCAGGGAATGGGATCACTCTAAGATGAGGTGATACATGTCCCAAACTTTGTTTAAGGGACGCTGTTGGTCAAGCTAGTTTGACACTAGTCCAACAGGTCTGTAATAACTAAGAATAGTACAGTATGTCTGTAGCCAAATGAATGATATATTTGTAATCCGTGCATCTATGTCATCATAGATTAAGACACGTTAAATAGCAAGTCATTCAAAAGTTAACGATGTTGATATTGTTGCCTACTATCGACATAAACCCTCAAAATGAATGTGAGGTAGACGAAAAGGCAAAATCACCTTTCCAAATTCCGTCAAGGGAATAGCGAAAGCAGCACCGCTCCTCTAGAACTTAGTCACACCTACTTGGGTGATTTGAAGTTTATACAAAATAGAGGGGGGAGACAAGTACGTTATGACCGTCATTGATGATGGTACAACGTATTGTATTCTTTGTTTGTTGAAAAGCAAAGATGAAGTTGTTGAAGCGGATAAGCGCTACAAAGCAGAAGTTGAAAATCAACTAAGCCTACGGATTGAGGAATTCGTAGTGATAGAGGAGGAGAATGTGAAGCATCGTTCATTAAACGACTGCTCATTACTCACCTCAGTCTAACGGTGTTAGCCAAGCGCAAACCCATACGCCCAAATTATGTGGGGCAAGGCGATCTTTATCGCTAATGCGATTCTCAACAGAACTCCGCATAAGGATAAGGATAACCCTCCGTGTGAGACATGGAAAGGATCTCACATACAAATGTTGTGATGTGGGGTGGCTTGGTAGAAGTTGGACTACCGAAACAGGTCAAGTTGGACCCAAGACTGTAGATTGCATATCCACTGGATCTGCAAATAACAGTAGTGTTTATCGCCTTTTGGCGTTAAAGAATGCTGAATTCTTTGGAGATAACTTTCTTTGGAAAGGAAAAAAGAGTAATTGCTCAAGGTTAATAAGAACCCGCGAGGGCCTGACTGTCCGGAACTAGACGTTCCATATCTACAGGACTCAAAAGTTGCTGGCTATCCGGAACTTAATATTCCAGATCTGCAGAACTCAGGGATTCTAGATGTTGAACTGAGACGGAGCAAAAAAGGGGACAAAGACTTGTTCCAGTCCTTCTAGCTTGTATGGTTGAGAATGAACCATGGACAATTGACAAATAATTGTTATCTCCAAAAGCGCTACTTTGGAAAGAAGCTACAAAAAAAGAAATAGGTTCTATCATATAGAACCATACTTGTATAATGGTTGATCTTCCTCCGGGAAAAGAACCTTTGGGTTGTAAAATGTGCTCTCATGTGAGTAGCTTAACATCCAGGGCCATTGCAGTCTTACGTGGCATGGATGTTGAAACAGCCTTCCCAACCGGAGAGTTGGAAGAAGAAGATCAGAGTTGGTTTGCTGAACTGTTGGGCTTCTTTCTGAACTTTCATTTTGGTCCTTGAAATGTATACATTTTGGTCCTTGAAATGTATACATTTTGGTCCTGAAAGTCTCAGATAAAACAGAAACAATGAATCTGGCCACAGAAATATTGACTCTGAAGTTAGAAAGCCAACAGTTGGAGAATCAACAGTCTGAAAGTAAAAGTAATATTGAAACAAAGTCTCGATATGAAAGACATGGGTATCACAGATGACAACTTAGGAATTGGATTTTTAAGACATCTAACGGACTGGTCGATAGTTGACAGTCTCGTTGAAGCCACCAATGGATATGAATCATAGAACTGATTGGAATCATGGTGCACCCATAGACAAGGAGCGATACGCTCAGGTCAAGTGTAGTTCAATGTATTGTACACACTACAACCGACCTGGTATCGTCCTACAAACAGATCAGTTGAACCAAGGTTCACTGATGATCTTAATACATGATCGGTATAAGCCGTTAAGTCGGATATGACGATATCTGAATTATTCGCTCATCTACAGATTATAGTATTCTGGATGTCCAGTGGTTCTGGGAGAACACAGTGATGCAAACTGGACATCAGATCTGAAGAACACCAAAGCCACAAGTAAATGTGTATGGTGGGTCTTGGAAAATCCTCTAAGCAAACTTGCATCGGCCGATTCATGATGGAATCGGAGTTTATCGCTTTATACAAAGCATGAAAGAAGTTGAGTAACTTCACCACTTCTTAGAGGACGTCCCTTATTGGGAGAAACTCGTGCCTTCAGCAGTTATACACTATGGCTAGCCGGTCAGCTTTAGGAAGGACACGGATGACGGCGTCTGGACATATCTGTCAGGAGACATAATACCGTATGGCAGTTGATCATCACGAGTGTCACTTCCTTATTTACTAACTAAGGGACTACCCGGAGATCAAGTGTTCTGCCTGTCTAGGGGAATGAGCTTAAAACCCAAACAATACGAACCTTTGCGGTGGTAACCCAACCATACTGATTGGAGATCTCAAGAATTTGGTTCAATGGGAAAACTAAGCGGCAAAAGGTTCAGTTGAGCGCTTCGGTGGAAGCAAGAAGCACTTCGGATGATGATTTCTGTACGGAAACATGAATCCAAAGTTGTTCCCGCGATAGACATTAAAGTGCTACCTGCATGGTGGGTAAAGGTTAATCTTCCAAACCTTTAACGATCCTCAAACAGTTGAGGTTAAGGTTGGGGAAACTTTTAATGATTCCTAACACTTGTGAAGTGGGGTATAGCAGGATACCTTGTAGGAGATCACCTATTTAAGTGCGAGGATGGCCGCCTCAAATGAACGCACTTAAGAATCCAAGTGTGTCCACGGCCACAACGGACAAAAACGTAAGAAGGAAAATGAATAAGAAGAGTTATTGTGTTGATATCATTGTCTTGGCTTACACTAAACACTGACGGTTCAAGACATCACGTTCACCGCGCAGTAAGTAAGTCCGATGGTATTCAACTAGGGAAGGTTCAAAGCGAAAGCTACCTCTCCTGATGCAATATCTTTTCGCTGAAAGATTGCTGAAATGTAGGCACCTTGTGTGTGCGCCACAATCTCTCTTTCATAGAGGGGATTGTTGGAAATTTGCCTTTGGTGGGGAGATGCGTCCACCCATCTTTGATGAATTAAACACTAGTGTTCCGCATGTTATAGGCTTTGTCTCTTTACACATGCATGATCTACGAAGTGAGTAGATGACCGTAGGGCCAAGAATCGTCAAATTTCATTGAGAAATGAAAGAGATATTGGTCCACGAAGTAAAGTGTTTGAGGCATGGAAATGTGGTGTGGGACAAATCTACCACATCGGTGGGAATATGAAGAATTGCTCTCTATATAAGTCTCTAATGTGGTAAAGGGTTTGGGACCCCAGGGGGTATCCCATGTGTTTAAAGGAGGGAGGACCTAGATGTGCTTGGGTTCAAGGCTAAGCCCACACGCGATCTCGGTCTCGGTCTCGGGTTTCGGGTTTCGGGTTTCGGGTCTTGAGCTGTGGGGACTTTCTGATATTATCTTTTTGGACCAGAGAACTTTGCCGGATGTACAGTTTGATCCCTGAAGTTTCATATGTACAGTTTGGACCTGAATTCTTTCATATGTTCAGTTTGGTCCCTGAAGTTTCAATATTTACAGTTTGGTCCCCAGAATTTCTGGAAAGTTGATTCTGCCTACCGTTGGACTGCATTTTGGAGCATTAACCAGCCATTACTTGGCTGATTAACTCTCCATTAACAGCCCATTACTTAGGCTATTGGGCAGCCTCATTCATGACCATAAACCACCCATAAATCAGCCTCTCTAATGCCATTAACAGCCCTCACTTAATGGCCATTACATGCTATATATTGAGTTGTTGTTGGCTCAATTCTGGACGAGAGAACAGGCTGGAAAACAGAGAAAAACAATCAGCAATATAGCATAGAAAACACACGAAAATAGCAGCAAATTTCAGTCACAAAAGAGCACAAAACAGTGGCAAAAAATTGCTCAAAACAGTGGCGAAAATCAGTGCAATTTGTGACTGAAAAATAGTAACCAAACCCCCACATATACACAAGATATACACTACAGAGACACACTATATACACAGAGACAAAAGAAAAGAGTAAAGAGAAACTCTTCCTTCCTATTCCATATCTTCAGCAAGTCGAGTCATATTTGTTTTCTTCGCCAGGCTCAACCTATTGGCTTTGTAGCGTTGAGATTAAAGTGTTGTTTTATCTTGAGAGACTATTGCCCGCTAACGTAAAAGCATATATACGGGGCAATCTTGTCTTAAGGACAGAGGGCAATCACTCGACTCAACACACAACGTTGTAACCATCCAGATTTAATTGTTTCTTGATTTCAGGTTATCAAGATTCAAGACACAACAAGCTTGCGGCAGTTTTAAAGATTGGCCTATTTGTTCAACAAGATTCAATTTCTGAATATTGAATATTTGTTCATCCTTTCGAATACTTGTAATAGTTATTTACTTCCCGTACAGCTTTATAAAGTACAATAGAGTACCAACAAATTAAGACATAATTTAATAAAATACCTAGGCAAAAATATACTTTAACTAATCATGGTTAAATGACATAAGTGTATATAGCAGACACAGATGTCATCTATTTGTGGGTTTGGTTTACTCATATAGCGTGAATAAAAGTGTTCCCTAGTGGTATTCCAGAGTTGTCTTTTGGCGTTTCAAGTTGATCAAAGGTGAGTGAAAATAGAAGAATTAATATGAATGTGTTTTTAGGCAACAATAATTAAGAGGGAGAGGCACATGCAAGAACGAGAGAGGGCTGCTGATCAAGAATGATATTGTTGGTAAATATTTAACTATGAAAATAGTTGAAGAGAAAAGGAAGAATGATTGAAGGAGCCGGGGTGGTCCTTTGTGCTCACTAAAAATGAAGTGATGGCGTAGAAAGTAATTATGACGAACCGCAATTTCCTTCTCTCTTTGGAGTTGGATGGTCCGTATAGCACATGAATAATGCCATGTTACTCTTACAGCCCAACCTTCCCCAAATAAACATACTTCACCACTAAAGACAGTACTATTAATATCAGCAACAACTGCCAGCTTAACTTCACTAAGTTAGCTCACTCATTCATGCGCTTTAACTGCCTCGCTCAAAGATCGACCCAACTTGTTTCGGATTGATGCTCGGTAGTTTTTGTTGCTATTTTAGGTATGGCTGGTCAGTGGGCCGGGTTGGTCCCACCCCGACACCCGACTTTTTAAAAAAAAAAATTGCGGTATCGGGACTTGAACCTGAACGGGACCCCGTCCCGGCCCGCCCCAATCCCGCCAGGCCCGATCCGGTCCCGCCCCCGATCCCACCCAAAACCTCCCCTTTGCACAAATAACCGTTGCACCAACGACCATTTTACATTTTGGCTTCCCCCTCCCCCAACCCCCTACCCCCTTAATATTTATTTTTAACCCATAAGTTATTATATTTACACTTTAACCGAATTTTTCAACTATAAATACCTCATTTTATCTTCATCTTTCTCACAAATCTTCCTACAATCTTTCTATTCTCTCAATCTATGTCTACTAAATATTGAATTTTATTTATTCATTTGGGAGTGAAGTTGACAACTAGCTTGAGGATCTTCCATCGAGCAAAGTTTCAATTTTCAACATCTCGATTACACGTCGACGTTTGGTACATTCGTTCCTTCATTAAATTATTATTGTCTGTTTATTTTATTTAGCACATTTAATTTCATTTACTTTAATTATTTATTAGTATAATTATAAATTTATAATGGAAGGATTTAAACGTATGCTTACGGGTAGGGGTCAGGCTTCATCTAGTATGGGCAACAAGGGCAAGGGTACTTCTTCTAGTCATCCTATTTCTAGACAGAATCTTATTCCTACACAAGATGATTTTGTTGATACTGAACATTTTCCTACAATATCATTAGATTTAGACGATGAGCTATTTTCTAGAACTCAAGAAGACTTTAATTTAGACGATGATCTAGATGATACACCCACTAATGTAGATGACAACACACCCACTAGTGCACCTTCAACTAAAATGCCTCATATTCCCCCTAGTATGGGACGAGGTCCAGCAAAACGAACATTAAAATCAGATGCATGGACATTTTTTGATAGGGACGTAGAGAATCAAGTAGCTAGATGTAAAAATTGTAAAGATGTTTTAAAATTTAAAACTGAAAAAGGTCACGGTGGGACGGGGGTTTAATGAGACACGTAGCAAGGGCTCATCTAACTAGGTATGCCCAATACGAGGCTTCAAAACCGGGTGTGCAAACGTCCGCTCCATCGGGACAAGGTTCACATACTGTCCCGGACCAAGTACATGGTCAAATTAACCCCACGACGGGGGGAATTGTAGGCCCTAATTACAATAAACATAGAGATAGGGAAGCAATAGCAAAATTAGTTGTTGTGGAGGGTTTGCCTTTTTCATTTCCTTCATCTCCCTATTTTATTCATTACATTAGAGATATGTATAATCCTGCTTTTAATGATTTTCCTAGATCAATTGTTAAGAGAGATGTATTTAAATTTGTACATGAATATCAACAGTATTTACGTTATTCATTATATCATTTTAATGGCAAAGTGGCTATCACTTCTGATATAGGTTGTAGTACTAACGGCCATGATTATTTAACAGTAACCTGTCATTGGATAAATTATACATGGTCTATACAAAAACGTATCTTAGCATATAGATATATAGATGATAGGCACACTGGTACTTTTATTGCAGAAAATATTTATCAAGTGTGCGATTATTACTGAATAACTGATAAAATTATGACTATTACATTAGATAACGCTTCTTCTAACAATTATGCTATTACAATTTTAAAAAAAATAGTTTAACTCCATCTTTTTCAGATCATTTTCATATAAAATGTGTGTCATATATATAACTTAGTTGTAAAGAATTGTCTATCACTTTTTGAAGACATTCTTAGTAAAATACAATTTGCTATAAACTTTATTTTTAAAAATAATAGAATACAACAAAGAAAAGAATATAAAAAAAACTTGTCACGATTGTCAACTACCTTATAGAAAAATTTCAGAAGAAGTACCCACTAGGTGGAATTCTTTATACGAGCAACTACTTGTTGCTTATGACTATAAAAAACCTATAACTTTATTTTTTAACTCTCATAATCAAAATCCAGCTGATATGATTGTAGATAGCGATTGGGGAAAAATTTCCGAACTTATTATATTTTTAGAGAAATTTTTTCAAGCAACAAAAGAATTTTCCGGTATATATTATCCTACTATTTCAACTATGTTGTTTTATATAGCTCTAATATTTTACTGCTTAATGAATATATGGATAAACCAACTATTAAAAAAATGTTTATCAAAATAAAAAAATATTTTATTCCTATTCCCACTATTTATATTATTGGTGTTGTATTAAATCCGACTATTAAAATAGACGGTACTAAATCACTTATTGAAACTATTTACGATTGTATAGCAATACTACCACCTCCAAGTCCCAAAAATCCAAATCACTCGTCACCTATTGAACAAACTAAAGAAGAAGTGTTGTCTAGCGTAGAAGACGAATGCAAAAAAGTATATAGATTTTACCAACAAGAAAGTGCTAGCAACCTACCGACTTCCATACCATCTTCTTCTTCAACACAACCTCACAAAAGACATGTTGCAGCTAGTATTGAAAGCCTCAGAAATTGAATGTGCGGTCGTACCGCTACTAACCAAATTAGCGAGTTTGATATTTTTGTTTTGCAGGGTTCTATACCGTACCAAGCAGTTCTCAATGAAGAAAGACGTGAAGACTTGTTGAAATACTGGAGGGGGATGAGAAGACCTTTCCGACACTTTCAATGATGGCCCGAGATGTTTTGAACATTCAAGCGTCATCAACGGCATCTGAAAGCGCTTTTTCTGCCGACAGATATCAAATAGGAGAGTACAGACACTCATTAGCCAGAGACAGCTTGGAGATTGTAGTATTATTCAGAGATTGGATACGAGCGGAGCGGAGAAGGTGCGGTCAACCGAAGATCAACGAAGAAGAAGACGAAAACTACAACGAAATCTTATCTGAAGGTGGTGGAAGCGACGTGGAGCAATTTGACCAACAAATATCAATTACAACCGAAGAACCACAGGAAATTATCAAGAAACTAGAACATGTTTTTTTCAAAATGTAATTTTTTAATTGCAATTTTACTATGTACAACTTTTGAACAACACCACAAAGTTACAATTTTGACAATTGTATTTGTATTAAAAAAAATCATGTCTATTAAATAATATAAGAGACACAAAAACAGTCTTGGGATGTTTTTATTACACTATCTTGTTTAATTATTGAATTTTATATATATGTTATTTTTTAAATTAAGTGGAAAAAAAAATGAAAAAAAAACAGCCCCGCCCCCCTTCCCGATCCCGCCCCAGCTCGACCCGACCCGACCAGATTCCGACGGGATCAGAAACGGGACGGCGGCGAATCCCGCATGTCCCAACCCGACCCGATCCCGCCCCTCCCCCATCCCGCCCGACCCGATCCTATCGGTCCCGACCTGACGGACCCGATCCCGGCTTACTGGCCCGCCATAGTTTTAGGATAAAGGATTTATTTCATAATATTTGGTATATGTAGCAAAGGCACAAGCCAGCAACAGTTGAATAGGTTGAGAAGACCCCACACTGCACATGCAAGAGCCACCTGAAAATTTTAGAAAACTAGAGTACAGCTTCCACCTATAGTTTATGGATCAAAAGAACCTGCAAATGTAGTAACAAGAATGACTCAAGCTTTTCCCATGCACCATATAATTTGCAGTAAAAGATGATGCAAGACAAGAAAAAGTAATTTTACATGTGAGCGAGCAAATGCTAAACTAATTGCTTTGCACCTGATTGTTCATGTTTTTCTTCTTCTTCTCCGAGATGATGCATGCAAGACATAGTGCACATTAGTCTAGATTTGTCTTTCCCGAGCCAATGCTAAACAGATTGCTTTTCACCCAGTCCTTCATGCTGTTTGAAGAAACCAGACTTGTAAGAAAAAACGACTTTCTCACTGCCGAATGATTGTGATACATAAATTCTTGATAAGTTTGAACCAGATATTGATGTATCTTGAAGAAAATATGGAGAAACTGATATACAGAAGAGTAAGCTAGCCGATATAACTGTTATACAAGGATAGACCTATCTTAACAACCATATTCGATCAGTTCATCACTAACAACTGCATACACAAAACAGACCATGTAAATTCTGAGAAAAAAAGAAGGCTTTAAGAGACTAAAGTCTCGGAATCTTATCACTGCTTTGGGGCAATCACGTAGCTTATATAAGTTCGTGACAGATTAACCATTGCAACCATAGGCAATTAATTTGCAAATCCTATGTGTGGACTCCTGGAAAAAAAGGACTAACATATAGGAGAATCACATGTTTCAAGAATTCTTTGATTTGGTACATACAATTATATACCAATCAATCTGGTTCGCCATAAAAGCATCCACTACCAATGTACTGTTCAAATATTTTTTACCAACCAAAAGATCATCTTCATTTATATTTCACTTGGCTCGAACTACCATCACCAAAAAAAGAACTCTTAGGATTAGTATTCCAGTAAGAAATTCCACGCCAATAAAAAACATTGAGATTTCTGCACTCCTGAATCAATTTAAACGAATAGAATGAAACATTCAAATAATGTGATGCAGGTAATGAATTTCTATTATTAATAAACAAAAACATTCATTTGTGCTAACAGAACACCATTAATGGACTAATCTCAGTATCAATCTACGAAGAAATGAATATATTGCATCTCTTGTTCCTGTAGACGGTACATTTGTAATTCTTTCTTCTGATGCTGGCAAAGATTACCAGAAAAGTGGGAAGAACACTTTCATCGGGGCTCTCTGCAGAGTAAAATTGGCTCGATGACTGTAGATATTACGATGATACACATTCACAGATCAGAGGCAGGTTTCGATTGTTGATGCTGGCCATCTACCAAGCTCAACTGTCTTCTCAATCTTGCGATATGACCTTGCACCTATAATATTGAAACAGACCATAAAAAACATAGCTTCTACTTTTAATTCCAGTATATAAATTAAAAATACTCTTTAGGACCAAAGTTTCAGGTACAAGCTATATCTAAATGACAGTTGAGAATGTCACTACTTGGATATCAACCAAGAATTTCTATGAACTGCTTAACTCATATTCCAACTACATAAATGATCATCCATATCTCATTAATTTTGTTCTTTCTAGACCGTGAGAGTTGAGCATGTCCAAGAGAACCAAAAGGTACTTTATACATATATGTCACACCAGGTTCTATGACTTGCTCTTTAATTTGCTGTTGCTTGTTCATCAGATTTGAAACTTTTCCATCTTTAAATTACTGTCAACATCTCAGTCATTCCACAGTTTGCAAATGAATCTCAAAGCACAATAACAAGAAGAAAGAAGTATACTCCCTACGGCAACATATGAAGGACAACTTCCTTTCATTATTCATCTGTCCAGTACACCTCAATGTCTCTCTAATTAGAACTTGTTTCCTTCCTGATTGTCATAAATCATAACAGTTGAGCAATAATTAACTCCCCCTATGTTCACTTGCACTCATTACATTAGAAATAAAGAAGGATTCTTGCTATAAGCTCTTCTTCTTCTTTTTTTTGTTTGCTCTTGCTATAAGCTCATTCTGGTCACTTGTGTGGTTCATGCATCCATGGGGTTCTTTCCACAGATTTTTAGGTTGAACAGTTAGGACTCTCCGTCTCCTCTTACTCCTCATCCTTTCCACTCTGTTCAGATGTAATTCCCTCACTTTTAATCACTATGAAACTCAACTTACACTGCCTGTCGCATTCAAACTTCATAAAAATCCCCTTTCTCTTATTAAAAGAGAGCTCTAGAAAACTGTAACTCATATCAGTGACAACAAAAAGAAGAAAGAGCATATAAAACATAATAACCTGCTGCCGAGCTGCTGTTTTAACAGCTCGTCTGCTTCAGAGAAATTTGTGAATCATTGACTTAGAGGATGATCTTTGGTGTCACCACGTTTCTTTCTATCAACATCTTCTATTGGTACTAAAGATAAAGACATCAAAATAATTGGTTACATAAATTGAGTAAATTGTGTTCGCGCAGTAGAGAACACACCAGGAGGAGGTAAATTTAGGCCAGATGGTAATCTAGGCACATTGACTGCTGGATGGTTCTGTACACGGGCAAAAAAAGCCTCTGAAGGATCCGCAAAAACAATTTCATCATATGACTCTACTACAACAGATTTCTTAGTGGATAGAGGTCAGATTCATCCTCTGAATATAGTTTCAAATGGTGATATCTGCAAATAAAGAAGATTCTACATGAACAAAAGCGAAAAATAATAAAAGAAACAGCAAGATAGTTCAAAGACTAAAATGAAAGAAAATAAAGAAACAACTACTAGTAAGCCTCAATCCCAAACTTGTTGGGGCTTACCTATATGAATCATCTATTCATTTCACTCTAACCTCATTTCATTCTAATACTCAATAAATTAGGGGCTTTCTAAAACTAGAGGATCCTTAAACTTACAGTTATTTCTATACTAACATACAAACTCTCTGCAAACTAAAAAGACTCCAGGCAGACACTGGGTCTAATGTAAGTGTAAAAACAGCAACCGAGCATTAATTTTCAACTAGTGGATTGCTTCCATCTTGTTCTATTCTTAGCTGAGTCCACATGGAAACCAGGAGATTGTACATGATAATGTACCTTCCATGTGATTTAAATTTATGTAAAGACAATAATACGACAATCTAGGAAATATCTTTATAGAGAATCCTTACTATTAGATAATCATCAAGTAGGGAGTATTGAGATATTGTGGATCCAAACCGAACATTTACGATATTACTCCCTCCGTTCCAAAAAGATTGTCTTTTGACTTGGCACGGAGTTTAAGAATAATGAAACTTTTGAAATGTGTGATTCAAAACAAACTTTAGATATTTGTGTGAAGTTAAATTGTTTGTAAATATAGAAATGTTACAATTTTTTTGGAACAAACTAATAAGGAGAGTAGGACAATCTTTTTGGGACAGAGGGAGTAATAGATAACTCCACTAAGATTTTAAATGGTATGGTCCAAGCATTTATGTGTCAACTCACCAGTGAAATGGCTTATCAGAAACATCAGTGTGGAAATGAAGGGTCATGACAATTTAGAATTCACCCCATCCAGATTCTGATAACTCAAAAGGCGGAGTGTCGACAACCCTTGTAGGATTGTTAAAACTTGAGTGCAATTGAAAAAACACACGTTTCACCACCACACCCAGATCCTCATTAGTTGCACCACGAACGTAAATAGTCCATTTATGAGACTGGAACCTGATCCAGAATCAACACTTCACCCAACAGTTACGTGTAACATAACAATTAATTTATCAGAAAAGCTATCGACATTCTTGATACTCACTCGCTCGCCTTCTTACCAAGCCAAAATGCAACATTTCCATACACTATTGGAACGCCAACCTCAAGCTCTTTCAGCTTCTTCTGCATAAACAAACACCAACCCCATGAATATATATATATATATTATACATTGAACATTCTTGCTACGCTGATAAAACAAACACAAAGAGGACCTTTTTTTCGCTGTCATCGGAAGATTTCACCATTTTGGCTGCGATTTTGGGGTGGTTCCGGTAATGTCCGTCGGATCTTGACCGTGCTTCTTTGTCGACGAGCTTTGAGGCATTCTACGGATTGGTCAAAATTTGGGTTTCCGATTGGACAATCAGACTAGAAATGGATCATCTGCGCTCCGGTGTAGGTTCATGACTACTATCAGACCAATTATATCCTTTTGTGCAAGGGTATTTTAGTCAGGTGGCGTGTTAATTTCCTCTTAACTTCTTCTACCCTGATGACTAGGATGGCAAGGGATCCAGATCCTACTAGATCCAGATTCAGATTCGTTTTTCATATCTGAATTTATATCCGGATTCAGATCTGTCGGGTCCATAAAAATCAGATCCAAATTCAAATTCATAGGATCTACAGGGTCCACGGATCGGATCTGGATCCACATGTAAAAAATATTGTCTTGCTAAGATTGTAACCTTGCTAAGAATTTTCTTTTGAACTGACAAACGATTTTTACTTAGCTAACAGTTTACTGTGTTTCAATTTTGAAATGTTCATATGAGATATTTTATTCGTTGTCTCGTTTTGATTATGAGCTATATTAATTGAAAATGTTGGACAATGACAATAGTTGTGGAAAATGTTGACTAGTATTTCCACAATGCAGAACTTGCATGTGCTTGAAATCTTCACAAATGAAGTGAATATAATTTTAACTACTTGTCTATGAAGATGTTAGTCTCACTGATATAACATTGATTTTATTATCGAAGTTACCTCTTTATTTTTTGGTTTTTGAGTTAACGCGGGGATAAATTAAACTTGTTTTGAGAATTAAACTTACAAGGATGTGCTTTAGCAATTTTAAGAAAATACTTATAAAATTACATTTTAGGTTATGAATATATTTAATAAAAAGCGGATCCACGGGTCGGATCTGGATCGGATACGGATCTCAAATACAAGATCCAGATCCATATCCGATCCGTCAGAAACGGATCCGGGTCCGATCCGGATCCATCGGGTCCAAATTTTGAAGATCCGTATTCTATAAAACGAATCTGGATCCACCGGATCCGGACCGAGTCCAGGATCCACTGCCATCTCTACTCATGACTCCCTTTGGTTAGTCACTACAAATGAGGTGTTACATGATATTTCAATTACACATTTCAACTAAAGTTTATTTCATTTACCCATCAGAAGTAGATCTTGATTGTATTATTTAGAAAAATTTCACTAATTTAATAATTAATGTGGATTTCACGCCAAATAGACGCGTTGAAAAGGTCAAAAATAAGTTTTTTTTTACTTTTTATTTCCTTCTTCTTCATTCTTTTTTATTATTTTTTTATTTCACTCTTCTTCTTGATTCTTTATTTTTACCAACACCAAGATCAATGACACCGCTATCACTATAAAAAAACATCAATTACATTTTTAATTCAACTCAATTTCTTATTTTCTCTCCTAGTAAAATGAAAAAGAAAAATAAAATGAAAGGAGCTCATTGAAACGTCATTGGTGAGTTCTTTAGAAAGCTTGAAGGTTTAAAATGAGTTACTTTATTTGATGAAAATTTGGAAAATTAATGTTGAGGTTAAGGTCTTCGTGAGGAATCTTTAGATGAAGTTATATACGAGAATTTCCACCTTGTTGAGAATCTAGGAGCTACTCCGAGTTCGAGAAAATTTCCATAGGGATGGACGTTATCGCAGTCCTAACAGTTCCAAATGCCCAAACAGGGAAGAAGAAGTGGTATATGTTGATGAAATGCCAAAAGATCGGGCTCGGAATTATTGGAAGAATTCTTAACGTCGGAAGAACAAGTTCTTTCTTTGACAAATTTGGAGGTATTTTTCTTGAAATTTTAAATTAAAATCGTAGTTGGAACAAGAACACTAAGAACATGATTTTATGATTATTCCTTTGTTAATAATTGTGTTTTTTTGTGTTAATGATTAGTAGGGTTTACAAAATAGATTTTTTAAAATATTACTTTACTCAAAATTATTTTTTATATTATCATGGCATCAAATGAGACATGTCCTAATTTAATTTATCCACATAAACGGCGAGTGCGTTACACACACATTACATATTTGACTAATTATGCAAAAAGTGTTTAAATGTCACAGTCGGGTCCATATCAGGTGTCTAAAAGGAATGAGGTTTAGTTGGAGTGCTTTAGTGAAAGATCGTGTCCACCTCAGGAGGCTCTCGATGGGTTTAGCCTTTTTTTAATCCCTTCTCTTAAGCTCATTCCAAATACCACAAGTAGACATTGAAATTTTGACGAATAGGATTCTATAAAGTGAGTGTAACACTTCGTACCTCTAAAGTAAGCCATGTTTATGATTCAGGGGTTTAGAAAAGCCAAAATGGGGAATTTAAGACTGAAAATCAGTTTTAGTTCTGCATATCTGATTTTACGCCAGGTTATACAGACCATAAAATAATTTACTGCCCGTCGATTTTGATCGTACAATTCCCTTATGGAATTGACGGTGCACAATAAACTATACGAACCGTCCTTTTTTACTGTCTCAGGCCCTCGAGATTTATAAGTCTCCGGAAAGTTTGCATGTTGATTGACAGTCTAGTTATACGGACTGTTGAAAAATTGACGGTCTAGACCCACACCTTCAATAATTTGACCGTCTAGACCCACACCTTCAATAATTTGACGGGCCGTCAATTTCAACCGTAAATGGCCCGACGGGTTGAACAGTATAAATATGCAGCTTAGCCCTAAAAATCAGTTTTCATATTTCTCAAGCCCTAGAACGAAACTCCTCTCTTCCCAATCTTCCTCTACATCAAGATAAGCTGTTTTCATGAAATTCTAAGTGATTCTAACATCATCCTCATGAATTCTAAGTAGGATCCATTATTCTCAACCTATGGTTTTCAAGAAAATCCAATTCAAGAGATTAAAGTCCAAGCTCTGGAATTCTTCTTCAAAGTTCAGATTTTGAATATAAGTATTGGAGCGATTAAGGCATATAGAAATTCTATCCACGTGTGGGACATCATTGTTCTTCCCCACGCCATGTTTTCCATGAAATCCTTGCAATTCCATAACTTAGGTTTTATTTAAATTTTATGATAGCCCTAAATTACATGCATCATGATCTACCATGTTGTATTATTTATTCGTTATCGTGTTCTTGATATTCCCTTATGGTTATTAGAAATTCGTGTGTAATCCATGAATGCCAATAACTCTGAATTCCATAGGTTCTAAAATTACAAGTCATGAACCATTACTATTAGATTTCACGAACTTATATATATGTATGTTTTTATGAATTTGAACAAGTTATATGTTATATTTGTTCACATGATAAATTATGATTTCAAACCATGTTTTACAAGTTATTCTCATGAAACTCATGGACCTACAAACCACTATTTTCAAGTACATGCTTTGGGAGTCGCGTAGTTTACCAAGAAGGCTTAGATAGCCTGAAACTACGTATGCCACTGTAAGATAAGGGTCACTCCACCAGAGGACTATACCTTCCGATTGCATATTGGATCCTTTCATGCCATGTTCATGTCTCATACCCCCGCAAGGTAAGGAAAAACTCTGTTGGTCGGGCCAGGTACCAGACTCCACGTACCCACGTGGTGTTTCATGTTGTAGTTTATGATATTGCTCTTCCATTAGATATACAAATATATAGATCCACAACTTTACAGATTTTACACATGTTTTTTACTCATGTCAAATCATGCTCATGCTCATGTTACAGTTTCATGTCCTATTATTTCATGTGTCTGTTTATTCTTTCAGTTGCATTACATACAGTAAAATCCAAATCTACTAATGTACCTTTTCATGGGGCATGCACTTCACGGTGTAGGTGCTGAGTTTTAGGGAGATGGATCTGCTCAGTAGAATTTCTTCAGTATCAGCTATTTGGTGAGCCCCATCTCATTAGGGGTGTCAGTCTATTTATTTTCATGAGTATGCATTATAGTAGAGGTATGCCCCTTTTCCTGGCAAAATAGTTTTCAGATAGACTCATGTTTTAGAGGTTTTATAGACTAGACTAGTCAGTATGTCATGTCAGTACTGTTTTAAGACTTGTTATATTTTCAGACTATATTTCAGTATTCCGTTTGCATGTTTTAAATCATTACTATTGCATGTTTTTTATGCCCATGTTGATTTAGCAAGACATGTGGTTCACTCGGTCAGATGTAGTTAGGCACCGAGTGTCGTGCTTCGCCTAGGCCATAGTTCGGGACGTTACAAAACTTGGTATAAGAGCACTAGGTTGAAGTGTCTTAGGGGGTCTATGAAACCAGGCCTAGTAGAGTCCTACTTATGGGTGTGAAGCGCGACACACTTATAATTGGAAGGCTACAGGGCATTTAGGGAAAGTTACCATTCTTTCAACTCTAGATCGTGTAATAGAGCTATGATGTCAGAAATCACTCAAACTTGTGCATTGTTCCATTCTACTGAATATGCCTCGTCTCTAAAGGATGAAGAAGATGTAAAACTGATTATTATCGATGTGTTACTTTCGGATGGATTCGTCAGAAAAAGAGCAGGTTGCACAAGAACTCGTGGGGAAAATGGACCAAGCCCTTGGTGCATTTGAAGCTCTGGTTTCGAGGGGATATGCTCTTATTTCCCCTCCCGATAATGTAACTCTGACCACGACTCCTAATAGAGTCGCTTGTACAATAAAAAGACAGAAATGAGTTATTTATATCAAGAGATCGGATTGCCCAACACGTGGGAAATGCCACTTAGGCGAATGCTACATGAGACTCAAGATATGCTACCGTTGTGGTAAGAGGGGCCACAAGTAAACCAAGTACCAAAAGTTAGGCTTTGAGAATTACCACTCAGTTCCCTATCACAAAGACTTCTATGAATGCTCTGTTTGTAAAAGATTGGGACATCTACAAAAGGAATTCCCCCAGTTTCATAACTGAGTTTCAGCAGCATTCTCCTTGCCGAAAATGTAGCAAAAGACAAGCAGGAGAGTGTCATATGGGTATGAATGTGTGTTATAATTATGGTATATGAGTCCACATGCAGAGAAAGTGCCCTTTAGTCAGGTATAGTAGTGCCACAAAATATGGTGGTGCGGTTCATTTCACCGGACCAGTCGTAGCCAATTCTGCAACACCTTTCGCAGCCCATAGCACTCGTGCACCAGCAAGCCGAGACACTGATAGGGGTGAAGTACCAGGATCAAGTGGGGGTTAAACACATTATCAGGATATGTTAGCTGCTAAGACTCAGAAGCATCGTCACATATTGTCATAGGTATGCCGGTAATTTATCCTAAAAAAATTAAAATTTATTTTAAGAATTAAGATAACCTCTCTCTCAACGTGACATGTAACATCTTCCCATTTTGTGAGTGTGTTAAGTCGTGCAGCATGCACATTGCTTTTAAGTTTTTTGCATCAGTTTTTTCCCGTAATGTTTAGGAACCTCATGTATATTTTTTTTGATTTGATTTGATTTTATTTTTACACTCCATTTTTTTGAGTATTTATTCTAAGTATATTAACTACTTAACTAATTAATAACTATTTATGTCATATGACTTTTTTTAGTTTTTCACTTGGCTAGTGCCTTTTTTAATAATAGATAGAAGATATATTTGCCCTTAGGCAAACCCTAGCTGCCACGACTGGCTTCCTCTCTCCTCATCACCGTTGCTGGAAATGGCAAAGACGCAGTGCGTCTCAGCCTTTTTTCAAATCGTGTGTGTACAAATGGGGCAAGGATTAAATTCTCATCGTATACTCACCACGAAGAGGTAAAACTCCCCTCGTCTCTCTACCTTTTCTGCTATGCGTACTCAGCAAGGACGAAGAATCATTGATGAGTTTTGTCTCATTTTGACTGTTGTTTCTCAATATCTATTGGTTCATTCGAGTTTTCGTTCAAAAATTTAAAAATCATTCCTCAGAAATTTGAAGTCCCACATCGATGTTGAATTGAAATCATGGGGTTTTGGGGTCCTATCTCTTCATTGCAAAAAGAAGTCTTCTCCGAAGCATAACAAGATCGATTCAATTAACTTAGGGGTTGGGTTTATTGGACTGAAACCTTTACCTAATTGTTTCAATTTTTAGTTAAAATTTTAATCATTTTCTTTGTGTGTTTGGCTGAGATTTGGTGTGGAGGAAGCTCAAAGAAGATTCCAACTTCATCCTCGACCCTAGGCTGCCCCAAAGAAAGGTAAAGGTTCCTCCTTTTATATTTTTTATTTTTACTATGTGCTTGTATATTAAATGTTAGATTAATCTAAGCGGTGGTCTGTGTTGGTAAAAATCTGTTGTTTGTTTAGTTTAATATGTGAATAGAATGTGAATATGTTAGTCAATTTAGATTTCATTATATCAGAATGTGAATCACTTTTGCCTCATGAATCTGTGTTAATTTAGTTAAGTAGCTTAGCTTCGATGTATTTGCATGGGAGTTAGTTTATCTTATACCATGAAGATGCCTTAGCATATAATTAGATGGTAGGACTGATGGTGAATATGTGTTAAGACTGTTAGTAGGTTAAACCGGAACAGAAACAAAAAATGTAAAAATATAATATGCTAGTTATACTAGGTATCAATGTATTCTTATGAGGTCTAATTTTGAAGCACAGAAAACATATACCTGCTGGCTTAAGGTATTGTTGTGAAGAATCTATTTCAGGTATATGTATATTCATTCAAATATATTCTGATCAGTTCGCTGTCCCCAATTACCAGCATGTGTCCAGCTTGACTGTTAGTTCTGAATCATTTAGAATATGGTCTCTGCGTGTGTGAGTATGCCTTGCCTTTTTTAACTCAGTTTTTAGCTCATATGTGTCTCTATATGGTAAGTTAGTATAAGTCTAAGATGCTTTTAAGTCTCTGCTGTATGTTATTGTCTGGTTTAGGATTAGTAGCATTAGGTTACATTTGGTTAAATGTGTGTGTGAAGCATGAGGAAAGCATGATTCAGCAATGGTTTATTTTCCACCATTTTTCATCAGTTTTGACTTGGAACCTAATTGTGAGTTGGCTTAGCGCTATGTGGAACCTATATGCTTGTGAATCCTTAGTTCTATATAGTCTTTAATTGTTATTGAGATTAGCACATTGTCAGCTACATTAATCTGTTAAAAGGCATGAACTCTTTCTGAAATGGTTAGGTGATGGTTTAGATGTAGAATACTCTTTTCTTTTTATGTGCATTAAATAGTTCAGCATATTAATGATGAGTGAGTCATTAGCTATAATCTTGTGATTCATTTGGTTCTTGGACTGTGTCTATTAGGCCTAGATAGCATAATGCCTCATCAACTGTCTAAAAGGCCATGATTTGTATCTCTCTGTGTTTGTTTAAGGTCAAGTATGTCTGGTCATTTGTCTCAGCATGTTCGGTGTTGCACACTATCCTGTATTGCTCTGCCTCTATGGATGTAAAGAGATAAAAGTGTTGTTTTCTCTTAGGAACAATCTAGATTAAAGATTGTTATCCCTACTTGTTGTCTCTTGCTTGTATGAATCATTTTAAAGGGAACCGGAACACCTTATAAGTATGAAATATTAAATGTGACAACCAGGACCTTAGACTATAAACATGTGAGTGATGATTGGTTTGAACTAGGGGTGGCCAGTGGGCCGGGACCAATCCTGGCTGGACAGGGGGAGGGTCGGGACGCGGGCTCCGGAGGGTCCTCATGGGACATATAGTTGTTTTGAGGTTGTTGACGCCCTCCTCGATGATGGAAAGTCTTTCGTGTTTGAAAATGGGTTCCGTAAGTGAAGATTGCTCTTTAAAGAATGGGAGTAACAAGAAAGAAAAGGAGCATACACTTTGGAGGGACTATGCAAGATCTTGTAACCCAAATGGTGAGGAGATTCTACTCAAAGCTTGGCATATGATCGATGAACTTAAATGTAAAACTCTCTCTTGATGAACTTGATTATTTGACTAACTTGTTTGTGAAGTTCCATCAAAGGAGGAGTCATGAAGAGGAGAACCATTGGAGGGAACCTCACTGGACAACAACTTGGTATGATGTCATATCTTGTACTTCATCATGGACGGTATGTACTCGTGTTTTATGCTTATTCTTGGAATTTCTAAGGCCATGAAGGTAACTTCCATGTGTGACGAGTATAGTAGTAGCACTTATAATCATCTATGTGATTCTTTCCTAGTGTTATTACTTGAGTTCATCTTGGTCTTGCATGGGGAATATGAGCAAAATAGTGTGGGGGGATACCTTTGTATTTGACCCTAGTGTTAACTTGATAGTGGATCCTTTATTGAGGTGTGCTAGTGTAATGATTAAACTCTTTATTTAGGTTGGTTTTGTTTGTGATGTTGCACTTAGCCGTGAGGGAGATCACTTGTTTCATGACTTAAGGGGAGATATGTGCTTCTTGATTGATAGGACCAATGAGAACTTGCATGTTTGTCTTCCTAAATGCATTGGGATCCTTAGTTTACCCTTTTGTCGACATGTCTTGAATAACCAAGTGTCTTGGGCATTATTTGGATACATAGTTGTTCAATATCCTTATGATCCTTGGTTATACCATAAGAGTGGCCATTTAGTGTGTTGATTGCTTGCTATGCTTACTTTATGTATTATCATTTGCCTTATGATGATTATTTTGTTTTGTTTTGTGAAAGGATATGTACTCATTCTCTTCTATGTCTTACAAGGTACGGATTCAAGGACGAATCCTTTTCAAGAAGGGGAGGATGATACGATATCGTGGGGGCACCAACCACTCAGAATCATTCAACCGAGGACAAACCAAGGAGCTCCAAGCATTCCAAGAGATGTTGATGCATAAAGAGGCTTTGGAGGCCCTTGAGGGCTACACAAAGGAGCCTACGACATTTGGATGATCACGTGGAGTGAAGAAGAGCTCGTAATGGAGCCTGTCATGGTCTGCGACTTTATTTGCAGTTCACAGTCATGACCTGCGACATGGTCAGCGAACAACATACTATGTTGATGGACTAGAAGTTGGCCACTTGTGGTTACTTTTGCAATTTGAGACCGGTAAACTTTTGGGTCTAGTTTGTAATAAAGCTTACATTATAAATAGTAGTTCTCAAGGCTTAGAATAGGACTTTTGATGATTGATGAATTGAGAGGAAATCTCTTGGTAGCTACTTTGTAGTGTTAGATTAGTGATAGCTAGATTAGTGTTAGGTAATTAGAGTGATAGCACGATTAGGGTAGATTCCTTGGTTGTCTATTTAACTTGTTCATGATTCTCACATGAGTTCTCTTGTGGAATCATTCCATTCATAGTATATGTGCTTGTAGTTGTTTCTATTGGAGGGTTTGGGTTTAATATACTCAAGTTTGGCTTTAGATCATTACTATTTGTGTCTTACTATTTTTCTCTTCTCATCTCTAAATTCTATCTATCTTTAATTCCGTGTTTGAATTCGTATTGTGTTTCCTTGAGTCTCCCAAGTCGAATCGTATCATCTAGTTTCTTGGATTCCTACCACGTGGATGCATATTCCTCAAATTTAGTAAGGGCGTATTTATCTTTCAACGCATCTGAAATGTTGTTGGTAAGGAAGATCCTCTCACTTTGCAATCTCCACTCTAAGTATTCTTCTCCTGTCTTTGAACCTGGGAAGTTTCACCTTGATAGTGTGTAAATTTCGATCTTGGTCACCTCTATCCTCATGACCTTGCCATCTTACCCGGTCATCATGACCTTGCCATCGTACCCGGTCATCTTGACCTTGCCATCGTACCCGGTCATCTTGACCTTGCCACCTGCCCTGATCTTTAAAGGGTTGACATATACCTCCTCGCCCACCTCATTCCCCATGGGCATCATGCCATGTCTCCCTTCATACCATAGTTTCGCCCACCATCTCTCTTGCTCATACTTCTCAACTTCTTCATCAATGTTTTGGTAAGGGGTGGAAATTGTTCTGGGGGAAAGTTTCTAGTAGTGGTGCAGGGTGCTTGGGGAACATTTATTGGAGTGACTCTCAGGTCACTAGTGGTGGAGTTTCTCTTGACGGGGTTGGTAAAATTGGGATTGGGTAAGTGGATTGGTGCGCCTCACAAATCCTGAGGTATCAATATTTGGATGAGTAGAGGGTGGAATTGAGGAGAAAGGGAAATTGCTAGTGTGGGAAAGCACAATGCATGCAATTGCCCCGGGATTATAGTAAGTGAAGTGTTGGGGTTCTAACTTGATTCATTACCAATAGTTGCATCTCCACCTATTGATTGACGAGTGCCTAACCTACTTGTTTGCTCAATACTAGCCATCCTAGTACCCAACATTCCCATTTTTGTCCTCATAGACATCATTTTCGAGTTCATTCTCGCCAATTCCCTAGCTACAAAAGTCATTGGTTCCTCCCCTTCTTGGGGTTGTGATAGCATCATGACAGCTCAACATCACTAAAGTAATAGGTGAAGCTTTGGAAGTTCCAAGAAGACCCATGACAAGATCTCAAACAAGGAATTTTCAAGACAAGCTCAATGTGCCGCAATTAGCAATTAAAAGTGTCTTGTGATGAAAGAAGAGTTCCAGCCCAATCAAGATATTTTGCTCAAGTTAATCTATTTGGAGGCCCAAATTAAAGTCCAAGATGAGATGGAATGAGGCTCAAATATGCCCCCAAAAGGAGAAAAATACAGCAACCCAAATCAACCCCAAAATAGTTCCTAGAATCTACATTTAAGAGTTGTTTTAATCTATGTTGACTTGCATTGGTCTAAGTGTTTTTAGTCTTCTATGCACCTAGAAAATTTTAGGGTTTTAGTCTTCTATGCACCTAGTGATACGATTCGACTTGGGATAAATGCTGCATTAAATAACACAAAGTACGATAGATTTGATAGAAGAATTATAGATGAGAATAGAAGAAAGAAAGGATTGAAATCAAGTAATTGATCAGAAACCAAGGGAGAAGAGAATTGAGCTCATTCTTGAATTACCACTAGGATAGATTCATAGAGAGGTTCAATTGAAGAGGCTAAGGATTAATCCCTATATTAAACTCTACACTCACTAGGAGCACTATCCTAAAACTACAACCTAGATACTAAGAGAATCACTCTCAATCAATATTCATAAAAATTACATAATAAAATAATAAAAGTAGTATTTATACTAGATAGGCTAAGAAGACTAATGACTATTACAAAAATATCCTTAATGAAGTAAGGGCCTTGATTGATAGTCTTCTTAGGGATGATGGTAGCATATTGTGAAAATAACCTCTTTGCACAACTACCAAGTCGACTCGTATCATCCATGCTATCTCTCATAGCTTGATAAATGAGTACTTGATGGTCTCTAAAGGCTTCCATGCTATCTCCCATAACTTGACCTTCCTCACACATGGGTCTCCAATGGCCTTCAAAGGCTCACCCTTTATCAACAACGAGTGTGTAGTGTGGGAATACACACTTGAGACCCCTTGAAGCTCCTCAAATATGGACCAAATGTTCCATGTACCATCATTGTTTTGAGGCCGAGCTCCATCACGAATTGTAGCTATCATAATAAACCTCGAGCCATCCCGCATCGTATCACCTAGGAAATTGCACTTTTTTTATTTTAGTTTGACAAAGTGTTGTAAGCTCCCTTCTAGGCTCCAGTATATAGGGGTGTTTTCTTTCTCATTGTAACTAAGTTGGATGAATATTATTTAATATTATTAGCCTTGTGGCTTGCTGAGACCTTTGAGGTTCTCTTTTGGGTTATACCCTCTTTGTTCTACTTTGAACCATAATTCGGATTCTTCAATGGTAAGATTCCTTGTTTGAGTTCCCTCCCTCATTTTCTTCTTCTAATTGATTTGTTTTTCAAGTAACGAATACTTGAACTTGTGTTCTTCTCTCCCAAGAATCATTCCTTCCCTCTTTCTAATTTCTAATTCTAAAGTCTTCCGTATCCATATTGTTATCAAGAATGATAACATCCTTGACATCTCAACATCACTAAAGGACATGGCTGAAGATTTAGAAGTTCCAAGAAGACCCATGACAAGATCTCAAATAAGGAATTTTCAAGACAAGTTCAATGAGCCGCAATTAGCAATTAAAAGTGTCTTGTGATGGAAGAACAACTCCAACCCAATCAATACATTTTGCTCAAGTCTTACACCTATTTGGAGGCCCAAATTAAAGTGCAAGATGAGATAGAATGAGGCCCAAATCTTCCCCAAAAAGGAGAAAAATACATCAACCCAAATCAGCCCCAAAATAGTTTCTAGAATCTACATTTAAGAGTTGTTTTAATCTATGTTGACTTGCATTGGTCTAAGTATTTTTAGTCTTCTATGCACCTAGGAAATTTCAGGATTTTAGACTTATATGCACCTAGAAAATTTTAGGTTTTTAGTCTTCTATGCACCTGGGAAATTTCAGGTTTTTAGGCTCTGGTATAAAGGGGTGTTTTCATTTTCATTGTAACTAAGTTGGATGAATATTATTTAATATTATTAGCCTTGTGTCTTGTTGAGACATTTGAGGTTCTCTTTGGGTTTACCCTCTTTGTTCTACTTTGAACCTAGCTCGGATTCTTCAATGGTAAGATTCCTTGTTTGAGTTTCCTCCCTCATCTTCTTCTTCTTCTTATTTTTCTTTTTCTAATTGATTCGCTACTTCTTTTTCTATTAAACAAGGTTTCAAGTAATGAATACATGAACTTGTGTTCTTCTATCCCAAGAATCAATCCTTCCCTCTTTATAATTTCTAATTCTAAAGTTTTCCGTATCCGTGGTGTTATCAAGTGGTATCAGAGCTTTGGATGATTGAGTAATCTTATACTCACATGATCTATTGATTTGAACACTAGAAATCCAAAAAAATATATGAAAAGTTACTGTTGCAAGAACAATAAAAACAAGTCAAAACAATATATGCTCAAGTGAATAGTGATGTGAATTGTAACTTCTAGTTATTTTCACTTGTTCATGGTTTGTTCAATGCTTTATCTTGTGATTTGGTAACTTTCAATTGTGGGAAATCTAATCTGGTTGTTATCTCTTGAAAATCTCAGCAGATTTAAAGCTTCATTGACATTTTGCTCATCAAGAATCTCAAAAGTTACTTAAAGAAGTTCAAACGTTATTGCAACACTTTTGGATAAAAGCTGATTTGTTATGTTCTAGATCTTCTCTTAACATTGTTTATTCACTACATTTGGTTTCCTATTTGTTCTCTTGCTAGAGACTTTAAGTATTTGTTCATACTTATTATGTTCTAGTGATTTTGTGCCTCTCTATTTATTTTGTGCCAATTTTTCCGTGCTTTTCTCTTTATTTTCATTGGAATTTATTTGTTACTAGTCCGTTATAGTTTTCTTGTCATTTTCTTTGTTTAACATAAACTCCATTCTTGAACCAAACTTTGGAACTTACTTTGAAGTGTTTGGGTTGTTGGTTCATTGAGTAACTTTGAGAAGCAGCCTTGAGTGGTAAAAGGCAAGAGTGGTGAGATTCTTTGAGGGTAAAATCCTAATAGTATGAAACATGAGTGTTGAGAGCTACTACTTGAGTGATACACGTAAGAGAGTGCATGTGAGATTCACTTTACTACTAACTGTTTCTCTTGTTTTAAATCATGTCTTCTACAGATTTTAAAAGCATTTGGAGTGAATGAATGGATGATTATAGTGATGATGATTTGGGATCAGATGCAGAGGATGGAAGAAGGACATACTATGATTCTTGTGAAGAGTACGATGGTTATGATGACTCAGGTACTAGCCGAACCTCTAACGAATCATATCATATTTGTGATTCGAGTAAAAGCTACATTTGTGATGATTATTGTAGTGACAAATCTTCTGATTATGATGAAATTTGTTATGGTGGTGAATGTGCTGATTATGTTGATGTTGGTAGTGTGAGTCCTATTAAATCTACTTCGGTAAGATCTAGTTTGGGGAAGAGTCCTAGAAGAGGCCATGATCTCACTAGAGTTAACAAGGATTTTCAAACTAGAATGGAAGTATTGTCTAATGTGTGTGCTACTAAGATTGACAAAAATGTTCCTCACAACTTAGTTAGTGCTTACATTGTTGAAAAAATGGGTTTATCTTATGTTGAGCATGCTTCACCCTACACTTTAAAAGGAGTAAAGGTAGATAAGAGAGTGTTAGTGTCATTAACTCTTGGAAGATACAAGGATGACGTCTGATGTGATGTGGTTCCCTTGTTCACATGTCACGTCTTATTGGGAAAGAAGTAGATGTCCCAAGTGACGTCAACTCAAGGAATATTCGACGAGCGTTCATCCATTTGACTGGTTGGAGAGGGGGCCATGTTATCTCTATAGAAAAGTTTCATATGATCAAGAAAAGAATAGGTATTCCTTGGTGAGAGATGATGGAAAAATAACTGCCCTTGTGTCTTTGGCACCCATGGAGATTCAAGAAGATAAATTAAGGGTAAGGAGATCAATAAAGGTGTTTGAAAAGGAAAAGGTATGCAAGAGGGGAAACAAAAGTAGGAGTGGGAAGCCTAAAATTAAAGTTTGATGTTAGAAGTCCTCCAAGGGATAAAAAAGGGATTTTTGGAAAGTATATGGGAACTTGTGATACTTATTGCAACATACCTTTTCCAAGAAGACAAAGGAATGATATAGCATTGAAAGCCTTTTCTACACCAAACAAAAGTGAGAATGAGAGACAAAAGAAAGATAGAAGTAAGGTTGAGCAACTTGATAACTTCAGAGAGGAAAAAAGAGAGAAAGTGAAAAGAGTGAGTTGTCAAGAAGTAGAAATCAGTGGACAAAATTGAGTGAAATGAGTTCAAAAGGTAAAATAAAGAGTGAACAAGTGCATTTGAGAGATGAGGAAATATAAGAGATGAAAAGAATTAAGTGCGTAAGTGTGAAAGATTCTTGTTCAAGCTCTAACCAGTTAACTCGTTCTTTTTCTAGTATTTGTGCTCCAAATGTATAGGTTATTGAAGAAAAACCCATTGAAGAGTTGGAACAACAATTGAAGGGAGAGTCTAACTTCAAAGAAGATTTGAAAGGTGAAAAGGTCGATGACCCGTGGAAGAAACATCAAGTGGAAGACAGAGTTGAGCTTGATTCTTGTTGATTATCTATTTGTAGATGCAAATGAAGCTGAACTTGTACCACAATTTGTCAAGGTCAAATCTTTAAGTGGAGATGTAACTCAGATTTGGAGTGAACATGACCTTTTTGACTATTCTTCTTATGTGAACAATGATACAACCCAAGTTGCATCAAGGCCCTTTACAAGAAGTCAAGCTCATGAGCTTCAAGCTATGCAAGGGTTGTTCATGAAGAGCGATGTACTTGAGTACACTTTTGATACTTCCCGTGGGTCCCAAGTCCAAGTTTCGATGATGATTGCAAGGGTTCAGGGGAGAAGGAAGAGCATCAAAAGGGCCACGTGTGTGAAGATGTGGTTATGCATGCAAAGGAGGTCATTCCTTAAATTGGAGATTTCATCAAAATAAGACTAGCCAAACAAGACCCTTACTTCATTAAGGGTAGAATTGTAATAGCTTAGTAGTCTTCTTTCCCGTATCTAGTATAAGTAGTAGTTATTTCATTTTGAAGACTTAGTTTATGCTGATTATTGAAATTGTAAAACTCTTGAGAGTTGAGTTCTTGTTTAAGCCTTTGAGTGAGAGATTGTTGAGAAGTTGGTTACTTGGGAAACTCGTTTCCCTTGAGGTCTTCCTCAGAGTTTGGTTCTTCTCTTGTATTCAATTTAGAGGTCTTAGTTATTGATAGAACTTTGGTTTCCAAATTAGGTCTTTAGTTGTGTCAATCTATCTATCTTAACTTTCTTGTTATTGCTCGTCTTTTTTTATTCTTAGAATTATATCAATTGGTATCAGAACTAAGTTTTAGGTTAGTTTCTACAAATCTAGTCTTGGGTTTGTTACTACAAAATTTTTTTTGGAGATTTTCCACCAAAACCCCCAAAAAATATTATGTTTATTTTGTTATTTTTACACTAGATTCTTGTTCACTAGTGTTTTTAGAGTCCCAATCCAAAGTTTTTGGTCGATCGGAGTTGAATTGAAGCTTTCACCATTAAAGGGTTTTCAAGTTCTTGAAGCTTGAAATTGGGTCTTATAGTATGAGGTAAAATTGAGGCTTGAAACCTATTGGGCTTTGTTCTCTACATCAAAGAGAACTTAGATCTGAAATTTGAGCTAATTTGGAGTTGATTTGACTATAGTTGGGTGATGAAGGGTTAAGAATATCAAGAAATACAAGAAAACCAAGAAACACAAGATTGAAATTCAAGAGCAAGAAAGTCCAAGAAGCTCAAGTTTATAGATTAATTTCTTCCAAGAATGAGAATTCTTGTTTCTTGAATCATTTTCTAAATAGGTTTCTTGTTTCTTGATTATAGTATAGTTGGGATTTAATTTCCTATCATTAGTAGGATCTTTATCCTAGTTCTAGTAGGATTCTAGTTTTCTTTATTCTTTTCCTTATCGGATAGGGATTTTACTTTCCTAGTTTTTAGCTATTTCCTTTCTAGAGTAGAATAAGGTTTTGTTCTCATCAAAGAAGAGACCCTAGGCCTATATAAATGGTTCTCATGCTTTGAAAAATACTATTCATGTTTTTGGCTTATACCCTAGTTTGCAATAGTGTTATTTTCTCTACTTCTGTTTTTTAGTTCCGAGCAAGGTGGTAATAGTCTTTATCTTGTTTTCACTAGTGTGTGGTGTTTCTTTATCACGTAAATTGATTTCAAGTGGTGACTTAGGAACTTTATTAGTTAGAGATCATTCAAGAACACGTTTCTTGATTAAAATTCATTCTAGTTCATACCCAGAATCTTCACTTTCTTTCCATCGCTTCACCCTTAATATTTACTTTTTTTTAAATGAGTAAATAGTTGATATCACAGTTCAGATCGTCATCTTTCACCTAGTTTTTGAATAACTTAAATTTGATACCTATACCCTAAGATACGCCCGTTTCTTAATTCTTCCCATCAAATCGCTTCAAAATTAAGATCCTAATCGATTGGTTTTTTGTTAACTTGAAGAATCACATTATTGGGTTTTTAAAATTGGTTGGGTGTTCTTGAGATTGTTCATATCTTCAAGAGGAAGAAGAAGATAAAAGAGGGTGTTTGATCCATAAATTTTTGGACAAAGGGTCAAATGGTGTTTTTCTATCCCAAAAAGGGAAATACTAGGTTGTGTGGACCCCAAAAGTAAAAAAAATAAACAAAAAGGAAATAAAGGGGTTGACCACGCAGCCACGTGGGCCACGCATCCACCCACGTAGTTGAAGACCAATAATTTTTCACTTCTAGAAAAGTGGCCACATAGTTGAACGTGGGCCATGTACCCAGTCACCCTCGGCCATGCAACACACATTGGCCACGCAGGCCCGCCCATGCAACAAGGTCCCTTGGCCACGCACCCAAGGCATCTACCCACGCAAAGGTCATTTTCCCTATACTTTGGAATCCACCTTTTGTTTCATTCTTCTCTTCATTTTTTGATTCTCTAAACTAATTAATAATGAGTAATCATCCTTACTTGATTGTTAACTAGTTCTTGAGTTCCACTTCTTTTCGTCCCAATTCTTTGCGTTTAAAACTTCATCGACAACTTCTTGATTCAAGTCCGTTAGTTTGAATTGAGTCGTCCATTCTTCAAAGTCAAAGAAGAATCCATTCCGACCAAGAGTAGAAACTAATTCCTTTGCGACCAACCGGAGTCAACAAGATTGCAATCATTGGCCGAAGAAATTGTGAGACAATCAAATGTGAGCATACTTGATAGAAAGTGATTTGCTTTTCACTAACTTAACATGTTTGCTTGTTTTATTGCTTGATTTTAATAGGTACCATGGTGTTGGAGGATAGAACACAAGTTTCCAACGGGGAAGTAACCCTTGTTGATGTGATGAGGGTCTTGAATTACATTAATAGTCAAATCCGAGGATTGGATAATCGGGTTGGGGTCATTGAATAAAGGAGGGAAGCGTCACTTTCCCCTCATCAAGGACGAGAGTGGTCATCATCAAGACAATTCGTCTACTTTATCACTCGGAGCCCTTCACCACATGTAGAACCCCACTCCTCGAAATACCTCTCAACACACCACTCCACAAAACACCCTTCTTACTCCACCAAACAACAATCCAATACCCATATGAAACACCCCACCTCCACAAGATCCAATCCCAATGAACCACCACTAGATGAACCTTTGCTACCCCGAAATTGTCCAAACATCCGACAACTAAACCGGGAAGAGCCACCACTTAATGAGGAATAGATAGATAATGTTATTCGTGAGCATTATGCCAATCAAGCTTGGGGGCAATAAGGGAAAACACATTGAGCTTTTCGAGGAAGAGGTAGTAGAAATGGCCACCCTCTCGAATGGGAAGACAAGAGGGTTACCAAGCCCATGATGATCATCAAGATCGAGGTGTTCGTCAAGGTCAAGATTTATATAGTGATGACTATGGAGGAGACGAATATGGAAATCATGGGAATTATTGAAACTATGGTAACAATGGAAATTATGGGAACTATGGTAACAATGGGAACTTTGGTAACAATGGAGGTCGAGACACGAGTCTTAATTCTATCAAAGTCACTCTTCCAAGCTTCAAAGGGGGAAATGACCTCGAAGTGCTTCTTGAATGGATCATGCAATGTGATCGAATCTTCCTAATGAATGACATGACTAAGGTGAAAAGGGCATCTTATATCATTGCTCAATTTGAAAGATTCTCCTCCACGTGGTGGGAAACTCAAGTGAAGGCGAGAAGGTTTCATGGATTTCCTACCACACCTACTTGGGAAGAGTTGAAGGAGATTTTGAAATGCAATTATGTCAATGAGCGATACAAGCAAGAGCAACTCAAGAAGGTATACACCTTGAGGCAAGGAAATAAGAGTAGAAGAATACTATGATGAGTTCCAAGTTGTGAAAGTGAGGATTGACTTTGAAGAGAATGGGTTGAATACCATGACTCGGTTCTGGGCCTGGTTGAATAAAGATATTGCTTTCCAAATGAGACACAACTATCAAGATATTGATGAAACACTTGAAACATCTACAGAGATAGAGGAGGGGCTCAAGGAAGATAAAACCAACAAGTCAAGAGGGTACACAAGTTCTTGGAGCAAGAACAAATATGGAGGAACTTCTTACTCAAATTGGCAAAAGAATAAGGGCACCGTGCAAGAAACTAATAAACCCTTTGAAAAGAACAATCAAGTTGAGAAGCAACCTCCGAAGTTTGCTCCAAAAGACGGAGGTAAGAAAGCTAAACCAATCCATTATTTTAAGTGTCAAGTCTTTGGTCATATCGCAAATGAGTATCCCAATAGGAGAGCCTTTATCTTGAAAGAAGCTTGTAGTGATGATGATGAAGGAGCATATGAGGAGGAAGATGAAGAGGGTAATTATGAGAATGATCTAATTGGGGGTGATGGAGAGTGATATGATTTGGAGGGTGATGGTGATGTCACTATTCCAATTTGTTTTGAAATAAGGGTGTTGACATGTATGGCCAAGCCTCAAGAAGGGGAGATCACCATCCCGAACTATGTGGTAAGAAGAATAATGATAAGCAAGGCCATTGATGATCCTAGCCAATGAGAATCTCTTCCATTCCAAGTGTGTCATCAATCAAAATATATGTGTCATGATCATTGATAGTGGGAGTTGTACCAATGTTGCAAGCACGACATTGGTCGATTTCTTAAAACTCCCCACCACCAATCATGAAAATCCTTACAAACTCCAATAGCTCAACGAATGTGGAGAGTTGAAGGTGACTCGACAAGCTACTATTACGTTCAAAGTTGGGATGTATCAAGATGAGATCGTTTGTGATGTTGTTCCCATGCAAGCTTGTCACCTTCTACTTGGAAGGCCTTGGCAATATGATAGGTCTACCAAGCATGATGAGAGGACTAATAGGTACACACTTGTACACAATGGGCTCAAACATGTGTTATGTCCTATGTCACCTTTGCAATTTGGTGAATTTTATCAAAAAATGAGGGAGTTAAAGGAAGAGGTAAGGATGGACACGGGAATATTGAAGGAAGTAGTTCTCAAGAGGGAAGCGAGAAGAAAAATGAGTCAAGAGGAAAGGCTAAGGTGGCTCTGTTAGGCAAATTTAGGGGAGATTATAGAGGAGTTGGAGGAACGACAACCGGTGATCCGTTTCATGTATAGGGACTATACTTTGCACACTAATGAACTAATCTTTTCTTTGCATAGTTCTATTTCTTCTCTTTTGCAGGATTATAATGATGTGTTCCCCACGAAACTTCCAAGGGGATTTCCACCCTTAAGGGAAATAGAGCACCAAATCGACTTCGTCTCGAGGTCTCAATTGCCAAATAAACCAGCTTATAGAGCCAACCCGGATAATACCAAATAACTTCAAAGGCAAGTGGATGAGCTCCTTGAAAATGGGGTTGTGCGAGAAAGTATGAGTCCATGTGTCATGCCCGTGATCTTAGTGCTAAATAAAGATGGAACATGACCAATGTATGTTGATTGTAGAGCCATAAACAAAATGATGATAAAGTATCGCCATCCCATCCCTCATTTTGATGACATGCTTGATGAATTGAATGGTTCATGCATATTCTCTAAGATAGATCTTAGGAGCGGTTACCATTAAATCTGGATGAAACCCGAAGATGAGTGGAAAACAGTGTTCAAGACCAAGTTTGGTCTATAAGAATGGTTGGTGATGCCTTTTGGTCTCACTAACGCTCCTAGCACTTTCATACGTTTGATGAATCATGTGATGAAACCTTTTATTGGAAAATACGTGGTTGTTTACTTCGATGATATTTTGGTTTATAGTAAAACTATGGATGAGGCTAAAACAACTTTATGCTAATGTGGCTAAATACTTCTTTTGTATTGATGAAGTTGTTTTCTTAGTTTTTTTTGTGAGTTCACGGGTTGGCTAGTTTCTATAGGCATTTTGTCAAAGGTTTTAATACCATAGCCGCTCCCTTGACCGAGGTAATCCAAAAGGATAAGTTTTTTTCTTGGGGTGAGGAGCAAGCAAGAGCTTTTGAAACCTTGAAACAAATGCTTATCACCTGACTTTGATAAAATTTGTGAACTTGAATGTGACGCTAGTAAAGTAGGTATTGGTGTCATTTTGATGCAAGATCAAAAATCCATTGCCTATTTTAGTAAAAACCTTAAAGGTGGGACGTTGAATTACTCCACCTATGATCTTGAATTGTATACTTTGATTAGAGCTTGGGTAATTGGCAACATTACTTGTGGCCTAAAGAGTTTGTTATTCAGATCGACTATGAGTCTTTGAAACATCTTAAGGCCTAAGGAATGTTGAACAAACAACATGCCAAATGGGTTGAATTTTTTGAAACCTTCCCTTATGTAATCCAATACAAAAAGGGGAAGGACAATGTAGTAGCAGATGCCTTGTCTCGAAAAAATGTTTGGTTAATGCTTTATCTTCCAAATTGATGGGTTTTGAAAGCTTGAAGACATTGTACTGCGAAGACCCCGTATTTGCAAAAATCTATCAAGGTTGCGAATAATGGGAAAGGGAAAGATGGCTTAGGGATAGATATTTTACTCCCTACTCTAGATTTGATGATTTCTTATTCAAGAACAAGTGATTATGTGTACCCACGAGCTCTTGAAGGGAACTTTTTGTGAGGGAGGCACATGATGGGGGATTAATGGGTCATTTTGGTATTGATAAAACCATGGGGATTCTTAAAGAAAAAATTTATTGGCCTAAAATGCATCATGATGTTGCTAAAATTTGTGGTCAATGCATTGAATGTCGTGGTGCTAAATCTAGGCTTCTTCCCCATGGATTGTATACCCCTCTCCCCACCCCTCAAAGATCTTGGCTTGACATTTCTATGGATTTTGTTTTGGGCTTACCAAGGACTAGAAAGGGGAAATATAGTATCTTTGTTGTGGTTGACCGATTGTCATAGATGGCATATTCATTGCTTGCAATAAGTGTGATAAGGCACCTCATGTCGCATCTTTATTTGTTGAGAATGTGGTCAAATTACATGGTATTCCCAAAACCATAGTGAGTGATAGGGACTCTAAGTTCCTTAGACACTTTTGAAAGGAATTGTGGGGATGAGTTGATACTAGATTGCAGTTTTCTACTTCTTGTCACCCACAAACAAATGGCCAAACCAAAGTTGTGAATAGGACCTTAGGTTCTATGCTTAGGGACATGGTTAAGGGAAAGTTGACATCTTGGGAGGATCAATTGCATTTAGTGGAATTTGCATATAATCGAGTCATTCATAGTACTATTGACATGTCTCCATTTGAGGTTGTTTATGGTTTTAACCACCTAACCCCTATTGATCTAACCCCTTTTTCTCAAGATGTTGTTTTGAGTTTAGATGGTAACAAAAGAGCTGAGGCCATGAAGAAGTTACATGAAAAAGTGAGGCTTCAACGTGAAAAGAAGAACCAAGACACGACCAAGAAAGCAAACAAGGGTCGTAAGAGAGTGGTACTTGAGCTCGGGGATTGGGTTTGGTTACATTTTTTGCAAGGAGAAGTTTTCCAACAAAAAAAAGATCAAGTTTGTCACAACCCAAACCGGAGGGCCATGATGGGAACCCGGACCTTACTTGTCGAGCATCACTAGACATACATTCACCACATAATCGTAAATAAGCATGGGCCACGAGGGCCGTCACAAGGCAACCTGCTGACTCATAGAAAAAAAATAAGTTGAAAAGGTGCAAGACCGACAGGGCATATATGTATATACATAGATGCTAGACATGACCGTACGAGCCGAAAAGGCTACCATAGATGACTATACAATAAAAACAAAGGCCGATGAGGCCACATAATATCTGAATGCATCATAACTGTCTACAAGTATCTACTGGAGTACATGACATCATAAGGTCGGGATAGGGCCCCACAATACCCATATACATACCAAAAATACTGTACCAAGACTAGACCGCAACTCTAGGACAAGTAGAGTGCTCCAATATCAGCTGAACAAACAACCTACTGGTGAGAATCATCGCCTTGTCTACCTGAGCCTGCGGGCATGAAACATAGCGTTCCCCAAGCAAAAGGGGCATCAGTATGAATAATGTACCGAGTATGTAAGGCATTAAAAATAGCATAATAAAGGCATGGAGGTAACCTAAGACAAAAAATAAACAACTTGTACAGAATGCCTCTGAGGGCTAGAATATGCCTAAGTATCAGACATGTGCATATATAATGCATGGTCCTACATATACATATGCGTATATAATGTCATCAAGCCTCTGTGGGCATCCCATCATATCATATCGGCCTCTGTGGTCATAATCATCATCATATACCAGCTGATAAGGAGGTGGTGTGTATATAACACCATAATCTTTCCCATACCCCATCTACATATCATATAGCATATGCGTATATAACGCCTGTAAGGTTATGGTATATATATGTATATAATGCATGAATGATATTAAGACACTCTGAGTCTATCGAAGTGACGTAAGGTCGTTGCCCCTCTGATTAATATTATGGAACTAACATCATCAACATAACTTACTTTGAAGAATCAACAAGACATAAGATAAGATCACTATAATTATATAGAAGTCAAGAACATGAGCCTCTAACATATCTAAGAGTGGAGCCAAAAGAAGGAAGAATAGATTTAACATACATTTATTGCTAACGACTCCACATACTTCCTGTAGTACTTCAACCTACATCAAGGTATTAGAACTATGGTTAATGCCATGGGAGGACTCAAAACACATTTCTAAGCTAGTAGCTCTCTTAAGGAAAATCGGGCAGCACTTCCCCACGTTTCCACACTTGCCCAAATTCCAAACAGCACCAAACAACAATATTAGCAATATGACCAACCAATCTCCTCCATTCAACCCCTAAAAAACGTAGGAACAATTCAAACAATTGTACAACGAGTGGTAAGCTTAGTTTGTGATTAAACAACTATAGTTTTAAACCCCTTATTTCTTAAAGAATTTATCAACAACATTAACCACAACATATATTCCCACTGATTATCAGCCATAATACAACTTCAAAATGACCCAAAACAGTCCCACAAATTCAGCAACTCAAAACTAATTTTTCAGATTATTAAAACAAGTTTTTGACTTGTATTTTCTTTCAAATCAAGCAATGCAACCAATAGTACATCATTGAGCCTTTTCTCATGTAAACTAGCCATGAATTCAACTTAAAAACAAGTTCACAACAAGGCAGCAGTGGCGCAACAACAAACAACATACTACTCCTTCGAAACTCGCAAGTTCTAGAAATTATGATGGATCTTTCTCTTATTTTGCATGGGTTTTTTCTCTCGTTTTGCTCTAAAAATTATGATGAAAATATGAGAGAATCAACCCATATATAGGGCTCATTGGCTGCCCTCAATTTTCCCTTTTTGGGGATTAAAGTTTGGCCTTTCCTTTTAAGCAAGTAGGTGATACACCTAATTGTCACCTACTTGCTTAAATAAATAGGTGTCACTTGCTGGTCCGTTGAATTTAACACGTGTCTCATCCTTACTTCGTAGTTAAGATATGTATCAATTAGCTCAAGTAAGTAGGACAAAAGGTAAGTTGGTGAAGCAGGCACATCGGATAAGCAAACAACTCATTCATTTCATTTTTTATTTTCCCAAATCTTATTTCCCATGTTTCAGAGCATTCGTCATCCTCAACTTAGTCGTGTATATGTTGAATGGAACTACGGGATGTAACAATAGGCATGTCTAATATCGTATAACCTCAAAAATAATCCTGATGTCCAAGACTAGGAGGACTAACATATGACGAATCTCAACATACAAAACTACAAGGTGTAACAAAGTTGATGGCTAGAGATGATGGTCCATTTGAAGTGCTTTAGAGGCTTACTGACAATGCTTACAAGATTGATCTTCCTCCGGAATATCAAGTTCATAATACATTCAATGTGTGTGATCTCTCTGACAAATTCTTCTCAAGAAGGGGAGAATGATACAACCCAAGTTGCATCAAGGCCCTTCACGAGAGTCAAGCTCACGAGCTTCAAGCTATACAAGGGTTGTTCATGAACTGAGATGTACTTGGGTACACTTTTGAGCCTTCCTGTGGGTTCTAAGTCCTAGTGTCGATTATGATTGCAAGGGATAATGAAGGGGAGAAGGAAGAGAATGAAGAGGGCCACGTGTCTGAAGTTGTGGCTATTCATCCAAATGAGGCCATTCATTAAATTTGAGATTTTATCAAAAGAAGACTAGCCAAACAAGGCCCTTACTTCATTAAGGTAGAATTGTAATAGCTCATTAGTATTCTTTTTCCTATCTAGTATAGTAGTAGTTATTTCATTTTGAAGACTTAATTTATGTTGATTATTGAAGTTGTAAAACTTTTGAGAGTTGAGTGCTTGTTTAAGTCTTTGAGTGTGAGATTGTTGAGAGATTGGTTGCTTGGAAAACTTGTTTTTGATATGATATCAGAGAGAACAATTCATTCAAAAACCTTTGTCTGAGGACAAGTCGAGGAACTCCAAGCTTTAAAGGCTATGTTGATGTAAAATGAGTCATTGGAGGCCCTTGAGGGCCCACACAAAGGAGCATACGATATTTGGATGATCGCTTGGAGTGAAGATTAAGTTGAAAGAAGGCCAGCACAGTGTGCGACACCATATGCGAGTCGCAAGTCATGTATGCGACATAACCTGCAAACCGCAGAAGTTTCCCAAGTTCTGAAATTGAAGAAGGCGCCATGTGTATTTGGTCTGCGAAATGCAAGTACAACCTTCAAAATGATGTACATTTCGCATACCTTGCCGGCGGATGACAACTTAACCATTTTGGATATCTTTGCAAATTATGCTTTTGTTTGGGTCAAGCTTGTAATAAAGCCTCCACTATAAATAGTAGTTCTCAAGGCTTAGAATGAGACTTTTGATGATTGATGAACTGATAGATAATCTAGGTTAGCTACTTTGTAGTGTTAGCTAGTGACTAGTCTTTGATTAGAGTGGTAGGTCAATTAGGGTGGATTCCTTGGTTGTCTATTGAACTTGTTCATGATTCTCACATGAGTTATCTCACTTGTGAAATCATCTTAACTTCATAGATTAGGTGCTTTTGTAGTTCATGTCCTTGCGGTCTTTGATTTAATATATCATTGGTTGCTTGGAATGACTACTCTTGTGTTTAATCTCCTATCCCTCTATTTCTCATCCCAATTTCTTCAATTCTTATCCCCAATTTCTTGTTATTTTAGTTTTCTTGTTTTCATTATTTGAATCCGTGTCTTCCACGAGCTGGATCATATAATTTGGTATCAGATCTTAGGCTAGAGATTTGTTTCTACAAATTTCAATCCTAGGTTCTTCTTATTTTGAAAATAAAAAAAAAATAAAAAAATGAGTTGTTGTTGGATTTGAGAGTGTTTGTTGATAGATTTGAGTTCCTAAAGGTTAAATCTATCACATATATGAAGTTTAAGTAATTTGGAGGTGTTTTTGAGAAATCACCATTGTTGGATTTGAAGCTTTTGAAGAACTTCAATTAGGTCTATTTATTTTGGTGGCCAATTGATTCCAAAAACTATTGGGCTTTGTTCTCTATATCAAGGAGAGGTTAGATATGAAATTTGAGCCAAATTTGCTACTAGTTGGAATTTTGAATTGTTCATCTTTGTTCTTGAGGAAGAAGACCAAAGAAGGGTGTTTGATCCAAAAACCCTAAGGAAAAAGTTGTAAAAGTATTTTCGGGCTCCAAAATAGTGAAAATCTGATTCAAGTGGGTCCAATTCGTTAAAAGTACAAGGAATATTCAGACATTGGTCAACTAAACGGATCCCAAGGCACAAATTACGTCATCAACGATTTAACTGAAGAGCAGCATCTGCGAACCGCAGACAATATTTGCGGTTCGCAGATGAATCAAAAACTGTGAAAAAAATCCATCAATCGTTGGACATGGTCTGCGAAATGCAGAAGACACCGCATATAGTGTCTGCGAACCGCATTCACCGCTCAGGCATAACAGACCACACTTTTTCAAGTTTTGTGATCTTTTACGATTCCGAATCCATTTTTTTCACTTCTTTGATTCTAAACTATTTAACATCAAGTAATTTCCTATTTGATTGTTATATTAGTTCTTGAGTCCTATTTTTATTTCATGCTAATTCTTTTTAAGTTTTTCTGATTTATTTCATTGAATTTCATTGGCTTCGTCCTTTAGATTTATTGAGTCGTATGTCTTTGGATTTGACAAGAATATACTCTTCCACAATGCTAAGAGACCTTGTGAATTAATTGGACATAGTTATTTACCAACCTTGGAAAATACTAGAGTGTGGAAAGTTGAGTGAACACACTAGAGTGGTGAGTGTAGTGCAAATATGAGCGATGTGAGGAACATTACTTCTAACGTGTTTGTTGAGTTTTTGCAGGTAATATGACTAACTTTGGAGGTCAATCTCATGATAGAGAGGATCCGATATCCCTCCTACTTAGGGAGGTCACGAGAATGAGAACAGTGATGAGTTGAATGAGGGAGCAAGTAGGTGAGATGGAGGAGAGAACGAAGAATATTGCACCTAGTTGGGAAAATGTTGAACATAAGTCGAAGGGGAATGTTACAATCCAATGTAGGAGGAGAGTTGAGACAAGAACCAATTATGTCATCGACTTTCAGGCCGAGACAAGTATGCATATTATACTTTCCGCAACCTAACCCTACATCGTCCCAACACACCCAACAACCTAACTTTCAAAGCACCAGTGTTCAAACAAATGTGATGCGAACCAACCCTCATCCCAACCCCCACTTATATCGACCCTTCCAATCTGAGTCGCCACCATAACATGTTCCACAAGTTCCCCCATATATACCACCACAACAATTTCCACCTGAACCATACCAAGGCCATTTCCAAAAACCATTCTATGATAACATGGTTGAGGAAGTTAGGAAAGAATAATGGTGGAATGGACACCAACATGGGGAGAGATATAGAGGTTTTGTTAATCAAGGTGTCGGAAGGCAAAAAGGTATTGGAAGATACCATGTGCATGAATATCGGAATAGGTTGCAAGATTATGCCTATAAAAGGGAACCCTCATCAACTTGGGAGAAACCCAATCCCATCACTCACACTTCCCAAACCAAGGTTGATTACCAAGCAAAGAGAGGTGACACCACAACGGGAGGTAACAATGCAAAATATAACTTCCCTCACTCTTCTATTAGTCAATGTTATAGATGTGAAGATAGTGGGGATGTTGCAAAGGAATGCCCTAATCAGAGTTCAATTGTGGCAATACATAATGGTAATGCAGTGTTGGAAGTAAGGTTGAAGAATTGAGGGATGAACATGAGGAAGAACCTTTGAATGGTGATGAAGAGCGATTGGAGAAGAGGACAAACTTGTCTTGTATATTGCGAATGATTATGGTGCTATGACTAGGGAGGTGTTTGACCAGCGGGAGAATCTATTTCATGGTAGGTGAAAGATAATGGAGATGATGTGCTCCTTGATCATTGATGGTAGGAGTTTCACAAATGCGGTGAGCACTACTTTGGTTTAACACGTGAAGTTTCCCACAAAAAAACATCCTACTCTGTACAAACTCCAATTGTTCAATGATGGGGGAGAAGTGAAGGTTTCCAAGCGAGTGAGCGTCAAATTTAACATTGGCAAGTACAAAGATGAAGTGGTGTGTGATGTTGTGCCAATGCAAGCATGTCATGTATTGCTTGGGAAACCGTGGCAATTCGATAGGGATGCACAACATGATGGGAAAACTAACAAGTACTCATTTATATTTAAGGATCGAAAGCATATCCTCACCCCATTAAAGCCATATCAAGTAATTGAAGATTATAGAATCACGATCGAGCTTTGGAAGAGAGCCCAAAGGGAGAAAATTGAGAAACAAGAGAGGGAGGCAATACATACTCCAAGTGAAGCCGAATGGAAAGAAGAAGTGAGGCGTTTACCAATTTCTTATCAAGAAATTCTTAGCACTTGTCCAAACTTTCATGAAATTGAGAGAGAAAATATTGAGAGGAGTAAAGGAGAGAAAAGTGACAACTCTAGAGAGGAAAAATGAGAGGTTGTGTGGAGTGGTGTGAGGGTTTTCACAAACCCATTCTAACTAATGTAACTTTTCTTTCTTTTCTAGTTGGGTTGATAATAGTGCAGGTATTCCTAGAAGCAAACCAAAAGAGAAACCTCAAACTTTGGACAATCATGAGGTAATTGAAGGCTTCCCGAAAGAGCAAATGTGTTCCAAAGATGAAACTCAAGAAAAGAAGATGTTATGTGTAAGCTTCAAAGTAAAATATCTAATCTCTATTCTCTATATCATGTAAATGGTCAACTTGTTGACTCAAGTGTGGCTCAAGTGTGGAAAAGGATAAGTGCTCAAATGTTGCTAACTGCACAATATCATTATAATGTTTTGTAGATTCTTTTTTGCAGGTTAATCCAAAGCCTCTTCTCAATAAAATTACTTTTGATCCATATCTTGACTATGGTAAATCAAGTGGAGAGGTTAAGTTGTTTAGAAAGAGAAAATATGGTGTGTTTTCTTTTTATTTATATGCTTTTGACCTAGGTAATGACGCTCTACTATTTAAAGAGCTTAATTGTGTTTTTAGTGCTTGTGTTGGTAATCATATTATTCTACTAGATGATGTTACTTTTGGATATTTAAGAGGAGTGTTTGTGCATAAAAGAAAAAGACAAACAGTTTTAATAGAAACCAACTTCTCTAAAATATCTAAGATACCAACTAGAAGGCAGATATATTGGGATGAAATTGAATATCCAAATGATTGGTTAATTGAAAAAGCAGTCTAAAATTAGAGTTGATGTTAGAAGTCCTCCAAGTGACAGAAGAGGGATTCTTAGAAAGTATAAGGGAACTTGTGATACTTATTGCAATATACCTTTTCAAAGAAGACAAAGTAATGATATAGCATTGAAAGACTTTTCTACACTAAACAAAAGTGAGGATGAGAGACAAAAGAAAGAGAGAAGTAAGGGTGAGCAACTTGATAACTTCAGAGAGGAAAAAGGATAGGAAGTGATTGGTGAAAAGAGTGAGTTGTCAAGAAGTAGAAGTGAGTGGACAAAATTGAGTGAAGTGATCTCAAGAGGTAGAATAGAGAGTGAACTTGACATATGAGGAAAAAAATAGCTTAAAAGAATAGAGTGCATAAATGTGAAAGATTCTTTTTGAGCTCTAACCATTTAACTCATTCTTTTTTGGTGTTTGTGTTCCAAATGTGCAGGTTATTGAAGAAGAAACCATTGAATAACTGGAACAACAATTGAATGAAGAATTTAGCGTCAAATAAGATTTGAAAGGTACAAAGGCTGATGATTCGTGGAAGCAATTGCGAAAAGAAGAAAAAATTGAACTTGATAATCTCATGTGGTATGACCTTAATGATGATCTATTTGTCGATGAACATCAAACTGAACATGTGCAATAATTTGACAAGGTCAAATCTCTAAGTGGAGATGTGACTCAGATTTAGAGTGAACATGACCTTGTTGACTATTCTTTTTATGTGAACAATCTGCCACAATGTGATGAAGGTAAGAGACGAGAGAGTTGAGTGAACAAATCCAAAAACTTTTGAGGGAGAATGAATTTTGTTCATATGCCAATCAGCTAACTCTTTCTTGCTTTAGTCTTACATCTCCTTTTATGCTGAAAATTAATGATCAACCTCGTGTAAAGGATGATGACACCTCACTTGAAGAAGATAATCTCATTGGTCACAATTTTAATGTGTGTGATAATCCATTGCAGGGTGATACTAAAGATGAATTTACAGTACATTTTTGTCCACTTTGGAATTCCAATGAAGGAAGAAGAGATGATGAAGCTCTCAAAGAAGATAATGAGACACATGAAGCTTTTGATGCCATAGATATCGAGAAAGTTAAGCTAAATGAAGAATGTAGTGGCTCAAGTGTGGAAAAGGATAAGTGCTCACATGTTGCTAACTGCACAATATAATTAGCATGTTTTGTAGATTCTTTTTTACAGGTTAATCCAAAGCCTCTTCTCAATAAAATTACTTTTGATCCATATCTTGACTATGGTAAATCAAGTGGAGAGGTTAAGTTGTTTAGAAAGAGAAAATATAGTGTGTTTTCTTGGTATTTATATGCTTTTGACCTAGGTAATGACGCTCTACTATTTAAAGAGCTTAATTGTGTTTTTAGTGCTTGTGTTGGAAATCATATTATTCTACAAGATGATGTTACTTTTGGATATTTAAGAGGAGTGTTTGTGCATAAAATAAAAAGACAAACAGTTTTAATAGAAACCAACTTATCTAAAATATCTAAGATACCAACTAGAAGGCTGATATATTGGGATGAAATTGAATATCCAAATGATTGGTTAATTGAAAAAGCAGTCTAAAATTAGAGTTGATGTTAGAAGTCCTCCAAGTGACAGAAGAGGGATTCTTAGAAAGTATAAGGGAACATGTGATACTTATTGCAATATACCTTTTCAAAGAAGACAAAGTAATGATATAGCATTGAAAGCCTTTTCTACACCAAACAAAAGTGAGGATGAGAGACAAAAGAAAGAGTGAAGTAAGGGTGAGCAACTTGATAACTTCAGAGAGGAAAAAGGATAGGAAGTGATTGGTGAAAAGAGTGAGTTGTCAAGAAGTAGAAGTGAGTGGACAAAATTGAGTGAAGTGAGCTCAAGAGGTAGAATAGAGAGTGAACCTGACATATGAGGAAAAAAATAGCTTAAAAGAATAGAGTGCATAAATGTGAAAGATTCTTTTTGAGCTCTAACCATTTAACTCATTCTTTTTTGGTGTTTGTGTTCCAAATGTGCAGGTTATTGAAGAAGAAACCATTGAATAACTGGAACAACAATTGAATGAAGAATTTAGCGTTAGATAAGATTTGAAAGGTACAAAGGCTGATGATTCGTGGAAGCAATTGCGAAAAGAAGAAAAAATTGAGCTTGATAATCTCATGTGGTATGACCTTATTGATGATCTATTTGTCGATGAAAATCAAACTGAACTTGTGCCATAATTTGACAAGGTCAAATCTCTAAGTGGAGATGTGACTCAGATTTAGAGTGAACATGACCTTGTTGACTATTCTTTTTATGTGAACAATCTTCCACAATGTGATGAAGGTAAGAGACTAGAAAGTTGAGTGAACAAATCCAAAAAAATTTGAGAGAGAATGAATCTTGTTCATATGCCAATCAACTAACTCTTTCTTGCTTTAGTCTTACATCTCCTTTTATGCAGAAAATTAATGATTAACCTCGTGTAAAGGATGATGACACCTCACTTGAAGAAGATAATCTCATTGGTCACAATTTTAATGTGTGTGATAATCCATTGCAGGGTGACACTAAAGATGAATTTACAGTACATTTTTGTCCACTTTGGAATTCCAATGAAGGAAGAAGAGATGATGAAGCTCTCAAAGAAGATAATGAGACAAATGAAGCTTTTGATGCCATAGATATCGAGAAAGTTAAGCTAAATGAAGAATGTAGTGGTTCAAGTGTGGAAAAGGATAAGTGCTCACATGTTGCTAAATGCACAATATCATTATCATGTTTTGTAGATTCTTTTTTGCAGGTTAATCCAAAGCCTCTTCTCAATAAAATTACTTTTGATCCATATCTTGACTATGGTAAATCAAGTGGAGAGGTTAAGTTGTTTAGAAAGAGAAAATATGGTGTATTTTCTTGGTATTTATATGCTTTTGACCTAGGTAATGACGCTCTACTATTTAAAGAGCTTAATTGTGTTTTTAGTGCTTGTGTTGGTAATCATATTATTCTACTAGATGATGTTACTTTTGGATATTTAAGAGGAGTGTTTGTGCATAAAAGAAAAAGACAAACAATTTTAATAGAAACCAACTTATCTAAAATATCTAAGATACCAACTAGAAGGCTGATATATTGGGATGAAATTGAATATCCAAATGATTGGTTAATTGAAAAAGCAGTCTAAAATTAGAGTTGATGTTAGAAGTCCTCCAAGTGACAGAAGAGGGATTCTTAGAAAGTATAAGGGAACTTGTGATACTTATTGCAATATACCTTTTCAAAGAAGACAAAGTAATGATATAGCATTGAAAGCCTTTTCTACACCAAACAAAAGTGAGGATGAGAGACAAAAGAAAGAGAGAAGTAAGGGTGAGCAAGTTGATAACTTCAGAGAGGAAAAAGGATAGGAAGTGATTGGTGAAAAGAGTGAGTTGTCAAGAAGTAGAAGTGAGTGGACAAAATTGAGTGAAGTGAGCTCAAGAGGTAGAATAGAGAGTGAACCTGACATATGAGGAAAAAATAGCTTAAAAGAATAGAGTGCATAAATGTGAAAGATTCTTTTTGAGCTCTAACCATTTAACTCATTCTTTTTTGGTGTTTGTGTTCCAAATGTGCAGGTTATTGAAGAAGAAACCATTGAATAACTGGAACAACAATTGAATGAAGAATTTAGCGTTAGATAAGATTTGAAAGGTACAAAGGCTGATGATTCGTGGAAGCAATTGCGAAAAGAAGAAAAAATTGAGCTTGATAATCTCATGTGGTATGACCTTATTGATGATCTATTTGTCGATGAAAATCAAACTGAACTTGTGCCATAATTTGACAAGGTCAAATCTCTAAGTGGAGATGTGACTCAGATTTAGAGTGAACATGACCTTGTTGACTATTCTTTTTATGTGAACAATCTTCCACAATGTGATGAAGGTAAGAGACGAGAAAGTTGAGTGAACAAATCCAAAAAAATTTGAGAGAGAATGAATCTTGTTCATATGCCAATCAGCTAACTCTTTCTTGCTTTAGTCTTACATCTCCTTTTATGCAGAAAATTAATGATTAACCTCGTGTAAAGGATGATGACACCTCACTTGAAGAAGATAATCTCATTGGTCACAATTTTAATGTGTGTGATAATCCATTGCAGGGTGACACTAAAGATGAATTTACCGTACATTTTTGTCCACTTTGGAATTCCAATGAAGGAAGAAGAGATGATGAAGCTCTCAAAGAAGATAATGAGACACCTGAAGCTTTTGATGCCATAGATATCGAGAAAGTTAAGCTAAATGAAGAATGTAGTGGTTCAAGTGTGGAAAAGGATAAGTGCTCACATGTTGCTAAATGCACAATATCATTATCATGTTTTGTAGATTCTTTTTTGCAGGTTAATCCAAAGCCTCTTCTCAATAAAATTACTTTTGATCCATATCTTGACTATGGTAAATCAAGTGGAGAGGTTAAGTTGTTTAGAAAGAGAAAATATGGTGTGTTTTCTTGGTATTTATATGCTTTTGACCTAGGTAATGACGCTCTACTATTTAAAGAGCTTAATTGTGTTTTTAGTGCTTGTGTTGGTAATCATATTATTCTACTAGATGATGTTACTTTTGGATATTTAAGAGGAGTGTTTGTGCATAAAAGAAAAAGACAAACAATTTTAATAGAAACCAACTTATCTAAAATATCTAAGATACCAACTAGAAGGCTGATATATTGGGATGAAATTGAATATCCAAATGATTGGTTAATTGAAAAAGCAGTCTAAAATTAGAGTTGATGTTAGAAGTCCTCCAAGTGACAGAAGAGGGATTCTTAGAAAGTATAAGGGAACTTGTGATACTTATTGCAATATACCTTTTCAAAGAAGACAAAGTAATGATATAGCATTGAAAGCCTTTTCTACACCAAACAAAAGTGAGGATGAGAGACAAAAGAAAGAGAGAAGTAAGGGTGAGCAAGTTGATAACTTCAGAGAGGAAAAAGGATAGGAAGTGATTGGTGAAAAGAGTGAGTTGTCAAGAAGTAGAAGTGTGTGGACAAAATTGAGTGAAGTGAGCTCAAGAGGTAGAATAGAGAGTGAACCTGACATATGAGGAAAAAAATAGATTAAAAGAATAGAGTGCATAAATGTGAAAGATTCTTTTTGAGCTCTAACCATTTAACTCATTCTTTTTTGGTGTTTGTGTTCCAAATGTGCAGGTTATTGAAGAAGAAACCATTGAGTAACTGGAACAACAATTGAATGAAGAATTTAGCGTCAAATAAGATTTGAAAGGTACAAAGGCGGATGATTCGCGGAAGCAATTGCGAAAAGAAGAAAAAATTGAGCTTGATAATCTCATATGGTATGACCTTATTGATGATCTATTTGTTGATGAAAATCAAACTGAACTAGTGCCATAATTTGACAAGGTCAAATCTCTAAGTGGAGATGTGACTCAGATTTAGAGTGAACATGACCTTGTTGACTATTCTTTTTGTGTGAACAATCTGCCACAATGTGATGAAGGTAAGAGACGAGAAAGTTGAGTGAACAAATCCAAAAAAATTTGAGAGAGAATGAATCTTGTTCAATAGCCAATCAGCTAACTCTTTCTTGCTTTAGTCTTACATCTCCTTTTATGCAGAAAATTAATGATTAACCTCGTGTAAAGGATGATGACACCTCACTTGAAGAAGATAATCTCATTGGTCACAATTTTAATGTGTGTGATAATCCATTGCAGGGTGACACTAAAGATGAAATTACCGTACATTTTTGTCCACTTTGGAATTCCAATGAAGGAAGAAGAGATGATGAAGCTCTCAAAGAAGATAATGAGACACCTGAAGCTTTTGATGCCATAGATATCGAGAAAGTTAAGCTAAATGAAGAATGTAGTGGCTCAAGTGTGGAAAAGGATAAGTGCTCACGTGTTGCTAACTGCACAATATCATTATCATGTTTCGTAGATTCTTTTTTGCAGGTTAATCCAAAGCCTCTTCTCAATAAAATAACTTTTGATCCATATCTTGACTATGGTAAATCAAGTGGAGAGGTTAAGTTGTTTAGAAAGAGAAAATATGGTGTGTTTTCTTGGTATTTATATGCTTTTGACCTAGGTAATGACGCTCTACTATTTAAAGAGCTTAATTGTGTTTTTAGTGCTTGTGTTGGTAATCATATTATTCTACTAGATGATGTTACTTTTGGATATTTAAGAGGAGTGTTTGTGCATAAAAGAAAAAGACAAACAATTTTAATAGAAACCAACTTATCTAAAATATCTAAGATACCAACTAGAAGGCTGATATATTGGGATGAAATTGAATATCCAAATGATTGGTTAATTGAAAAAGCAGTCTAAAATTAGAGTTGATGTTAGAAGTCCTCCAAGTGACAGAAGAGGGATTCTTAGAAAGTATAAGGGAACTTGTGATACTTATTGCAATATACCTTTTCAAAGAAGACAAAGTAATGATATAGCATTGAAAGCCTTTTCTACACCAAACAAAAGTGAGGATGAGAGACAAAAGAAAGAGAGAAGTAAGGGTGAGCAAGTTGATAACTTCAGAGAGGAAAAAGGATAGGAAGTGATTGGTGAAAAGAGTGAGTTGTCAAGAAGTAGAAGTGAGTGGACAAAATTGAGTGAAGTGAGCTCAAGAGGTAGAATAGAGAGTGAACCTGACATATGAGGAAAAAATAGCTTAAAAGAATAGAGTGCATAAATGTGAAAGATTCTTTTTGAGCTCTAACCATTTAACACATTATTTTTGGTGTTTGTGTTCCAAATGTGCAGGTTATTGAAGAAGAAACCATTGAATAACTGGAACAACAATTGAATGAAGAATTTAGCGTCAAATAAGATTTGAAAGGTACAAAGGCTGATGATTCGTGGAAGCAATTGCGAAAAGAAGAAAAAATTGAGCTTGATAATCTCATGTGGTATGACCTTATTGATGATCTATTTGTCGATGAAAATCAAACTGAACTTGTGCCATAATTTGACAAGGTCAAATCTCTAAGTGGAGATGTGACTCAGATTTAGAGTGAACATGACCTTGTTGACTATTCTTTTTATGTGAACAATCTGCCACAATGTGATGAAGGTAAGAGACGAGAAAGTTGAGTGAACAAATTCAAAACAATTTGAGAGAGAATGAATCTTGTTCAATAGCCAATCAGCTAACTCTTTCTTGCTTTAGTCTTACATCTCCTTTTATGCAGAAAATTAATGATTAACCTCGTGTAAAGGATGATGACACCTCACTTGAAGAAGATAATCTCATTGGTCACAATTTTAATGTGTGTGATAATCCATTGCAGGGTGACACTAAAGATGAATTTACCGTACATTTTTGTCCACTTTGGAATTCCAATGAAGGAAGAAGAGATGATGAAGCTCTCAAAGAAGATAATGAGACACATGAAGCTTTTGATGCCATAGATATCGAGAAAGTTAAGCTAAATGAAGAATGTAGTGGCTCAAGTGTGGAAAAGGATAAGTGCTCACATGTTGCTAACTGCACAATATCATTATCATGTTTTGTAGATTCTTTTTTGCAGGTTAATCCAAAGCCTCTTCTCAATAAAATTACTTTTGATCCATATCTTGACTATGGTAAATCAAGTGGAGAGGTTAAGTTGTTTAGAAAGAGAAAATATGGTGTGTTTTCTTGGTATTTATATGCTTTTGACCTAGGTAATGACGCTCTACTATTTAAAGAGCTTAATTGTGTTTTTAGTGCTTGTGTTGGTAATCATATTATTCTACTAGATGATGTTACTTTTGGATATTTAAGAGGAGTGTTTGTGCATAAAAGAAAAAGACAAACAATTTTAATAGAAACCAACTTATCTAAAATATCTAAGATACCAACTAGAAGGCTGATATATTGGGATGAAATTGAATATCCAAATGATTGGTTAATTGAAAAGCAGTCTAAAATTAGAGTTGATGTTAGAAGTCCTCCAAGTGACAGAAGAGGGATTCTTAGAAAGTATAAGGGAACTTGTGATACTTATTGCAATATACCTTTTCAAAGAAGACAAAGTAATGATATAGCATTGAAAGCCTTTTCTACACCAAACAAAAGTGAGGATGAGAGACAAAAGAAAGAGAGAAGTAAGGGTGAGCAAGTTGATAACTTCAGAGAGGAAAAAGGATAGGAAGTGATTGGTGAAAAGAGTGAGTTGTCAAGAAGTAGAAGTGAGTGGACAAAATTGAGTGAAGTGAGCTCAAGAGGTAGAATAGAGAGTGAACCTGACATATGAGGAAAAAAATAGCTTAAAAGAATAGAGTGCATAAATGTGAAAGATTCTTTTTGAGCTCTAACCATTTAACTCATTCTTTTTTGGTGTTTGTGTTCCAAATGTGCAGGTTATTGAAGAAGAAACCATTGAGTAACTGGAACAACAATTGAATGAAGAATTTAGAGTCAAATACGATTTGAAAGGTACAAAGGCTGATGATTCGTGGAAGCAATTGCGAAAAGAAGAAAAAATTGAGCTTGATAATCTCATGTGGTATGACCTTATTGATGATCTATTTGTCGATGAAAATCAAACTGAACTTGTGCCATAATTTGACAAGGTCAAATCTCTAAGTGGAGATGTGACTCAGATTTAGAGTGAACATGACCTTGTTGACTATTCTTTTTATGTGAACAATCTGCCACAATGTGATGAAGGTAAGAGACGAGAAAGTTGAGTGAACAAATCCAAAAAAATTTGAGAGAGAATGAATCTTGTTCATATGCCAATCAGCTAACTCTTTCTTGCTTTAGTCTTACATCTCCTTTTATGCAGAAAATTAATGATTAACCTCGTGTAAAGGATGATGACACCTCACTTGAAGAAGATAATCTCATTGGTCACAATTTTAATGTGTGTGATAATCCATTGCAGGGTGACACTAAAGATGAATTTACCGTACATTTTTGTCCACTTTGGAATTCCAATGAAGGAAGAAGAGATGATGAAGCTCTCAAAGAAGATAATGAGACACCTGAAGCTTTTGATGCCATAGATATCGAGAAAGTTAAGCTAAATGAAGAATGTAGTGGCTCAAGTGTGGAAAAGGATAAGTGCTCACATGTTGCTAACTGCACAATATCATTATCATGTTTCGTAGATTCTTTTTTGCAGATTAATCCAAAGCCTCTTCTCAATAAAATAACTTTTGATCCATATCTTGACTATGGTAAATCAAGTGGAGAGGTTAAGTTGTTTAGAAAGAGAAAATATGGTGTGTTTTCTTGGTATTTATATGCTTTTGACCTAGGTAATGACGCTCTACTATTTAAAGAGCTTAATTGTGTTTTTAGTGCTTGTGTTGGTAATCATATTATTCTACTAGATGATGTTACTTTTGGATATTTAAGAGGAGTGTTTGTGCATAAAAGAAAAAGACAAACAATTTTAATAGAAACCAACTTATCTAAAATATCTAAGATACCAACTAGAAGGCTGATATATTGTGAAGAAATTGAATATCCAAATGATTGGTTAATTGAAAATGTAGTCTAAAATTAGAGTTGATGTTAGAAGTCCTCCAAGTGACAGAAGAGGGATTCTTAGAAAGTATAAGGGAACTTGTGATACTTATTGCAATATACCTTTTTAAAGAATACAAAGTAATGATATAGCATTGAAAGCCTTTTCTACACCAAACAAAAGTGAGGATGAGAGACAAAAGAAAGAGAGAAGTAAGGGTGAGCAAGTTGATAACTTCAGAGAGGAAAAAGGATAGGAAGTGATTGGTGAAAAGAGTGAGTTGTCAAGAAGTAGAAGTGAGTGGACAAAATTGAGTGAAGTGAGCTCAAGAGGTAGAATAGAGAGTGAACCTGACATATGAGGAAAAAATAGCTTAAAAGAATAGAGTGCATAAATGTGAAAGATTCTTTTTGAGCTCTAACCATTTAACTCATTCTTTTTTGGTGTTTGTGTTCCAAATGTGCAGGTTATTGAAGAAGAAACCATTGAGTAACTGGAACAACAATTGAATGAAGAATTTAGAGTCAAATACGATTTGAAAGGTACAAAGGCTGATGATTCGTGGAAGCAATTGCGAAAAGAAGAAAAAATTGAGCTTGATAATCTCATGTGGTATGACCTTATTGATGATCTATTTGTCGATGAAAATCAAACTGAACTTGTGCCATAATTTGACAAGGTCAAATCTCTAAGTGGAGATGTGACTCAGATTTAGAGTGAACATGACCTTGTTGACTATTCTTTTTATGTGAACAATCTGCCACAATGTGATGAAGGTAAGAGACGAGAAAGTTGAGTGAACAAATTCAAAACAATTTGAGAGAGAATGAATCTTGTTCAATAGCCAATCAGCTAACTCTTTCTTGCTTTAGTCTTACATCTCCTTTTATGCAGAAAATTAATGATTAACCTCGTGTAAAGGATGATGACACCTCACTTGAAGAAGATAATCTCATTGGTCACAATTTTAATGTGTGTGATAATCCATTGCAGGGTGACACTAAAGATGAATTTACAGTACATTTTTGTCCACTTTGGAATTCCAATGAAGGAAGAAGAGATGATGAAGCTCTCAAAGAAGATAATGAGACAAATGAAGCTTTTGATGCCATAGATATCGAGAAAGTTAAGCTAAATGAAGAATGTAGTGGTTCAAGTGTGGAAAAGGATAAGTGCTCACATGTTGCTAAATGCACAATATCATTATCATGTTTTGTAGATTCTTTTTTGCAGGTTAATCCAAAGCCTCTTCTCAATAAAATAACTTTTGATCCATATCTTGACTATGGTAAATCAAGTGGAGAGGTTAAGTTGTTTAGAAAGAGAAAATATGGTGTGTTTTCTTGGTATTTATATGCTTTTGACCTAGGTAATGACGCTCTACTATTTAAAGAGCTTAATTGTGTTTTTAGTGCTTGTGTTGGTAATCATATTATTCTACTAGATGATGTTACTTTTGGATATTTAAGAGGAGTGTTTGTGCATAAAAGAAAAAGACAAACAATTTTAATAGAAACCAACTTATCTAAAATATCTAAGATACCAACTAGAAGGCTGATATATTGGGATGAAATTGAATATCCAAATGATTGGTTAATTGAAAAAGCAGTCTAAAATTAGAGTTGATGTTAGAAGTCCTCCAAGTGACAGAAGAGGGATTCTTAGAAAGTATAAGGGAACTTGTGATACTTATTGCAATATACCTTTTCAAAGAAGACAAAGTAATGATATAGCATTGAAAGCCTTTTCTACACCAAACAAAAGTGAGGATGAGAGACAAAAGAAAGAGAGAAGTAAGGGTGAGCAAGTTGATAACTTCAGAGAGGAAAAAGGATAGGAAGTGATTGGTGAAAAGAGTGAGTTGTCAAGAAGTAGAAGTGAGTGGACAAAATTGAGTGAAGTGAGCTCAAGAGGTAGAATAGAGAGTGAACCTGACATATGAGGAAAAAAATAGCTTAAAAGAATAGAGTGCATAAATGTGAAAGGTTCTTTTGAGCTCTAACCATTTAACTCATTCTTTTTTGGTGTTTGTGTTCCAAATGTGCAGGTTATTGAAGAAGAAACCATTGAGTAACTGGAACAACAATTGAATGAAGAATTTAGAGTCAAATACGATTTGAAAGGTACAAAGGCTGATGATTCGTGGAAGCAATTGCGAAAAGAAGAAAAAATTGAGCTTGATAATCTCATGTGGTATGACCTTATTGATGATCTATTTGTCGATGAAAATCAAACTGAACTTGTGCCATAATTTGACAAGGTCAAATCTCTAAGTGGAGATGTGACTCAGATTTAGAGTGAACATGACCTTGTTGACTATTCTTTTTATGTGAACAATCTGCCACAATGTGATGAAGGTAAGAGACGAGAAAGTTGAGTGAACAAATCCAAAAAAATTTGAGAGAGAATGAATCTTGTTCAATAGCCAATCAGCTAACTCTTTCTTGCTTTAGTCTTACATCTCCTTTTATGCAGAAAATTAATGATTAACCTCGTGTAAAGGATGATGACACCTCACTTGAAGAATATAATCTCATTGGTCACAATTTTAATGTGTGTGATAATCCATTGCAGGGTGACACTAAAGATGAAATTACCGTACATTTTTGTCCACTTTGGAATTCCAATGAAGGAAGAAGAGATGATGAAGCTCTCAAAGAAGATAATGAGACACCTGAAGCTTTTGATGCCATAGATATCGAGAAAGTTAAGCTAAATGAAGAATGTAGTGGCTCAAGTGTGGAAAAGGATAAGTGCTCACGTGTTGCTAACTGCACAATATCATTATCATGTTTCGTAGATTCTTTTTTGCAGGTTAATCCAAAGCCTCTTCTCAATAAAATAACTTTTGATCCATATCTTGACTATGGTAAATCAAGTGGAGAGGTTAAGTTGTTTAGAAAGATAAAATATGGTGTGTTTTCTTGGTATTTATATGCTTTTGACCTAGGTAATGACGCTCTACTATTTAAAGAGCTTAATTGTGTTTTTAGTGCTTGTGTTGGTAATCATATTATTCTACTAGATGATGTTACTTTTGGATATTTAAGAGGAGTGTTTGTGCATAAAAGAAAAAGACAAACAATTTTAATAGAAACCAACTTATCTAAAATATCTAAGATACCAACTAGAAGGCTGATATATTGGGATGAAATTGAATATCCAAATGATTGGTTAATTGAAAAGCAGTCTAAAATTAGAGTTGATGTTAGAAGTCCTCCAAGTGACAGAAGAGGGATTCTTAGAAAGTATAAGGGAACTTGTGATACTTATTGCAATATACCTTTTCAAAGAAGACAAAGTAATGATATAGCATTGAAAGCCTTTTCTACACCAAACAAAAGTGAGGATGAGAGACAAAAGAAAGAGAGAAGTAAGGGTGAGCAAGTTGATAACTTCAGAGAGGAAAAAGGATAGGAAGTGATTGGTGAAAAGAGTGAGTTGTCAAGAAGTAGAAGTGAGTGGACAAAATTGAGTGAAGTGAGCTCAAGAGGTAGAATAGAGAGTGAACCTGACATATGAGGAAAAAATAGCTTAAAAGAATAGAGTGCATAAATGTGAAAGATTCTTTTTGAGCTCTAACCATTTAACTCATTCTTTTTTGGTGTTTGTGTTCCAAATGTGCAGGTTATTGAAGAAGAAACCATTGAATAACTGGAACAACAATTGAATGAAGAATTTAGCGTCAAATAAGATTTGAAAGGTACAAAGGCTGATGATTCGTGGAAGCAATTGCGAAAAGAAGAAAAAATTGAGCTTGATAATCTCATGTGGTATGACCTTATTGATGATCTATTTGTCGATGAAAATCAAACTGAACTTGTGCCATAATTTGACAAGGTCAAATCTCTAAGTGGAGATGTGACTCAGATTTAGAGTGAACATGACCTTGTTGACTATTCTTTTTATGTGAACAATCTTCCACAATGTTATGAAGGTAAGAGACGAGAAAGTTGAGTGAACAAATCCAAAAAAATTAAGAGAGAGAATGAATCTTGTTCAATAGCCAATCAGCTAACTCTTTCTTGCTTTAGTCTTACATCTCCTTTTATGCAGAAAATTAATGATTAACCTCGTGTAAAGGATGATGACACCTCACTTGAAGAAGATAATCTCATTGGTCACAATTTTAATGTGTGTGATAATCCATTGCAGGGTGACACTAAAGATGAATTTACCGTACATTTTTGTCCACTTTGGAATTCCAATGAAGGAAGAAGAGATGATGAAGCTCTCAAAGAAGATAATGAGACACATGAAGCTTTTGATGCCATAGATATCGAGAAAGTTAAGCTAAATGAAGAATGTAGTGGCTCAAGTGTGGAAAAGGATAAGTGCTCACGTGTTGCTAACTGCACAATATCATTATCATGTTTCGTAGATTCTTTTTTGCAGGTTAATCCAAAGCCTCTTCTCAATAAAATAACTTTTGATCCATATCTTGACTATGGTAAATCAAGTGGAGAGGTTAAGTTGTTTAGAAAGATAAAATATGGTGTGTTTTCTTGGTATTTATATGCTTTTGACCTAGGTAATGACGCTCTACTATTTAAAGAGCTTAATTGTGTTTTTAGTGCTTGTGTTGGTAATCATATTATTCTACTAGATGATGTTACTTTTGGATATTTAAGAGGAGTGTTTGTGCATAAAAGAAAAAGACAAACAATTTTAATAGAAACCAACTTATCTAAAATATCTAAGATACCAACTAGAAGGCTGATATATTGGGATGAAATTGAATATCCAAATGATTGGTTAATTGAAAAAGCAGTCTAAAATTAGAGTTGATGTTAGAAGTCCTCCAAGTGACAGAAGAGGGATTCTTAGAAAGTATAAGGGAACTTGTGATACTTATTGCAATATACCTTTTCAAAGAAGACAAAGTAATGATATAGCATTGAAAGCCTTTTCTACACCAAACAAAAGTGAGGATGAGAGACAAAAGAAAGAGAGAAGTAAGGGTGAGCAAGTTGATAACTTCAGAGAGGAAAAAGGATAGGAAGTGATTGGTGAAAAGAGTGAGTTGTCAAGAAGTAGAAGTGAGTGGACAAAATTGAGTGAAGTGAGCTCAAGAGGTAGAATAGAGAGTGAACCTGACATATGAGGAAAAAATAGCTTAAAAGAATAGAGTGCATAAATGTGAAAGGTTCTTTTGAGCTCTAACCATTTAACTCATTCTTTTTTGGTGTTTGTGTTCCAAATGTGCAGGTTATTGAAGAAGAAACCATTGAATAACTGGAACAACAATTGAATGAAGAATTTAGCGTTAGATAAGATTTGAAAGGTACAAAGGCTGATGATTCGTGGAAGCAATTGCGAAAAGAAGAAAAAATTGAGCTTGATAATCTCATGTGGTATGACCTTATTGATGATCTATTTGTCGATGAAAATCAAACTGAACTTGTGCCATAATTTGACAAGGTCAAATCTCTAAGTGGAGATGTGACTCAGATTTAGAGTGAACATGACCTTGTTGACTATTCTTTTTATGTGAACAATCTGCCACAATGTGATGAAGGTAAGAGACGAGAAAGTTGAGTGAACAAATTCAAAACAATTTGAGAGAGAATGAATCTTGTTCATATGCCAATCAGCTAACTCTTTCTTGCTTTAGTCTTACATCTCCTTTTATGCAGAAAATTAATGATTAACCTCGTGTAAAGGATGATGACACCTCACTTGAAGAAGATAATCTCATTGGTCACAATTTTAATGTGTGTGATAATCCATTGCAGGGTGACACTAAAGATGAATTTACCGTACATTTTTGTCCACTTTGGAATTCCAATGAAGGAAGAAGAGATGATGAAGCTCTCAAAGAAGATAATGAGACACATGAAGCTTTTGATGCCATAGATATCGAGAAAGTTAAGCTAAATGAAGAATGTAGTGGCTCAAGTGTGGAAAAGGATAAGTTCTCACATGTTGCTAATCGCACAATATCATTATCATGTTTCGTAGATTCTTTTTGTGATTAATCCAAAGCCTCTTCTCAATAAAATAACTTTTGATCCATATCTTGACTATGGTAAATCAAGTGGAGAGGTTAAGTTGTTTAGAAAGAGAAAATATGGTGTGTTTTCTTGGTATTTATATGCTTTTGACCTAGGTAATGACGCTCTACTATTTAAAGAGCTTAATTGTGTTTTTAGTGCTTGTGTTGGTAATCATATTATTCTACTAGATGATGTTACTTTTGGATATTTAAGAGGAGTGTTTGTGCATAAAAGAAAAAGACAAACAATTTTAATAGAAACCAACTTATCTAAAATATCTAAGATACCAACTAGAAGGCTGATATATTGGGATGAAATTGAATATCCAAATGATTGGTTAATTGAAAAGTCAGTCTAAAATTAGAGTTGATGTTAGAAGTCCTCCAAGTGACAGAAGAGGGATTCTTAGAAAGTATAAGGGAACTTGTGATACTTATTGCAATATACCTTTTCAAAGAAGACAAAGTAATGATATAGCATTGAAAGCCTTTTCTACACCAAACAAAAGTGAGGATGAGAGACAAAAGAAAGAGAGAAGTAAGGGTGAGCAAGTTGATAACTTCAGAGAGGAAAAAGGATAGGAAGTGATTGGTGAAAAGAGTGAGTTGTCAAGAAGTAGAAGTGAGTGGACAAAATTGAGTGAAGTGAGCTCAAGAGGTAGAATAGAGAGTGAACCTGACATATGAGGAAAAAATAGCTTAAAAGAATAGAGTGCATAAATGTGAAAGATTCTTTTTGAGCTCTAACCATTTAACTCATTCTTTTTTGGTGTTTGTGTTCCAAATGTGCAGGTTATTGAAGAAGAAACCATTGAGTAACTGGAACAACAATTGAATGAAGAATTTAGAGTCAAATACGATTTGAAAGGTACAAAGGCTGATGATTCGTGGAAGCAATTGCGAAAAGAAGAAAAAATTGAGCTTGATAATCTCATGTGGTATGACCTTATTGATGATCTATTTGTCGATGAAAATCAAACTGAACTTGTGCCATAATTTGACAAGGTCAAATCTCTAAGTGGAGATGTGACTCAGATTTAGAGTGAACATGACCTTGTTGACTATTCTTTTTATGTGAACAATCTGCCACAATGTGATGAAGGTAAGAGACGAGAAAGTTGAGTGAACAAATTCAAAACAATTTGAGAGAGAATGAATCTTGTTCAATAGCCAATCAGCTAACTCTTTCTTGATTTAGTCTTACATCTCCTTTTATGCAGAAAATTAATGATTAACCTCGTGTAAAGGATGATGACACCTCACTTGAAGAAGATAATCTCATTGGTCACAATTTTAATGTGTGTGATAATCCATTGCAGGGTGACACTAAAGATGAATTTACCGTACATTTTTGTCCACTTTGGAATTCCAATGAAGGAAGAAGAGATGATGAAGCTCTCAAAGAAGATAATGAGACACATGAAGCTTTTGATGCCATAGATATCGAGAAAGTTAAGCTAAATGAAGAATGTAGTGGCTCAAGTGTGGAAAAGGATAAGTTCTCACATGTTGCTAACTGCACAATATCATTATCATGTTTCGTAGATTCTTTTTTGCAGGTTAATCCAAAGCCTCTTCTCAATAAAATAACTTTTGATCCATATCTTGACTATGGTAAATCAAGTGGAGAGGTTAAGTTGTTTAGAAAGATAAAATATGGTGTGTTTTCTTGGTATTTATATGCTTTTGACCTAGGTAATGACGCTCTACTATTTAAAGAGCTTAATTGTGTTTTTAGTGCTTGTGTTGGTAATCATATTATTCTACTAGATGATGTTACTTTTGGATATTTAAGAGGAGTGTTTGTGCATAAAAGAAAAAGACAAACAATTTTAATAGAAACCAACTTATCTAAAATATCTAAGATACCAACTAGAAGGCTGATATATTGGGATGGAATTGAATATCCAAATGATTGGTTAATTGAAAAAGCAGTCTAAAATTAGAGTTGATGTTAGAAGTCCTCCAAGTGACAGAAGAGGGATTCTTAGAAAGTATAAGGGAACTTGTGATACTTATTGCAATATACCTTTTCAAAGAAGACAAAGTAATGATATAGCATTGAAAGCCTTTTCTACACCAAACAAAAGTGAGGATGAGAGACAAAAGAAAGAGAGAATTAAGGGTGTGCAAGTTGATAACTTCAGAGAGGAAAAAGGAAAGGAAGTGATTGGTGAAAAGAGTGAGTTTTCAAGAAGTAGAAGTGAGTGGAAAAAATTGAGTGAAGTGAGCTCAAGAGGTAGAATAGAGAATGAACCTGACATATGAGGAAAAAAATAGCTTAAAAGAATAGAGTGCGTAAATGTGAAAGATTCTTTTTGAGCTCTAACCATTTAACACATTCTTTTTTGGTGTTTGTGTTCCAAATGTGCAGGTTATTGAAGAAGAAACCATTGAATAACTGGAACAACAATTGAATGAAGAATTTAGCGTCAAATAAGATTTGAAAGGTACAAAGGCTGATGATTCGTGGAAGCAATTGCGAAAAGAAGAAAAAATTGAGCTTGACAATCTCATGTGGTATGACCTTATTGATGATTATTTGTCGATGAAAATCAAACTGAACTTGTGCCATAATTTGACAAGGTCAAATCTCTAAGTGGAGATGTGACTCAGATTTAGAGTGAACATGACCTTGTTGACTATTCTTTTTATGTGAACAATCTGCCACAATGTGATGAAGGTAAGAGACGAGAAAGTTGAGTGAACAAATCCAAAAAAATTTGAGAGAGAATGAATCTTGTTCATATGCCAATCAGCTAACTCTTTCTTGCTTTAGTCTTACATCTCCTTTTATGCAGAAAATTAATGATTAACCTCGTGTAAAGGATGATGACACCTCACTTGAAGAAGATAATCTCATTGGTCACAATTTTAATGTGTGTGATAATCCATTGCAGGGTGACACTAAAGATGAATTTACCGTACATTTTTGTCCACTTTGGAATTCCAATGAAGGAAGAAGAGATGATGAAGCTCTCAAAGAAGATAATGAGACACCTGAAGCTTTTGATGCCATAGATATCGAGAAAGTTAAGCTAAATGAAGAATGTAGTGGCTCAAGTGTGGAAAAGGATAAGTGCTCACATGTTGCTAACTGCACAATATCATTATCATGTTTCGTAGATTCTTTTTTGCAGGTTAATCCAAAGCCTCTTCTCAATAAAATTACTTTTGATCCATATCTTGACTATGGTAAATCAAGTGGAGAGGTTAAGTTGTTTAGAAAGAGAAAATATGGTGTGTTTTCTTGGTATTTATATGCTTTTGACCTAGGTAATGACGCTCTACTATTTAAAGAGCTTAATTGTGTTTTTAGTGCTTGTGTTGGTAATCATATTATTCTACTAGATGATGTTACTTTTGGATATTTAAGAGGAGTGTTTGTGCATAAAAGAAAAAGACAAACAATTTTAATAGAAACCAACTTATCTAAAATATCTAAGATACCAACTAGAAGGCTGATATATTGGGATGAAATTGAATATCCAAATGATTGGTTAATTGAAAAAGTAGTCTAAAATTAGAGTTGATGTTAGAAGTCCTCCAAGTGACAGAAGAGGGATTCTTAGAAAGTATAAGGGAACTTGTGATACTTATTGCAATATACCTTTTCAAAGAAGACAAAGTAATGATATAGCATTGAAAGCCTTTTCTACACCAAACAAAAGTGAGGATGAGAGACAAAAGAAAGAGAGAAGTAAGGGTGAGCAAGTTGATAACTTCAGAGAGGAAAAAGGATAGGAAGTGATTGGTGAAAAGAGTGAGTTGTCAAGAAGTAGAAGTGAGTGGACAAAATTGAGTGAAGTGAGCTCAAGAGGTAGAATAGAGAGTGAACCTGACATATGAGGAAAAAATAGCTTAAAAGAATAGAGTGCATAAATGTGAAAGATTCTTTTTGAGCTCTAACCATTTAACTCATTCTTTTTTGGTGTTTGTGTTCCAAATGTGCAGGTTATTGAAGAAGAAACCATTGAATAACTGGAACAACAATTGAATGAAGAATTTAGCGTCAAATAAGATTTGAAAGGTACAAAGGCTGATGATTCGTGGAAGCAATTGCGAAAAGAAGAAAAAAATGAGCTCGATAATCTCATGTGGTATGACCTTATTGATGATCTATTTGTCGATGAAAATCAAACTGAACTTGTGCCATAATTTGACAAGGTCAAATCTCTAAGTGGAGATGTGACTCAGATTTAGAGTGAACATGACCTTGTTGACTATTCTTTTTATGTGAACAATCTGCCACAATGTGATGAAGGTAAGAGACGAGAAAGTTGAGTGAACAAATCCAAAAAAATTTGAGAGAGAATGAATCTTGTTCAATAGCCAATCAGCTAACTCTTTCTTGCTTTAGTCTTACATCTCCTTTTATGCAGAAAATTAATGATTAACCTCGTGTAAAGGATGATGACACCTCACTTGAAGAAGATAATCTCATTGGTCACAATTTTAATGTGTGTGATAATCCATTGCAGGGTGACACTAAAGATGAATTTACCGTACATTTTTGTCCACTTTGGAATTCCAATGAAGGAAGAAGAGATGATGAAGCTCTCAAAGAAGATAATGAGACACCTGAAGCTTTTGATGCCATAGATATCGAGAAAGTTAAGCTAAATGAAGAATGTAGTGGCTCAAGTGTGGAAAAGGATAAGTGCTCACATGTTGCTAACTGCACAATATCATTATCATGTTTCGTAGATTCTTTTTTGCAGATTAATCCAAAGCCTCTTCTCAATAAAATAACTTTTGATCCATATCTTGACTATGGTAAATCAAGTGGAGAGGTTAAGTTGTTTAGAAAGAGAAAATATGGTGTGTTTTCTTGGTATTTATATGCTTTTGACCTAGGTAATGACGCTCTACTATTTAAAGAGCTTAATTGTGTTTTTAGTGCTTGTGTTGGTAATCATATTATTCTACTAGATGATGTTACTTTTGGATATTTAAGAGGAGTGTTTGTGCATAAAAGAAAAAGACAAACAATTTTAATAGAAACCAACTTATCTAAAATATCTAAGATACCAACTAGAAGGCTGATATATTGGGATGAAATTGAATATCCAAATGATTGGTTAATTGAAAAAGCAGTCTAAAATTAGAGTTGATGTTAGAAGTCCTCCAAGTGACAGAAGAGGGATTCTTAGAAAGTATAAGGGAACTTGTGATACTTATTGCAATATACCTTTTCAAAGAAGACAAAGTAATGATATAGCATTGAAAGCCTTTTCTACACCAAACAAAAGTGAGGATGAGAGACAAAAGAAAGAGAGAAGTAAGGGTGAGCAAGTTGATAACTTCAGAGAGGAAAAAGGATAGGAAGTGATTGGTGAAAAGAGTGAGTTGTCAAGAAGTAGAAGTGAGTGGACAAAATTGAGTGAAGTGAGCTCAAGAGGTAGAATAGAGAGTGAACCTGACATATGAGGAAAAAATAGCTTAAAAGAATAGAGTGCATAAATGTGAAAGATTCTTTTTGAGCTCTAACCATTTAACTCATTCTTTTTTGGTGTTTGTGTTCCAAATGTGGAGGTTATTGAAGAAGAAACCATTGAATAACTGGAACAACAATTGAATGAAGAATTTAGCGTCAAATAAGATTTGAAAGGTACAAAGGCTGATGATTCGTGGAAGCAATTGCGAAAAGAAGAAAAAATTGAGCTTGATAATCTCATGTGGTATGACCTTATTGATGATCTATTTGTCGATGAAAATCAAACTGAACTTGTGCCATAATTTCACAAGGTCAAATCTCTAAGTGGAGATGTGACTCAGATTTAGAGTGAACATGACCTTGTTGACTATTCTTTTTATGTGACCAATCTGCCACAATGTGATGAAGTTAAGAGACGAGAAATTTGAGTGAACAAATCCGAAATTTTTATAGAGAGAATGAATCTTGTTCATATGCCAATCAGCTAACTCTTTCTTGCTTTAGTCTTACATCTCCTTTTATGCAGAAAATTAATCATTAACCTCATGTAAAGGATGATGACACCTCACTTGAAGTAGATAATCTCATTGGTCACAATTTTAATGTGTGTGATAATCCATTGCAGGGTGACACTAAAGATGAATTTACCGTACATTTTTGTCCACTTTGGAATTCCAATGAAGGAAGAAGAGATGATGAAGCTCTCAAAGAAGATAATGAGACACCTGAAGCTTTTGATGCCATAGATATCGAGAAAGTTAAGCTAAATGAAGAATGTAGTGGCTCAAGTGTGGAAAAGGATAAGTGCTCACATGTTGCTAACTGCACAATATCATTATCATGTTTCGTAGATTCTTTTTTGCAGGTTAATCCAAAGCCTCTTCTCAATAAAATAACTTTTGATCCATATCTTGACTATGGTAAATCAAGTGGAGAGGTTAAGTTGTTTAGAAAGAGAAAATATGGTGTGTTTTCTTGGTATTTATATGCTTTTGACCTAGGTAATGACGCTCTACTATTTAAAGAGCTTAATTGTGTTTTTAGTGCTTGTGTTGGTAATCATATTATTCTACTAGATGATGTTACTTTTGGATATTTAAGAGGAGTGTTTGTGCATAAAAGAAAAAGACAAACAATTTTAATAGAAACCAACTTATCTAAAATATCTAAGATACCAACTAGAAGGCTGATATATTGGGATGAAATTGAATATCCAAATGATTGGTTAATTGAAAAAGCAGTCTAAAATTAGAGTTGATGTTAGAAGTCCTCCAAGTGACAGAAGAGGGATTCTTAGAAAGTATAAGGGAACTTGTGATACTTATTGCAATATACCTTTTCAAAGAAGACAAAGTAATGATATAGCATTGAAAGCCTTTTCTACACCAAACAAAAGTGAGGATGAGAGACAAAAGAAAGAGAGAAGTAAGGGTGAGCAAGTTGATAACTTCAGAGAGGAAAAAGGATAGGAAGTGATTGGTGAAAAGAGTGAGTTGTCAAGAAGTAGAAGTGAGTGGACAAAATTGAGTGAAGTGAGCTCAAGAGGTAGAATAGAGAGTGAACCTGACATATGAGGAAAAAAATAGCTTAAAAGAATAGAGTGCATAAATGTGAAAGATTCTTTTTGAGCTCTAACCATTTAACACATTATTTTTGGTGTTTGTGTTCCAAATGTGCAGGTTATTGAAGAAGAAACCATTGAATAACTGGAACAACAATTGAATGAAGAATTTAGCGTTAGATAAGATTTGAAAGGTACAAAGGCTGATGATTCGTGGAAGCAATTGCGAAAAGAAGAAAAAATTGAGCTTGATAATCTCATGTGGTATGACCTTATTGATGATCTATTTGTCGATGAAAATCAAACTGAACTTGTGCCATAATTTGACAAGGTCAAATCTCTAAGTGGAGATGTGACTCAGATTTAGAGTGAACATGACCTTGTTGACTATTCTTTTTATGTGAACAATCTTCCACAATGTGATGAAGGTAAGAGACGAGAAAGTTGAGTGAACAAATCCAAAAAAATTTGAGAGAGAATGAATCTTGTTCAATAGCCAATCAGCTAACTCTTTCTTGCTTTAGTCTTACATCTCCTTTTATGCAGAAAATTAATGATTAACCTCGTGTAAAGGATGATGACACCTCACTTGAAGAAGATAATCTCATTGGTCACAATTTTAATGTGTGTGATAATCCATTGCAGGGTGACACTAAAGATGAATTTACAGTACATTTTTGTCCACTTTGGAATTCCAATGAAGGAAGAAGAGATGATGAAGCTCTCAAAGAAGATAATGAGACACATGAAGCTTTTGATGCCATAGATATCGAGAAAGTTAAGCTAAATGAAGAATGTAGTGGCTCAAGTGTGGAAAAGGATAAGTGCTCACATGTTGCTAACTGCACAATATCATTATCATGTTTCGTAGATTCTTTTTTGCAGGTTAATCCAAAGCCTCTTCTCAATAAAATAACTTTTGATCCATATCTTGACTATGGTAAATCAAGTGGAGAGGTTAAGTTGTTTAGAAAGAGAAAATATGGTGTGTTTTCTTGGTATTTATATGCTTTTGACCTAGGTAATGACGCTCTACTATTTAAAGAGCTTAATTGTGTTTTTAGTGCTTGTGTTGGTAATCATATTATTCTACTAGATGATGTTACTTTTGGATATTTAAGAGGAGTGTTTGTGCATAAAAGAAAAAGACAAACAATTTTAATAGAAACCAACTTATCTAAAATATCTAAGATACCAACTAGAAGGCTGATATATTGGGATGAAATTGAATATCCAAATGATTGGTTAATTGAAAAAGCAGTCTAAAATTAGAGTTGATGTTAGAAGTCCTCCAAGTGACAGAAGAGGGATTCTTAGAAAGTATAAGGGAACTTGTGATACTTATTGCAATATACCTTTTCAAAGAAGACAAAGTAATGATATAGCATTGAAAGCCTTTTCTACACCAAACAAAAGTGAGGATGAGAGACAAAAGAAAGAGAGAAGTAAGGGTGAGCAAGTTGATAACTTCAGAGAGGAAAAAGGATAGGAAGTGATTGGTGAAAAGAGTGAGTTGTCAAGAAGTAGAAGTGAGTGGACAAAATTGAGTGAAGTGAGCTCAAGAGGTAGAATAGAGAGTGAACCTGACATATGAGGAAAAAATAGCTTAAAAGAATAGAGTGCATAAATGTGAAAGATTCTTTTTGAGCTCTAACCATTTAACTCATTCTTTTTTGGTGTTTTTGTTCCAAATGTTCAGGTTATTGAAGAAGAAACCATTGAATAACTGGAACAACAATTGAATGAAGAATTTAGCGTCAAATAAGATTTGAAAGGTACAAAGGCTGATGATTCGAGGAAGCAATTGCGAAAAGAAGAAAAAATTGAGCTTGATAATCTCATGTGGTATGACCTTATTGATGATCTATTTGTCGATGAAAATCAAACTGAACTTGTGCCATAATTTGACAAGGTCAAATCTCTAAGTGGAGATGTGACTCAGATTTAGAGTGAACATGACCTTGTTGACTATTCTTTTTATGTGAACAATCTTCCACAATGTGATGAAGGTAAGAGACGAGAAAGTTGAGTGAACTAATCCAAAAAAAATGAGATAGAATGAATCTTGTTCATATGCCAATCAGCTAACTCTTTCTTGCTTTAGTTTTACATCTCCTTTTATGCAGAAAATTAATGATTAACCTCGTGTAAAGGATGATGACACCTCACTTGAAGAAGATAATCTCATTGGTCACAATTTTAATGTGTGTGATAATCCATTGCAGGGTGACACTAAAGATGAATTTACCGTACATTTTTGTCCACTTTGGAATTCCAATGAAGGAAGAAGAGATGATGAAGCTCTCAAAGAAGATAATGAGACACATGAAGCTTTTGATGCCATAGATATCGAGAAAGTTAAGCTAAATGAAGAATGTAGTGGCTCAAGTGTGGAAAAGGATAAGTGCTCACATGTTGCTAACTGCACAATATCATTATCATGTTTTGTAGATTCTTTTTTGCAGGTTAATCCAAAGCCTCTTCTCAATAAAATAACTTTTGATCCATATCTTGACTATGGTAAATCAAGTGGAGAGGTTAAGTTGTTTAGAAAGAGAAAATATGGTGTGTTTTCTTGGTATTTATATGCTTTTGACCTAGGTAATGACGCTCTACTATTTAAAGAGCTTAATTGTGTTTTTAGTGCTTGTGTTGGTAATCATATTATTCTACTAGATGATGTTACTTTTGGATATTTAAGAGGAGTGTTTGTGCATAAAAGAAAAAGACAAACAATTTTAATAGAAACCAACTTATCTAAAATATCTAAGATACCAACTAGAAGGCTGATATATTGGGATGAAATTGAATATCCAAATGATTGGTTAATTGAAAAAGCAGTCTAAAATTAGAGTTGATGTTAGAAGTCCTCCAAGTGACAGAAGAGGGATTCTTAGAAAGTATAAGGGAACTTGTGATACTTATTGCAATATACCTTTTCAAAGAAGACAAAGTAATGATATAGCATTGAAAGCCTTTTCTACACCAAACAAAAGTGAGGATGAGAGACAAAAGAAAGAGAGAAGTAAGGGTGAGCAAGTTGATAACTTCAGAGAGGAAAAAGGATAGGAAGTGATTGGTGAAAAGAGTGAGTTGTCAAGAAGTAGAAGTGAGTGGACAAAATTGAGTGAAGTGAGCTCAAGAGGTAGAATAGAGAGTGAACCTGACATATGAGGAAAAAAATAGCTTAAAAGAATAGAGTGCATAAATGTGAAAGATTCTTTTTGAGCTCTAACCATTTAACTCATTCTTTTTTGGTGTTTGTGTTCCAAATGTGCAGGTTATTGAAGAAGAAACCATTGAATAACTGGAACAACAATTGAATGAAGAATTTAGCGTCAAATAAGATTTGAAAGGTACAAAGGCTGATGATTCGTGGAAGCAATTGCGAAAAGAAGAAAAAATTGAGCTTGATAATCTCATGTGGTATGACCTTATTGATGATCTATTTGTCGATGAAAATCAAACTGAACTTGTGCCATAATTTGACAAGGTCAAATCTCTAAGTGGAGATGTGACTCAGATTTAGAGTGAACATGACCTTGTTGACTATTCTTTTAATGTGAACAATCTGCCACAATGTGATGAAGGTAAGAGACGAGAAAGTTGAGTGAACAAATCCAAAAAATTTGAGAGAGAATGAATCTTGTTCATATAGCCAATCAGCTAACTCTTTCTTGCTTTAGTCTTACATCTCCTTTTATGCAGAAAATTAATGATTAACCTCGTGTAAAGGATGATGACACCTCACTTGAAGAAGATAATCTCATTGGTCACAATTTTAATGTGTGTGATAATCCATTGCAGGGTGACACTAAAGATGAATTTACCGTACATTTTTGTCCACTTTGGAATTCCAATGAAGGAAGAAGAGATGATGAAGCTCTCAAAGAAGATAATGAGACACCTGAAGCTTTTGATGCCATAGATATCGAGAAAGTTAAGCTAAATGAAGAATGTAGTGGCTCAAGTGTGGAAAAGGATAAGTGCTCACATGTTGCTAACCGCACAACATCATTATCATGTTTCGTAGATTCTTTTTTGCAGGTTAATCCAAAGCCTCTTCTCAATAAAATAACTTTTGATCCATATCTTGACTATGGTAAATCAAGTGGAGAGGTTAAGTTGTTTAGAAAGAGAAAATATGGTGTGTTTTCTTGGTATTTATATGCTTTTGACCTAGGTAATGACGCTCTACTATTTAAAGAGCTTAATTGTGTTTTTAGTGCTTGTGTTGGTAATCATATTATTCTACTAGATGATGTTACTTTTGGATATTTAAGAGGAGTGTTTGTGCATAAAAGAAAAAGACAAACAATTTTAATAGAAACCAACTTATCTAAAATATCTAAGATACCAACTAGAAGGCTGATATATTGGGATGAAATTGAATATCCAAATGATTGGTTAATTGAAAAAGCAGTCTAAAATTAGAGTTGATGTTAGAAGTCCTCCAAGTGACAGAAGAGGGATTCTTAGAAAGTATAAGGGAACTTGTGATACTTATTGCAATATACCTTTTCAAAGAAGACAAAGTAATGATATAGCATTGAAAGCCTTTTCTACACCAAACAAAAGTGAGGATGAGAGACAAAAGAAAGAGAGAAGTAAGGGTGAGCAACTTGATAACTTCAGGGAGGAATAAGGATAGGAAGTGATTGGTGTAAAGAGTGAGTTGTCAAGAAGTAGAAGTGAGTGGACAAAATTGTGTGAAGTGAGCTCAAGAGGTAGAATAGAGAGTGAACAACTGAACCTGACATATGAGGAAAAAAATAGCTTAAAAGAATAGAGTGCATAAATGTGAAAGATTCTTTTTGAGCTCTAACCATTTAACTCCTTCTTTTTTGGTGTTTGTGTTCCAAATGTGCAGGTTATTGAAGAAGAAACCATTGAATAACTGGAACAACAATTGAATGAAGAATTTAGCGTCAAATAAGATTTGAAAGGTACAAAGGCTGATGATTCGTGGAAGCAATTGCGAAAAGAAGAAAAAATTGAGCTTGATAATCTCATGTGGTATGACCTTATTGATGATCTATTTGTCGATGAAAATCAAACTGAACTTGTGCCATAATTTGACAAGGTCAAATCTCTAAGTGGAGATGTGACTCAGATTTAGAGTGAACATGACCTTGTTGACTATTCTTTTTATGTGAACAATCTGCCACAATGTGATGAAGGTAAGAGACGAGAAAGTTGAGTGAACAAATTCAAAACAATTTGAGAGAGAATGAATCTTGTTCAATAGCCAATCAGCTAACTCTTTCTTGCTTTAGTCTTACATCTCCTTTTATGCAGAAAATTAATGATTAACCTCGTGTAAAGGATGATGACACCTCACTTGAAGAAGATAATCTCATTGGTCACAATTTTAATGTGTGTGATAATCCATTGCAGGGTGACACTAAAGATGAATTTACAGTACATTTTTGTCCACTTTGGAATTTCAATGAAGGAAGAAGAGATGATGAAGCTCTCAAAGAAGATAATGAGACACATGAAGCTTTTGATGCCATAGATATCGAGAAAGTTAAGCTAAATGAAGAATGTAGTGGCTCAAGTGTGGAAAAGGATAAGTGCTCACATGTTGCTAACTGCACAATATCATTATCATGTTTCGTAGATTCTTTTTTGCAGATTAATCCAAAGCCTCTTCTCAATAAAATAACTTTTGATCCATATCTTGACTATGGTAAATCAAGTGGAGAGGTTAAGTTGTTTAGAAAGAGAAAATATGGTGTGTTTTCTTGGTATTTATATGCTTTTGACCTAGGTAATGACGCTCTACTATTTAAAGAGCTTAATTGTGTTTTTAGTGCTTGTGTTGGTAATCATATTATTCTACTAGATGATGTTACTTTTGGATATTTAAGAGGAGTGTTTGTGCATAAAAGAAAAAGACAAACAATTTTAATAGAAACCAACTTATCTAAAATATCTAAGATACCAACTAGAAGGCTGATATATTGGGATGAAATTGAATATCCAAATGATTGGTTAATTGAAAAGCAGTCTAAAATTAGAGTTGATGTTAGAAGTCCTCCAAGTGACAGAAGAGGGATTCTTAGAAAGTATAAGGGAACTTGTGATACTTATTGCAATATACCTTTTCAAAGAAGACAAAGTAATGATATAGCATTGAAAGCCTTTTCTACACCAAACAAAAGTGAGGATGAGAGACAAAAGAAAGAGAGAAGTAAGGGTGAGCAAGTTGATAACTTCAGAGAGGAAAAAGGATAGGAAGTGATTGGTGAAAAGAGTGAGTTGTCAAGAAGTAGAAGTGAGTGGACAAAATTGAGTGAAGTGAGCTCAAGAGGTAGAATAGAGAGTGAACCTGACATATGAGGAAAAAAATAGCTTAAAAGAATAGAGTGCATAAATGTGAAAGATTCTTTTTGAGCTCTAACCATTTAACTCATTCTTTTTTGGTGTTTTTGTTCCAAATGTGCAGGTTATTGAAGAAGAAACCATTGAATAACTGGAACAAAAATTGAATGAAGAATTTAGCGTCAAATAAGATTTGAAAGGCTCAAAGGCTGATGATTCGAGGAAGCAATTCCGAAAAGAAGAAAAAATTGAGCTTGATAATCTCATGTGGTATGACCTTATTGATGATCTATTTGTCGATGAAAATCAAACTGAACTTGTGCCATAATTTGACAAGGTCAAATCTCTAAGTGGAGATGTGACTCAGATTTAGAGTGAACATGACCTTGTTGACTATTCTTTTTATGTGAACAATCTTCCACAATGTGATGAAGGTAAGAGACGAGAAAGTTGAGTGAACATATCCAAAAAAATTTGAGAGAGAATGAATCTTGTTCATATGCCAATCAGCTAACTCTTTCTTGCTTTAGTCTTACATCTCCTTTTATGCAGAAAATTAATGATTAACCTCGTGTAAAGGATGATGACACCTCACTTGAAGAAGATAATCTCATTGGTCACAATTTTAATGTGTGTGATAATCCATTGCAGGGTGACACTAAAGATGAATTTACAGTACATTTTTGTCCACTTTGGAATTCCAATGAAGGAAGAAGAGATGATGAAGCTCTCAAAGAAGATAATGAGACACATGAAGCTTTTGATGCCATAGATATCGAGAAAGTTAAGCTAAATGAAGAATGTAGTGGCTCAAGTGTGGAAAAGGATAAGTGCTCACATGTTGCTAACTGCACAATATCATTATCATGTTTTGTAGATTCTTTTTTGCAGGTTAATCCAAAGCCTCTTCTCAATAAAATTACTTTTGATCCATATCTTGACTATGGTAAATCAAGTGGAGAGGTTAAGTTGTTTAGAAAGAGAAAATATGGTGTGTTTTCTTGGTATTTATATGCTTTTGACCTAGGTAATGACGCTCTACTATTTAAAGAGCTTAATTGTGTTTTTAGTGCTTGTGTTGGTAATCATATTATTCTACTAGATGATGTTACTTTTGGATATTTAAGAGGAGTGTTTGTGCATAAAAGAAAAAGACAAACAATTTTAATAGAAACCAACTTATCTAAAATATCTAAGATACCAACTAGAAGGCTGATATATTGGGATGAAATTGAATATCCAAATGATTGGTTAATTGAAAAAGCAGTCTAAAATTAGAGTTGATGTTAGAAGTCCTCCAAGTGACAGAAGAGGGATTCTTAGAAAGTATAAGGGAACTTGTGATACTTATTGCAATATACCTTTTCAAAGAAGACAAAGTAATGATATAGCATTGAAAGCCTTTTCTACACCAAACAAAAGTGAGGATGAGAGACAAAAGAAAGAGAGAAGTAAGGGTGAGCAAGTTGATAACTTCAGAGAGGAAAAAGGATAGGAAGTGATTGGTGAAAAGAGTGAGTTGTCAAGAAGTAGAAGTGAGTGGACAAAATTGAGTGAAGTGAGCTCAAGAGGTAGAATAGAGAGTGAACCTGACATATGAGGAAAAAAATAGCTTAAAAGAATAGAGTGCATAAATGTGAAAGGTTCTTTTGAGCTCTAACCATTTAACTCATTCTTTTTTGGTGTTTGTGTTCCAAATGTGCAGGTTATTGAAGAAGAAACCATTGAGTAACTGGAACAACAATTGAATGAAGAATTTAGAGTCAAATACGATTTGAAAGGTACAAAGGCTGATGATTCGTGGAAGCAATTGCGAAAAGAAGAAAAAATTGAGCTTGATAATCTCATGTGGTATGACCTTATTGATGATCTATTTGTCGATGAAAATCAAACTGAACTTGTGCCATAATTTGACAAGGTCAAATCTCTAAGTGGAGATGTGACTCAGATTTAGAGTGAACATGACCTTGTTGACTATTCTTTTTATGTGAACAATCTTCCACAATGTGATGAAGGTAAGAGACGAGAAAGTTGAGTGAACAAATCCAAAAAAATTTGAGAGAGAATGAATCTTGTTCATATGCCAATCAGCTAACTCTTTCTTGCTTTAGTCTTACATCTCCTTTTATGCAGAAAATTAATGATTAACCTCGTGTAAAGGATGATGACACCTCACTTGAAGAAGATAATCTCATTGGTCACAATTTTAATGTGTGTGATAATCCATTGCAGGGTGACACTAAAGATGAATTTACAGTACATTTTTGTCCACTTTGGAATTCCAATGAAGGAAGAAGAGATGATGAAGCTCTCAAAGAAGATAATGAGACACATGAAGCTTTTGATGCCATAGATATCGAGAAAGTTAAGCTAAATGAAGAATGTAGTGGCTCAAGTGTGGAAAAGGATAAGTGCTCACATGTTGCTAACTGCACAATATCATTATCATGTTTCGTAGATTCTTTTTTGCAGGTTAATCCAAAGCCTCTTCTCAATAAAATTACTTTTGATCCATATCTTGACTATGGTAAATCAAGTGGAGAGGTTAAGTTGTTTAGAAAGAGAAAATATGGTGTGTTTTCTTGGTATTTATATGCTTTTGACCTAGGTAATGACGCTCTACTATTTAAAGAGCTTAATTGTGTTTTTAGTGCTTGTGTTGGTAATCATATTATTCTACTAGATGATGTTACTTTTGGATATTTAAGAGGAGTGTTTGTGCATAAAAGAAAAAGACAAACAATTTTAATAGAAACCAACTTATCTAAAATATCTAAGATACCAACTAGAAGGCTGATATATTGGGATGAAATTGAATATCCAAATGATTGGTTAATTGAAAAAGCAGTCTAAAATTAGAGTTGATGTTAGAAGTCCTCCAAGTGACAGAAGAGGGATTCTTAGAAAGTATAAGGGAACTTGTGATACTTATTGCAATATACCTTTTCAAAGAAGACAAAGTAATGATATAGCATTGAAAGCCTTTTCTACACCAAACAAAAGTGAGGATGAGAGACAAAAGAAAGAGAGAAGTAAGGGTGAGCAAGTTGATAACTTCAGAGAGGAAAAAGGATAGGAAGTGATTGGTGAAAAGAGTGAGTTGTCAAGAAGTAGAAGTGAGTGGACAAAATTGAGTGAAGTGAGCTCAAGAGGTAGAATAGAGAGTGAACAAGTGAACCTGACATATGAGGAAAAAAATAGCTTAAAAGAATAGAGTGCATAAATGTGAAAGATTCTTTTTGAGCTCTAACCATTTAACTCATTCTTTTTTGGTGTTTGTGTTCCAAATGTGCAGGTTATTGAAGAAGAAACCATTGAATAACTGGAACAACAATTGAATGAAGAATTTAGCGTCAAATAAGATTTGAAAGGTACAAAGGCTGATGATTCGTGGAAGCAATTGCGAAAAGAAGAAAAAATTGAGCTTGATAATCTCATGTGGTATGACCTTATTGATGATCTATTTGTCGATGAAAATCAAACTGAACTTGTGCCATAATTTGACAAGGTCAAATCTCTAAGTGGAGATGTGACTCAGATTTAGAGTGAACATGACCTTGTTGACTATTCTTTTTATGTGAACAATCTTCCACAATGTGATGAAGGTAAGAGACGAGAAAGTTGAGTGAACAAATCCAAAAAAAATTGAGAGAGAATGAATCCTGTTCATATGCCAATCAGCTAACTCTTTCTTGCTTTAGTCTTACATCTCCTTTTATGCTGAAAATTAATGATTAACCTCGTGTAAAGGATGATGACACCTCACTTGAAGAAGATAATCTCATTGGTCACAATTTTAATGTGTGTGATAATCCATTGCAGGGTGACACTAAAGATGAATTTACAGTACATTTTTGTCCACTTTGGAATTCCAATGAAGGAAGAAGAGATGATGAAGCTCTCAAAGAAGATAATGAGACACATGAAGCTTTTGATGCCATAGATATCGAGAAAGTTAAGCTAAATGAAGAATGTAGTGGCTCAAGTGTGGAAAAGGATAAGTGCTCACATGTTGCTAACTGCACAATATCATTATCATGTTTTGTAGATTCTTTTTTGCAGGTTAATCCAAAGCCTCTTCTCAATAAAATTACTTTTGATCCATATCTTGACTATGGTAAATCAAGTGGAGAGGTTAAGTTGTTTAGAAAGAGAAAATATGGTGTGTTTTCTTGGTATTTATATGCTTTTGACCTAGGTAATGACGCTCTACTATTTAAAGAGCTTAATTGTGTTTTTAGTGCTTGTGTTGGTAATCATATTATTCTACTAGATGATGTTACTTTTGGATATTTAAGAGGAGTGTTTGTGCATAAAAGAAAAAGACAAACAATTTTAATAGAAACCAACTTATCTAAAATATCTAAGATACCAACTAGAAGGCTGATATTTTGGGATGAAATTGAATATCCAAATGATTGGTAAATTGAAAGCGCAATCTAAAATTAGAGTTGATGTTAGAAGTCCTCCAAGTGACAGAAGAGGGATTCTTAGAAAGTATAAGGGAACTTGTGATACTTATTGCAATATACCTTTTCAAAGAAGACAAAGTAATGATATAGCATTGAAAGCCTTTTCTACACCAAACAAAAGTGAGGATGAGAGACAAAAGAAAGAGAGAAGTAAGGGTGAGCAAGTTGATAACTTCAGAGAGGAAAAAGGATAGGAAGTGATTGGTGAAAAGAGTGAGTTGTCAAGAAGTAGAAGTGAGTGGACAAAATTGAGTGAAGTGAGCTCAAGAGGTAGAATAGAGAGTGAACCTGACATATGAGGAAAAAAATAGCTTAAAAGAATAGAGTGCATAAATGTGAAAGATTCTTTTTGAGCTCTAACCATTTAACTCATTCTTTTTTGGTGTTTGTGTTCCAAATGTGCAGGTTATTGAAGAAGAAACCATTGAATAACTGGAACAACAATTGAATGAAGAATTTAGCGTCAAATAAGATTTGAAAGGTACAAAGGCTGATGATTCGTGGAAGCAATTGCGAAAAGAAGAAAAAATTGAGCTTGATAATCTCATGTGGTATGACCTTATTGATGATCTATTTGTCGATGAAAATCAAACTGAACTTGTGCCATAATTTGACAAGGTCAAATCTCTAAGTGGAGATGTGACTCAGATTTAGAGTGAACATGACCTTGTTGACTATTCTTTTTATGTGAACAATCTTCCACAATGTGATGAAGGTAAGAGACGAGAAAGTTGAGTGAACAAATCCAAAAAAATTTGAGAGAGAATGAATCTTGTTCATATGCCAATCAGCTAACTCTTTCTTGCTTTAGTCTTACATCTCCTTTTATGCAGAAAATTAATGATTAACCTCGTGTAAAGGATGATGACACCTCACTTGAAGAAGATAATCTCATTGGTCACAATTTTAATGTGTGTGATAATCCATTGCAGGGTGACACTAAAGATGAATTTACAGTACATTTTTGTCCACTTTGGAATTCCAATGAAGGAAGAAGAGATGATGAAGCTCTCAAAGAAGATAATGAGACACATGAAGCTTTTGATGCCATAGATATCGAGAAAGTTAAGCTAAATGAAGAATGTAGTGGCTCAAGTGTGGAAAAGGATAAGTGCTCACATGTTGCTAACTGCACAATATCATTATCATGTTTCGTAGATTCTTTTTTGCAGGTTAATCCAAAGCCTCTTCTCAATAAAATTACTTTTGATCCATATCTTGACTATGGTAAATCAAGTGGAGAGGTTAAGTTGTTTAGAAAGAGAAAATATGGTGTGTTTTCTTGGTATTTATATGCTTTTGACCTAGGTAATGACGCTCTACTATTTAAAGAGCTTAATTGTGTTTTTAGTGCTTGTGTTGGTAATCATATTATTCTACTAGATGATGTTACTTTTGGATATTTAAGAGGAGTGTTTGTGCATAAAAGAAAAAGACAAACAATTTTAATAGAAACCAACTTATCTAAAATATCTAAGATACCAACTAGAAGGCTGATATATTGGGATGAAATTGAATATCCAAATGATTGGTTAATTGAAAAAGCAGTCTAAAATTAGAGTTGATGTTAGAAGTCCTCCAAGTGACAGAAGAGGGATTCTTAGAAAGTATAAGGGAACTTGTGATACTTATTGCAATATACCTTTTCAAAGAAGACAAAGTAATGATATAGCATTGAAAGCCTTTTCTACACCAAACAAAAGTGAGGATGAGAGACAAAAGAAAGAGAGAAGTAAGGGTGAGCAAGTTGATAACTTCAGAGAGGAAAAAGGATAGGAAGTGATTGGTGAAAAGAGTGAGTTGTCAAGAAGTAGAAGTGAGTGGACAAAATTGAGTGAAGTGAGCTCAAGAGGTAGAATAGAGAGTGAACCTGACATATGAGGAAAAAATAGCTTAAAAGAATAGAGTGCATAATTGTGAAAGGTCCTTTTGAGCTCTAACCATTTAACTCATTCTTTTTTGGTGTTTGTGTTCCAAATGTGCAGGTTATTGAAGAAGAAACCATTGAATAACTGGAACAACAATTGAATGAAGAATTTAGCGTCAAATAAGATTTGAAAGGTACAAAGGCTGATGATTCGTGGAAGCAATTGCGAAAAGAAGAAAAAATTGAGCTTGATAATCTCATGTGGTATGACCTTATTGATGATCTATTTGTCGATGAAAATCAAACTGAACTTGTGCCATAATTTGACAAGGTCAAATCTCTAAGTGGAGATGTGACTCAGATTTAGAGTGAACATGACCTTGTTGACTATTCTTTTTATGTGAACAATCTTCCACAATGTGATGAAGGTAAGAGACGAGAAAGTTGAGTGAACAAATCCAAAAAAATTTGAGAGAGAATGAATCTTGTTCATATGCCAATCAGCTAACTCTTTCTTGCTTTAGTCTTACATCTCCTTTTATGCAGAAAATTAATGATTAACCTCGTGTAAAGGATGATGACACCTCACTTGAAGAAGATAATCTCATTGGTCACAATTTTAATGTGTGTGATAATCCATTGCAGGGTGACACTAAAGATGAATTTATAGTACATTTTTGTCCACTTTGGAATTCCAATGAAGGAAGAAGAGATGATGAAGCTCTCAAAGAAGATAATGAGACACATGAAGCTTTTGATGCCATAGATATCGAGAAAGTTAAGCTAAATGAAGAATGTAGTGGCTCAAGTGTGGAAAAGGATAAGTGCTCACATGTTGCTAACTGCACAATATCATTATCATGTTTCGTAGATTCTTTTTTGCAGGTTAATCCAAAGCCTCTTCTCAATAAAATTACTTTTGATCCATATCTTGACTATGGTAAATCAAGTGGAGAGGTTAAGTTGTTTAGAAAGAGAAAATATGGTGTGTTTTCTTGGTATTTATATGCTTTTGACCTAGGTAATGACGCTCTACTATTTAAAGAGCTTAATTGTGTTTTTAGTGCTTGTGTTGGTAATCATATTATTCTACTAGATGATGTTACTTTTGGATATTTAAGAGGAGTGTTTGTGCATAAAAGAAAAAGACAAACAATTTTAATAGAAACCAACTTATCTAAAATATCTAAGATACCAACTAGAAGGCTGATATATTGGGATGAAATTGAATATCCAAATGATTGGTTAATTGAAAAAGCAGTCTAAAATTAGAGTTGATGTTAGAAGTCCTCCAAGTGACAGAAGAGGGATTCTTAGAAAGTATAAGGGAACTTGTGATACTTATTGCAATATACCTTTTCAAAGAAGACAAAGTAATGATATAGCATTGAAAGCCTTTTCTACACCAAACAAAAGTGAGGATGAGAGACAAAAGAAAGAGAGAAGTAAGGGTGAGCAAGTTGATAACTTCAGAGAGGAAAAAGGATAGGAAGTGATTGGTGAAAAGAGTGAGTTGTCAAGAAGTAGAAGTGAGTGGACAAAATTGAGTGAAGTGAGCTCAAGAGGTAGAATAGAGAGTGAACCTGACATATGAGGAAAAAAATAGCTTAAAAGAATAGAGTGCATAAATGTGAAAGGTTCTTTTGAGCTCTAACCATTTAACTCATTCTTTTTTGGTGTTTGTGTTCCAAATGTGCAGGTTATTGAAGAAGAAACCATTGAATAACTGGAACAACAATTGAATGAAGAATTTAGCGTCAAATAAGATTTGAAAGGTACAAAGGCTGATGATTCGTGGAAGCAATTGCGAAAAGAAGAAAAAATTGAGCTTGATAATCTCATGTGGTATGACCTTATTGATGATCTATTTGTCGATGAAAATCAAACTGAACTTGTGCCATAATTTGACAAGGTCAAATCTCTAAGTGGAGATGTGACTCAGATTTAGAGTGAACATGACCTTGTTGACTATTCTTTTTATGTGAACAATCTGCCACAATGTGATGAAGGTAAGAGACGAGAAAGTTGAGTGAACAAATCCAAAAAAATTTGAGAGAGAATGAATCTTGTTCATATGCCGATCAGCTAACTCTTTCTTGCTTTAGTCTTACATCTCTTTTATGCAGAAAATTAATGATTAACCTCGTGTAAAGGATGATGACACCTCACTTGAAGAAGATAATCTCATTGGTCACAATTTTAATGTGTGTGATAATCCATTGCAGGGTGACACTAAAGATGAATTTACAGTACATTTTTGTCCACTTTGGAATTCCAATGAAGGAAGAAGAGATGATGAAGCTCTCAAAGAAGATAATGAGACACATGAAGCTTTTGATGCCATAGATATCGAGAAAGTTAAGCTAAATGAAGAATGTAGTGGCTCAAGTGTGGAAAAGGATAAGTGCTCACATGTTGCTAACTGCACAATATCATTATCATGTTTCGTAGATTCTTTTTTGCAGGTTAATCCAAAGCCTCTTCTCAATAAAATTACTTTTGATCCATATCTTGACTATGGTAAATCAAGTGGAGAGGTTAAGTTGTTTAGAAAGAGAAAATATGGTGTGTTTTCTTGGTATTTATATGCTTTTGACCTAGGTAATGACGCTCTACTATTTAAAGAGCTTAATTGTGTTTTTAGTGCTTGTGTTGGTAATCATATTATTCTACTAGATGATGTTACTTTTGGATATTTAAGAGGAGTGTTTGTGCATAAAAGAAAAAGACAAACAATTTTAATAGAAACCAACTTATCTAAAATATCTAAGATACCAACTAGAAGGCTGATATTTTGGGATGAAATTGAATATCCAAATGATTGGTAAATTGAAAACGCAGTCTAAAATTAGACTTGATGTTAGAAGTCCTCCAAGTGACAGAAGAGGGATTCTTAGAAAGTACAAGGGAACTTGTGATAGTTATTGCAATATACCTTTTCAAAGAAGACAAAATAATGATATAGCATTGAAAGCCTTTTCTACACCAAACAAAAGTGAGGATGAGAGACAAAAGAAAGAGAGAAGTAAGGGTGAGCAAGTTGATAACTTCAGAGAGGAAAAATGATAGGAAGTGATTGGTGAAAAGAGTGAGTTGTCAAGAAGAAGAAGTGAGTGGACAAAATTGAGTGAAGTGAGCTCAAGAGGTAGAATAGAGAGTGAACCTGACATATGAGGAAAAAAATAGCTTAAAAGAATAGAGTGCATAAATGTGAAAGGTTCTTTTGAGCTCTAACCATTTAACTCATTCTTTTTTGGTGTTTGTGTTCCAAATGTGCAGGTTATTGAAGAAGAAACCATTGAGTAACTGGAACAACAATTGAATGAAGAATTTAGCGTCAAATATTATTTGAAAGGTACAAAGGCTGATGATTCGTGGAAGTAATTGCGAAAAGAAGAAAAAATTGAGCTTGATAATCTCATGTGGTATGACCTTATTGATGATCTATTTGTCGATGAAAATCAAACTGAACTTGTGCCATAATTTGACAAGGTCAAATCTCTAAGTGAAGATGTGACTCAGATTTAGAGTGAACATGACCTTGTTGACTATTCTTTTTATGTGAACAATCTTCCACAATGTGATGAAGGTAAGAGATGAGAAAGTTGAGTGAACAAATCCAAAAAAAATTGAGAGAGAATGAATCTTGTTCATATGCCAATCAACTAACTCTTTCTTGCTTTAGTCTTACATCTCCTTTTATGCAGAAAATTAATGATTAACCTCGTGTAAAGAATGATGACACCTCACTTGAAGAAGATAATCTCATTGGTCACAATTTTAATGTGTGTGATAATCCATTGCAGGGTGACACTAAAGATGAATTTACAGTACATTTTTGTCCACTTTGGAATTCCAATGAAGGAAGAAGAGATGATGAAGCTCTCAAAGAAGATAATGAGACACATGAAGCTTTTGATGCCATAGATATCGAGAAAGTTAAGCTAAATGAAGAATGTAGTGGCTCAAGTGTGGAAAAGGATAAGTGCTCACATGTTGCTAACTGCACAATATCATTATCATGTTTCGTAGATTCTTTTTTGCAGGTTAATCCAAAGCCTCTTCTCAATAAAATTACTTTTGATCCATATCTTGACTATGGTAAATCAAGTGGAGAGGTTAAGTTGTTTAGAAAGAGAAAATATGGTGTGTTTTCTTGGTATTTATATGCTTTTGACCTAGGTAATGACGCTCTACTATTTAAAGAGCTTAATTGTGTTTTTAGTGCTTGTGTTGGTAATCATATTATTCTACTAGATGATGTTACTTTTGGATATTTAAGAGGAGTGTTTGTGCATAAAAGAAAAAGACAAACAATTTTAATAGAAACCAACTTATCTAAAATATCTAAGATACCAACTAGAAGGCTGATATATTGGGATGAAATTGAATATCCAAATGATTGGTTAATTGAAAAAGCAGTCTAAAATTAGAGTTGATGTTAGAAGTCCTCCAAGTGACAGAAGAGGGATTCTTAGAAAGTATAAGGGAACTTGTGATACTTATTGCAATATACCTTTTCAAAGAAGACAAAGTAATGATATAGCATTGAAAGCCTTTTCTACACCAAACAAAAGTGAGGATGAGAGACAAAAGAAAGAGAGAAGTAAGGGTGAGCAAGTTGATAACTTCAGAGAGGAAAAAGGATAGGAAGTGATTGGTGAAAAGAGTGAGTTGTCAAGAAGTAGAAGTGAGTGGACAAAATTGAGTGAAGTGAGCTCAAGAGGTAGAATAGAGAGTGAACATGACATATGAGGTAAAAAATAGCTTAAAAGAATAGAGTGCATAAATGTGAAAGATTCTTTTTGAGCTCTAACCATTTAACTCATTCTTTTTTGGTGTTTGTGTTCCAAATGTGCAGGTTATTGAAGAAGAAACCATTGAGTAACTGGAACAACAATTGAATGAAGAATTTAGCGTCAAATATTATTTGAAAGGTACAAAGGCTGATGATTCGTGGAAGCAATTGCGAAAAGAAGAAAAATTGAGCTTGATAATCTCATGTGGTATGACCTTATTGATGATCTTATTGTCGATGAAAATCAAACTGAACTTGTGCCATAATTTGACAAGGTCAAATCTCTAAGTGAAGATGTGACTCAGATTTAGAGTGAACATGACCTTGTTGACTATTCTTTTTATGTGAACAATCTTCCACAATGTGATGAAGGTAAGAAACGAGAAAGTTGAGTGAACAAATCCAAAATAATTTGAGAGAGAATGAATCTTGTTCAATAGCCAATCAGCTAACTCTTTCTTGCTTTAGTCTTACATCTCCTTTTATGCTGAAAATTAATGATTAACCTCGTGTAAAGGATGATGACACCTCACTTGAAGAAGATAATCTCTTTGGTCATAATTTTAATGTGTGTGATAATCCATTGCAGGGTGACACTAAAGATGAATTTACAGTACATTTTTGTCCACTTTGGAATTCCAATGAAGGAAGAAGAGATGATGAAGCTCTCAAAGAAGATAATGAGACACATGAAGCTTTTGATGCCATAGATATCGAGAAAGTTAAGCTAAATGAAGAATGTAGTGGCTCAAGTGTGGAAAAGGATAAGTGCTCACATGTTGCTAACTGCACAATATCATTATCATGTTTTGTAGATTCTTTTTTGCAGGTTAATCCAAAGCCTCTTCTCAATAAAATTACTTTTGATCCATATCTTGACTATGGTAAATCAAGTGGAGAGGTTAAGTTGTTTAGAAAGAGAAAATATGGTGTGTTTTCTTGGTATTTATATGCTTTTGACCTAGGTAATGACGCTCTACTATTTAAAGAGCTTAATTGTGTTTTTAGTGCTTGTGTTGGTAATCATATTATTCTACTAGATGATGTTACTTTTGGATATTTAAGAGGAGTGTTTGTGCATAAAAGAAAAAGACAAACAATTTTAATAGAAACCAACTTATCTAAAATATCTAAGATACCAACTAGAAGGCTGATATATTGGGATGAAATTGAATATCCAAATGATTGGTTAATTGAAAAAGCAGTCTAAAATTAGAGTTGATGTTAGAAGTCCTCCAAGTGACAGAAGAGGGATTCTTAGAAAGTATAAGGGAACTTGTGATACTTATTGCAATATACCTTTTCAAAGAAGACAAAGTAATGATATAGCATTGAAAGCCTTTTCTACACCAAACAAAAGTGAGGATGAGAGACAAAAGAAAGAGAGAAGTAAGGGTGAGCAAGTTGATAACTTCAGAGAGGAAAAAGGATAGGAAGTGATTGGTGAAAAGAGTGAGTTGTCAAGAAGTAGAAGTGAGTGGACAAAATTGAGTGAAGTGAGCTCAAGAGGTAGAATAGAGAGTGAACCTGACATATGAGGAAAAAAATAGCTTAAAAGAATAGAGTGCATAAATGTGAAAGATTCTTTTTGAGCTCTAACCATTTAACTCATTCTTTTTTGGTGTTTGTGTTCCAAATGTGCAGGTTATTGTAGAAGAAACCATTGAGTAACTGGAACAACAATTGAATGAAGAATTTAGCGTCAAATATTATTTGAAAGGTACAAAGGCTGATGATTCGTGGAAGTAATTGCGAAAAGAAGAAAAAATTGAGCTTGATAATCTCATGTGGTATGACCTTATTGATGATCTATTTGTCGATGAAAATCAAACTGAACTTGTGCCATAATTTGACAAGGTCAAATCTCTAAGTGAAGATGTGACTCAGATTTAGAGTGAACATGACCTTGTTGACTATTCTTTTTATGTGAACAATCTTCCACAATGTGATGAAGGTAAGAGACGACAAAGTTGAGTGAACAAATCCAAAAAAATTTGAGAGAGAATGAATCTTGTTCAACAGCCAATCAGCTAACTCTTTCTTGCTTTAGTCTTACATCTCCTTTTATGCAGAAAATTAATGATTAACCTCGTGTAAAGGATGATGACACCTCACTTGAAGAAGATAATCTCATTGGTCACAATTTTAATGTGTGTGATAATCCATTGCAGGGTGACACTAAAGATGAATTTACAGTACATTTTTGTCCACTTTCGAATTCCAATGAAGGAAGAAGAGATGATGAAGCTCTCAAAGAAGATAATGAGACACCTGAAGCTTTTGATGCCATAGATATCGAGAAAGTTAAGCTAAATGAAGAATGTAGTGGCTCAAGTGTGGAAAAGGATAAGTGCTCACATGTTGCTAACTGCACAATATCATTATCATGTTTTGTAGATTCTTTATTGCAGGTTAATCCAAAGCCTCTTCTCAATAAAATTACTTTTGATCCATATCTTGACTATGGTAAATCAAGTGGAGAGGTTAAGTTGTTTAGAAAGAGAAAATATGGTGTGTTTTATTGGTATTTATATGTTTTTGACCTAGGTAATGACGCTCTACTATTTAAAGAGCTTAATTGTGTTTTTAGTGCTTGTGTTGGTAATCATATTATTCTACTAGATGATGTTACTTTTGGATATTTAAGAGGAGTGTTTGTGCATAAAAGAAAAAGACAAACAATTTTAATAGAAACCAACTTATCTAAAATATCTAAGATACCAACTAGAAGGCTGATATATTGGGATGAAATTGAATATCCAAATGATTGGTTAATTGAAAAAGCAGTCTAAAATTAGAGTTGATGTTACAAGTCCTCCAAGTGACAGAAGAGGGATTCTTAGAAAGTATATGGGAACTTGTGATACTTATTGCAATATACCTTTTCAAAGAATACAAAGTAATGATATAGCATTGAAAGCCTTTTCTACACCAAACAAAAGTGAGGATGAGAGACAAAAGAAAGAGAGAAGTAAGGGTGAGCAAGTTGATAACTTCAGAGAGGAAAATGGATAGGAAGTGATTGGTGAAAAGAGTGAGTTGTCAAGAAGTAGAAGTGAGTGGACAAAATTGAGTGAAGTGAGCTTAAGAGGTAGAATAGAGAGTGAACTTGACATATGAGGAAAAAAATAGCTTAAAGGAATAGAGTGCATAAATGTGAAAGATTCTTTTTGAGCTCTAACCATTTAACTCATTCTTTTTTGGTGTTTGTGTTCCAAATGTGCAGGTTATTGAAGAAGAAACCATTGAGTAACAGGAACAACAATTGAATGAAGAATTTAGCGTCAAATATTATTTGAAAGGTACAAAGGCTGATGATTCGTGGAAGCAATTGCGAAAAGAAGAATAAATTGAGCTTGATAATCTCATGTGGTATGACCTTATTGATGATCTATTTGTTGATGAAAATCAAACTGAACTTGTGCCATAATTTGACAAGGTCAAATCTATAAGTGAAGATGTGACTCAGATTTAGAGTGAACATGACCTTGTTGACTATTCTTTTTATGTGAACAATCTTCCACAATGTGATGAAGGTAAGAGACGAGAAAATTGAGTGAACAAATCCAAAAAAAATTGAGAGAGAATGAATCTTGTTCATATGCCAATCAGTTAACTCTTTCTTGCTTTAGTCTTACATCTCCTTTTATGCTGAAAATTAATGATTAACCTCGTGTAAAGGATGATGACACCTCACTTGAAGAAGATAATCTCATTGGTCACAATTTTAATGTGTGTGATAATCCATTGCAGGGTGACACTAAAGATGAATTTACAGTACATTTTTGTCCACTTTGGAATTCCAATGAAGGAAGAAGAGATGATGAAACTCTCAAAGAAGATAATGAGACACATGAAGCTTCTGATGCCATAGATATCGAGAAAGTTAAGCTAAATGAAGAATGTAGTGGCTCAAGTGTGGAAAAGTATAAGTGCTCACATGTTGCTAACTGCACAATATCATTATCATGTTTTGTAGATTCTTTATAGCAGGTTAATCTAAAGCCTCTTCTCAATAAAATTACTTTTGATCCATATCTTGACTATGGTGGTCACGGCACAAAGCTGAAATAGTGAGGTTCTTGATTTCTTGGGTGGGATGGACAATGGGATGGTTGAAGGCCGATTCGGGTGGAACGGCTTGAAGGTGTGTTAAGGAAATTTGGGAATGTGTCTAGGGGGTCTTTTTGGACAGGATGGTTGTGGTGGTTTGGTGTTTTGGTGGTGCTAAGGTTGCGGAAACAACCTGAGATAGTGAGGGTCCGAGAGGTGGGCTCGATAGGGACGTTGGTGTGTATGATGGTGTTTGTGTGGAGTTATGGTTGGTTTAGGATGGAGGCTTTTTGAGAGGATGTTAATGAGGTGTTATGGGATATAATATAGTGGGGAAACAAGTAACTGGAACAAGGAATGAATACAAATTGTTGGAAACAACCCAAGACACATACCAAGTTTCAATTCGGTCGCTATGGGGTTCTTGGATGGTAACAAGAGGAGTTAATTGCTCGTGTGGTCTCCAAGGATGTTGTGGCTAATTTCACAAGGACTAGGTTGAGGTTTGCTGACTTCGAGGATCAATACTAATCAAGCAAGGGTGATCAAAACATTATAAAAGATATGTGGTTCTCTTAGAGAACCAAGCGACCCTCCCAGAGGATCAACTAAGAAGTTCAATCCCGAATTGAAAGACTGAGAAAAATGAGTAAACACTCAAGGTTTATACCAAAAAAACTCTCTGCCTTTTACAATGGCCTTAGGCCTCTATTTATAGTACAAAAGAGACTATTCTAGAAAGTAAATGAAAAGACACAAACTAACACCTAGTGTGGACGCATTTGGGTTGACTTAGTGACCAAGGGAGTTCGGCCAACCCTTTCTCTTCCGTAGGCCGAGTTTGAGTTTTTCTATGCGACCACATTCATGTGTTTGTTATCTCATAAATGCTTCCTTGAAGTCTTCATCTTCTAGAAGTCTTTTGTCATTGCCACTTTGTTGGCCAAGTCTTCCTTTGTCCTTGCCATGGTGTACTCTCGGCGTAGTCACCTTTGTGACTTATTAATTGTGTCCTAATGTTAGTTATTACATATCACACTATGTCCTAAGCTAGCAACTAAGCTAGGAACTAAAGGAAAACAACAAGCTAAAAGAAATAAACAAACATTGTCTTCGGACAAGACCTACATACAAAGCCGAATGTAAACACCTTGAATATTTATGGAACAAGTCTAATTCCATTCCATTTTCCATGCCATGAGATGCATATTACCATAGGTTGATCGACCTTTTTTGGAACTCCGAGCTTATCACCTCGAAGATCGAATTGGAACCTAAAGCTCACTGGGATTTTTGCATCAGATTCTCAGTGTGGATTCAGACCCCGATAGTTCACACGTCCACCTAGGCCCCGTCATCTCATCCCCAGGGTTATAGATCTGATCATTATGTTCTAATAGGACCTAGAGAGAGCTCATGAGCATCAGGGTAATAACAAAAATATAGTTTAGGGCTGATGAGATCAGTCCCTTCACATTTTAATACTTGTGGTAGGGAGAATTTTGGAAAATGCAGACTAGGCTCGATTTCTTACTACATGTGTGGTCGTGAGGATCATATCATAAGTGAAAGTCGAATAAAGGGCAGGGTGGCACAGCTCAACGAACTAATTTAGTGATAGGGTCATGTACTTCAGTGCATCCTCTAGCATGCGGGTCATAATCTTCTGCCGATAGAGGTAGAGGTCGCAGTGGAGCTTCTAGTTCAAGTAGTAATCAGAATCGCATCTATGCTTTGGCTGGTCAATATGACTTGTAGTCTTCACCCGATGTCGTGATAGGTTCAATGACCATCTGTCCATATGATGATTATGCTTTGATAGATCCTTTATCTACTCTATCCTATGTTACTCCATCTGTTGTGGAGAACTTTGGTATAGTACTTGAGTTATTAAGTAAGTCATTTGATGTGTCCATACTGGTGGGTGAGCCGGTTATTTCAAGGTGAGTCTATCGAAGCTGTACGGTATTGTTTTCTAGGTACTAGACTTCAGTAGATCTCATTGAGTTAAAGATGGTTGATTTAGATGTTTTTGTGGGCATAGATTGGCTAGAGCCTTGTTATGCCAATGTTAAGTGTTGGACGAAGATTATCCGATTCCATTTCCCATGTGAGCTAGTCCTAGAATGGAAAGGTAATGTAGTAACTCCAAGGATAGGTTTATTTCCTACTTTATGGTGAGGAAAATGATCACCAAGGGGTGCATTTATCATATCATCATAGTCAGAGATACGAAAGCAGAACCACTGACTCTTCAGTCTATTTTTGTGGTCACAGAGTTCCCAAATGTATTTCCAGTGAGCTCCCAGGCCTTCTACTAGAGCGGGAGATTGACTTTTCCATTGTTGTACTTCCAAATTTACAATCGATATCAATTCCACCATGTATAATGGTTCCTATTGAGTTATGTGAATTAAAAGAGCAGTTGAGGTTATTTTCTGAAGAAAGGCTTTATCAGGCCTAGTACTTCACCATGGGATGCATCGGTATTGTATGTAAGGAAGAAATATGGGTCGATAAGGATGTGTATATACTAACGACAGCTAAATAAGGTCACTGGAAAGAATAAGTACCCGCTCCCAAGGATTGACGACTTGTTTGATCAGTTACGTGGTGCTAGATGTTTCTCGAAGATTGATTTAAGATCTGGATATCATTAGGTTAGAGTTTGGGAAGGATATATTTCGAAGACGACTTTCAGGACCAGAGACGACCATTTTTTATTCCTTATAATGTCTTTCAGCTTGACTAATGCGGCAATGGTATTCATAAAGCTCATGAATAGTCTATTCAGGCCATTCTAAAATCTGTTCGTGATTGTATTTATCTATGAAATCCTTATTTATTCAAGTCCAGAGGCAGAGCATGTAGATCATTTGCGGGTATTACTTTAGATACTCTAGGATCGTAAGTAATATACGATGTTTTTAAAGTGCGAGTTCTGGTTGAAATCTTTGGCTTTCTCAGGCCATATTGTATCGAATGAGGCATAAGGGTATACACAAAAGATAGAAGTCGTAAAGACATGGCCTAGACCTATGATGGCTATAGAGGTCCGCAATTTCTTGGGTTTAGATGGTATTAGAGAAGATTTGTACAGGGGTTTGCTTCTATTTAAGATCTATTGACTAATATAACATAGAAAGCAACTATATTTCAGTGGACAGATGTTTGCAAGTGAAGTTTTCAGGAGTTAAAGGATAGGTTGACATCAACCCCAGTTTTGACACTTCCAGAGAGCCTAGAGGGCTATGCGGTATATTGTGATGCTTTGAGCGTCATACTAGGATATCTTCTTATGCAGTATGGCAGCGTAATTGCTTACGCTTCTAGGCAGTTGATGAAGCACAAGAAAAATTATCCCACCCATGATTTGGAGTTAGCTACAATGATTTATGTGCTCAAGATTTGAACGCATCATCTATATGGCATAAATATTGATATCTTCACAAACCGCAAGAGCCTTCAGTATATGTTCAAACAAAAGGAATTGAATTTACAGCAGAGGTGATGGTTATAGCTATTGAAAGACTATGATGTGATTTTTATATAATTCAGGAAAGGCTAATGTTGTAACCTATGCCGTTAGTCTCAAATATATGGGAAGCTTATCATATTTAAAAGCCGGAAAGAGGGAGTTAACTTGTGAACTGCATTAGTTAGCTAGCTTGGGATTTAGATTATTAGACTCAGATGACAGTGGAGTTACAATACATGACACATCAGTATCATCTCTGGTCATATAAATAAAATAGTGTTAGTATGAGGATCCTAGTAATAGTATAGCTTAGAGAAAAGGCTCAACAGAAGGAAGTATCAGTTCTTGAGGTGACATAGGACGGAGTCTTGAGTTATCGAGGCTGATTATATGTTTCATATGTTGTAGGGCTTCGATAATAGATCATGGCAGAGGCACACTATTCCCGTTACTCTGTTCACTCGAGGTCGACCAAAGTGTATCATGACCTTAATGAATTCTATTGGTGGAATGATATGAAGAAGGACATTGCGACATTTTTGGCATAGTATCAAAATTGCCAATAAGTGAAGGTAGAGCATCAGAAGCCCGGTGGTCTACTGCAAAGCATGAATATTCAGACATAGAAATAGAAAGCGATCAAAATGGACTTTATTACAAGGTTTCCTCGTTCCTATCGCATGTTTGATTCCATATGGATTATTGTTGATAGAATTATAAAGTCAGTACACTTCCTGCCATTTAATACAACCTATACATCTAAGGATTATGCAAGGCTATACATCAGAGACATTGTACAAATTTATGGCCTCCCAGTATCTATCATATCCGATAGAGGGTCACAGTTTAAGGCTAATTTACGGAGGTCCTTTCAAAAGGGCTTGGGTACACAGGTAAATCTTAGTACAACGTTCCACCCCCAAATTGATTCCCAAGATGAATGCACGATTCATACGCTTGAAGATATGTTACGAGTGTGTGTGTTAGTCTTTAAGGGGAGCTGGGATGGTCACTTTCCACTTATTGAGTTTGCTTACAATAATAGGTACCATTTCAACATTCGAATGGCTCTCTACGAGGCCTTATATGGACAGAGATGTAAATTACCTATTAGATAGTGTGAGGTAGGCGAGACGAAGTTACTTGGACTAGATCTAGTTCACCTAGCCGTAGAAAAGGTGAATTTGATACAAGAGCAATCGTTGACCACCCAGAGTCTCCAAAACTCCTATTCAAATATACAATGATGAGATTTAGTGTTCGAGGTTGACGAATGGGTATTCTTGAAGATGTGACCCATGAAAGGGGTTCTGAGATTCGAAAAGAAAGGCAAGTTTAGCCCGAGATATGTGGGGCCTTATAGGATCATTCGATGAATAGTCCAAGTTGCTTATAAGAAGCTAGAGTTAGTTAATCCTGTCTTCCATGTGTCGATCCTATGGAAATGTATTAAAGACCCATCTTGGGTTGTCTAGTGGATGACATGCAGATCATAGAGGAATTATGCTATGAGAAGGTTCTAGTTGCTATCATGGATTGGCAAGTCAGTAGGTTGAGGAGCAAAGAAGTGGCCTCTGTGAATGTATTATGGAGGAACAAGAATGTCAAGGGCATGACGTGTATCAAAATATCCCCATCTTTTCCAAATTAAAGGTTTTAGACAATTGTAATTCAGTTATATATGTTTAACTAGTCATGTTTTGTTGCTTATGTTAACTCCCGTATTATGATTAGATGTTGTTCGAGATGAAGTGTTATAGCTTAATCCGATACAAAGACAGTGATACTCGAGGTGATTCATTCTTTATGAGACCTTATATTGTGATTAACGGTTGTGTGGGACCATGAGTTGCTACTTATTAATATTAGCCTTGTGTGGCATGTATATTTTGTTTTCAAGGCTACATGCGGGTTTGGGATAATTAATATTATAAAGGAGACTCTGTCAATTGTTTTTGAAAAGCTTATGAGAGTTAGTCCCCTCACATATACCCCTACATTTGACAATGAATGTTCCCAAAAGGGGAGGATGTTACACCTCATACTTTATTCCTTATGTCGTGTCATAATTTAGCCGATCTAATCTCGGGACGTGAGACTAACCTTGATGTTAAGAGCACCTAAATAATATTAAACGAGTGTCATATGGATTAGAGGTTAAAAGAATCGAGTTTTGACGAAGTCCATCAAGTGAGGGAGCTTTCTCCGTTGCATATCCAGTATGCCTCGCAGATGGGGCCACATTTTGGAAAAAATTTAGGGAAGTTACTACCAAGAATGCGTTGGTTTATGGTCTATCATAATGGGATCTGCAACGAACACCCAAACGCATAGCTAAGGCGGTGAAAATATTTAAACTTCTATTTAATGCAGCGGGACATTTTGTGACAGCATTTCTCACTCCCACTAGCCCTAAATCACACCCTAATACACTCCTAAGGTCCCTCTATCAGTTAAGAGTGTTTGTATAGGGTTGCAAGTTGATTCTATCCTTAAGAATCCTTGAAGATCACATAGTTGCCTTCTTGATCTTGTAGTAGATTGGAAACTTCTTAAGAGTGGATGAAGATCTTGTTTAAATAGTGCTCTTGATGAGTAAGGTAAGGTTTCTCCTCTCTTATGTATGCTTGGTTATATTCTAGTTGTTACTAAGTTGTTGAGGATGAGAAAGTTGCAAGATATCATGTAAAAGTTCCTTGTGTTGTTGTAGTTGTATATTGGGTTGTTGTGAGATGTTCTTGAGCTAGTATATGGCTGGAAATCATGGAGAGTTAAATTAAACATGTTGTTGTTCTAATGGATTGTGTAGAGGAGAGGGTAAGAGATGAGTGTTGGTTGTTGCTATAAGATGAGCTTGTCACTCGATACGTCATATTATAGTTACTTTGTAGTTAACAAGATTCAATTATCGTTTGATTATAGATTGTGGTGTCTTATAACTTGGATAGTTAGCTGATTGTATTATGGAGATGATGATAGGTATGTGAAGGCTATCCTTTCTCCTTGTTTTGGCATGAATCCCTATCAAACGAATCCCGAGTAAGCACACAAAAAAGTGCCAGTCATAAAGATCTCATATCCATATCATTTCTAAATAGCTTTGTAGTAGTTTCCCTTGTCGGAAGTTTACTTTTAGTCCAGTGTCATTGCTTATATAGTTAAGATATAGATAGCATGATTATAGGGTATATAGATTTACGCACTTGCCTACGAGGCTATCTATTCATAAACTTGCCTTCGGGGATAATAGATTGTATTTTTTCATTCGGGGATATATACATACGCTCTTGCCTTCATGGCCTTACCTGATTGTTGCCTTCGGGGCTATGTTGTTGCTTTATGGAAATTTACGTACGTATTGAGTATTAGCCAAGGCTGATTAGTTTGATATAGTATTAGTCAGTTGATAAGAGAAGAATGTAGGTATACTTCTACATCGTCCTTGATCTCTCAGTTTTACATTCCGTATATCATGTATTCCTTCTTCAGTTCAGTTTCACTTATCCAATTTTCTCACATATTCAGTACATTATCTCGTACTAACGTCTTTTTTTCCAGGGGATGTTGTGTTCATGCCAGCAGGTCCAGACAGGCAGCTGGAGAGACCTCCTCATTAGGTAGAGCCCCTTATCAGCGTGATTGATAAGCTGTAGTTCATCAGGAGTTACCAAGTACATATTTTCTTGAGAGTATTTTGTGTACATATACATATGATAGGTAGGCCAGGGCCCTGTCCCTACCATAATACAATATGCTTTTCCTAAAAGCTTGTAGACTTGCTCTATATGTACAGTATGTCAGCACAATGGCCTTGTTAGCCTTGTATGTATACCGATTTTGGATTTTATTAGTTGTAGGATTGCATGGTGACCTTGTGGGTCCGCATAGGTGTTAACACATTTATTAGGGTTATTCCATTGCGTCTATGACCTTGCTAGCCTGAGATAGTATTCTTATTTTATAGCTTGGATTTGTCGGCCTAGATCCTTGTGATGATTACATGCATACAATTTATAGTTTGTAAGCTCAAGGTCAAGTAAGGCACCTACTGGCCACACCTCCCCAGGTTGGGGCGTGAAAATTTCAAAGGGCTATAACTTTTATCTTTTGACTTATACTCGCTAGAAGTCAGGCTAGCGTAAACTTAATCAAGACTTTCAATATCTAAACACTTCACCATTCGTCTTGATCTTAAGACTACATTTACAACTAAACTTACTTCGATAATACTTCATATATCTAAAATGTCATATTTGACGAGGCCGCAGTTAAATATGCTAAGTTCCAAAATATTTTTGTGAATCTTAAACATGAAATAGTTGCTTTCATCTGGAATGTTAATAAAATACATGACGTCTAATGTTTTTATTGGATATCTGTCGACTTTGAGCTATTTTGAGTCTTTGCACAATGAGATTCACCTTTTCAATAGCTTCTTGAACTGAGTCAGGGTCTAATAATTTTCCTTCATGAGGCTCAAACTAACCAATTAGAGATCTACTTTTATAACTCATACCTTCATGTAAGATTAGAAGTGCTCGTCATGTTAAGTAGGCCGCATCATGAAGTATTTGAGTCATAGGTTATTCATTCATGAAAGTTGGATGTATAATGGATTGAGATTAAGAAGTCGACTAAGGTTCGTTGAAAGTTAAGATTTGAAATCCATTAGTATTTGGGTCAACTTTCTTGGAGAATTACTTCATCTATACTTGGAGTTATAGGGTGATCAACCTACAAAATCAAAGGTCTAAGAGTGTAGTTTCCAATGCTTCAAATTGTTTGTCATTTGGCTATTTCTACTAGGAGTTATGAATATTTTACTGGGAGTTGTCTGATAAAGTACGAATTTCATAGCATAAGGTACCACTCATAAATCATTAATGAAAATGGATTGAGAATGGATAAAGAAATAAGGAAGAAGGGATTTCTCTATTGTGTGCAAAAAATGAGAACATGTGAGCATTAGTGACAAAATATGAATAAAGGTCTTATTTGAGGTTAGATAAGGATGAAAGGTTTTGGTTAGTCATTAATTGGGATTACACAACAACAACATACCCAGTGTAATCCCACACAGTGGGGTTTGGGAGGGTATTATATACGTAGACCTTACCTCTACCTTTGTGGGATTACACATGTAACATAGTTTTTATTATTACTGCCAACACCTCTTAATAATACTACATGAATTATTAGGAACAATAGTGGAGTTTTGGGATCAAATTTTAGGTTATGTGACATGTCCATTTAGAGGGTCTTCTATGCCTTTAAAGAGCAAAAGGGGCAAACTAAGTTTGAATTAATTTACATTTTGGGGAGAAAAATGCATCAATGTTAGGCTTACTTTCTCTTCTCCAAAACTCAAGAGAATAGGAGATTTCTTCATAGTGAAGTAAGGTAATGGGAAGCTTTAAGGAAGGTGACCCAAGTTCAATTCAAAAGCTATAACCTTCTACGAGCTCCTATCAGCATTTAAGGTATGTATTTTTTAAGAACTCACATGACGGTGATAGAAAACTATGTTCGGTTTATAATAGTTGTGTAAGCTGATTAAAAGATGTTTTTATGTGGTACAAAGACCGAGATGGGTAATATAGCTCATGTAGATATTTGTTGTTGTCATAGGCAGTCGAGTGTGGAGTACACCATTGTATTATGGCCTTGGGAGCTCATCGCTCTTTGATTGATTGACAATAATGTTTGTATAGCCGCGGTATATGATTGAACTATTATTGTGTCTATATTAGCCTATCTTAAGGAGGTTGCATGTATATTAGAAGGATTGACTCATTAGAGTCATTCAAAGGATTTTATCGAGGTATGTAAGGCTATTTTTTCTTTCGCCGCTATTACATAACTTTTGATTATCATTTCTCTATATGAGCTATGAAATGTAAAGTTTATGAAAGTATATTGATTCATGTAACTAGTTCCATATGTTGAATAAATGATACATCATGTGATTATTAGTGTATATGTCATTCGGTTGTACCATTCTCAAGATCGAGTTTCCAAGAGTTACTGTCATTGGGGTTCTTGTACTTCTCTTAAGGTGAATTGCATCCCAATAGCCGTTCTAATCTTCCCATGAGAATAAGATCATTTGAGTGATAGGAAATTTTAAAGAAGTATTATTAAAGGGTCATATATCACACATAAGATGAATGATCTTGATAGCTTTATGTGATCATATTGGGAAATAGAGGGAGTACTTAAGATGAATTATGTTGATGGCTCCCAAAGGTCATTAATGGACTATAGATTGTTAATTTGAATAATATGGCTAGCTTTCAAGTAATTGTTGATGGGTTATGAGTCATAACATAAGTTGAATCATGCCGACAGTGTCCAGATTATCATTATTGGGTTGTATACCATTCTTTAAGATGGATCATGTTGACATATCCATTCCTAGACTTTCAGGAGAGTAAGATTTTTGAGAGCACTAGAGTACAGGTTCTGAATGTATCGAATATGGGTCATAGAAAAGTAAGTACATATGTTTATATCATAATTTTCTCCTTTGACAGGAAATCCTATCATGTGTTTCCATTCTTATATAAGGTTCTATAGAATGATACATTATGGATCTTTATTCGTATATATAATATATATATATGTTCCTTTCATATGTTGTTATACTTTTCATATAAAGCTTTCAGATGATTTTATATAACTCCTGGTGTAGCTGAGAATGTTAGGTTCTTTACATGAGTAATCAATATGTCGTATGTGTATCTGATAAACAGGGGAGATACTGCCTGAGTATGTGTAATGTTTCCATAAGTTATTAAGCAAAGATTCCAAAAATGCTATCGAGGTATCATTACATATATATGACATGGAAATGGTTATTTTCATATTCATACATCACATGCTCTATGAACGGTCTGATGAAAAACATAGGTGCATGGGAGCCATGTTCATCATACATCACATTTTGTATGGATTATCTGATGTAACGCATAGGTGAATAGGAGTCATGTGCATATTTATATGTTACATGGCCTATGGACGGTCTGATGAAACACATAGGTGTATGGTGGTCATTTTCAAACTCATATATTACATGCTCTATGGATGGTTTGTTGAAATGTATAGGTGCTAGTCATATTGCCTTCTAGTTGTGCATATGTTACATTCATATCATGTGGTGGATCCTATACATGGCCTATATGGTTTACATACTCGTTCGCTACATGCCTCATATGACTTTGTTCTAAAAGAAGTAAAGAAGGAATCTAATTTACGACTATCCCAAGTGTTACAACGATTGATTGCAGAACGTTTCTCCATATAGGAATCAGAAGATATCATAAGAAAGATACCGAAGAAAATACAAACTAACTTAAGTACTGTAAGACTTGACATGTGTTTCTATAGATTGTTTCTTAGCTTTCTAAGGTAGTCATTTGATCATGTTTCATTTATTTCTTATATACGAGCTTCAATATTTGCATATACTATTATGTATTCCTTACATATGAGTAAAACTTTCTATACTCATGTCCATTTTGCTAGGGGCACTATGTTCTTATTGTAAGTTCATATATACAGGTTGACAGACTTCTTTAGATACTTGCGGATGTTCAGTGGAGGAGTTGTAAGCTCCATCTCAATCTAGAGTTAAGTCGAGTCTAGTATTCTCATTGATGTATAGAGATTACAGGTAGTTTGGGGCATTGTCCTTACAATACATTTGTTCTTGTATTTCAATTATCTTAGAGACTTCACAGACGTCTGTAGTAGATTAAAATTATGTAGAGATGTTACATTTCAGTTGTACATATAGTTATTTTTTAGAGCATCTTGTTATCTCTTGTTCCCAGATATCTCAGGATTATACAATAGACATATGAGACATTATAGTTTGGTTCGCTCAGTCAAGATAAGGCACTGAGTGCCAGCCACCTCACCCAAGTTTGGGGCATGAAAAACATGGCATCGAAGTAGGTATGTTTCCTATGGAGTCAATGAAGTCTTGTCTAGTAGAGTCCTACTTATACCTATTATAACGCCCCATACCTCTCAAAGTGTGTACGACTAATTTGAAGTCGACGAACTTACTTGAATGTGTAGGAATATGTTATAGTTAAGCCAAAGGATCCAAGTGTATGAAAATATTAAGTCTAGCTAAGGTAGATGAATTCATAAATGAGTGAGACATCATGAAATGCCCAAAACTTTCGTGTTAATACCTGTCGTGAGTAAGTTAAGGTGAACTTGATAGTTTGATGACATTAGAAAAGAAAATTATGGTTAAAATGAGTGTTAAGTAAGTATCATAAGAGTTCGGGGTCAAACGAATCGAAGCGAGTGAATTTCAGCGAAATTTCCAACTTATGGAGTGACTTACGGACTATACATTGGAGGTACGGGCTCGTGTTATAACTCATACTTTTGGATAATACTAGAGTGATTAACAATTTAAGTAAGTCATTTTAAGGTGTTTGAATCATATAACAGTCGTATGTTAAGTTTTGAAGTCAAACAAGTAGTAAAACAAAAGTTATCGTAAGTTACGTTCATCAGTTTACTAAAATTTGGGTATGATATCACTGAGGGGTGATTAGATACCATATAGAATTTCTACGATACTAGTTTCCAACATACTAAACTATTTGTCGATACAACATCGGAGTACAGAGATATTCACATTTTCGTGAGACACAAGCATCCCCTTTGGGACCCACTTGAAGTGGTGCCCGACATATTGATGCTATTTAAGTGTTCCAGCCCTTCTCTCTCATCATTTTAAATTCCACACAGTTCCTAAAAGTCTCCAAATTATCTCTAAGAGATCACTAACCATCCGAGAGTGAAATCAAAAGAAAACAACAAAAATCAAACATCGGGAATCTTGTAGTGCTAGTAAGTTTCTTTATCTTCTTGTGGTTGCTGATATTGGAGTGTTTTTAGCTCGTGTGGAGAGTTGTTCTATGTTTTATAAGGTAAGATTATACTCCTCCTTAATATATTTGAGCTTATAGAAGTCATAGCTAGCTTGTATGGTTAATAACAAGGGAAATAAAGGTCGGAAATCATAGTTGTGATGTTGTTGGTTGTTGAAGTATTTTGATGTGGATCTTGCGTTATTTCATGGCTGGAAATTGAGGGGATAACTTGAGTATGTTGTTTTTGTTGTTGTTTATATTTTCTTTAAGAATGTTTAAAGTTGTAGTTTATTAGTTGCAAATCGAGCTTAGCGTTTGATGTGTCGTTATGTATATTGGAAAGTTTATTATGTAGTTGTTGATTGTTGTTTGGGTTATTGTTGTATTTGAGGACTTGAGGGGAGTGAGAGAAACATGGGAGATACTACCTGTTTTGTTTTAGAATAAGCTTAGCATTTGATATACGATAATTGAATCGTTCGTAGCTTGACAATAGCATTATTGTTGTTGTTGTAGATTAAATGTGGTAGGTTGAGCTCATTGTGGTCATAGCAAACTGGTGAAAGGTATGTAATGCCTATTCCTTTATTTATTTGGCATGACTCCTTAGAAAGTGTACCTGACAAAAGAAAGCTTAAGAAGAGCAATTTTTGTAAGTACTCTATTCTTCTATTTATTTTCCTTACTACCTCAGATTGTGACACGTGTAGTCGGGTTGGCAAACAATTTGTCCTCTATCAACACATCAAGAAGGTCTTTCAATTTTGGCATAGGAAGTATGCGCCCCATGATGATGGTGTCAACTTTTCGGCCCTCAATACTCGTGTGCCAAGTTTCACTTTTCTTTGGCACCATAAAGATCACTTCCTTGTCTGCATTGTGGCTATAGGCTTGATGATTAAGTAATGAACTCCTTATAAGTAAACCAAGAGTATGTTCAATACCCCTCATCATTTGTGATCTGATTGCAACCTCGTCCGTACATATATCTTCAAAGGGCTCTCTTAAGTCGGCATCTATAGCGCTCACCTTCTTTGACTCTTCATCTATCTCTGGTGTATCAAGTAAGGGGGCCTCAGGTTCCTCTTGTTCTTCAAGTAGTACGTGTTCCATAATGGCCAAGGAAAACCCACACTCTCAATACTCTTCTCTAATCACACCACAGGAATTAGGACATTCAGTTGCAAAGTGTCTTAATTCTTAACATTGGAAGCACTTCTTTCTCCTTTTATCTATCCCTTTTGTAACTTCAATACTTTCATGGTTATACAAAGGGTTAGTAAGGGATCTACAACCCCTTTCTACTTTTTTATTCTTCTCTTCCAGTTCTTAGCGATACAAGGAGTTGGTAAAAGAGGTACCACTCTTCGCTTTAACATTAGTGGGCTTTTCTTGGGCTGTTTTGTACAACCCTTGACTTGGAATTTTTACTCATGGCATGCCTTGCAAATTCTTTCCTCAAGATTGGTACATGTTCCGCGAAGATATCACTTATGACCCTCCGAAGCTCTTCTTTGTTTATGTGAGCCATAGCGTCAAAACATAGGACGGGATGGCCTCAATCTGATACCAATATGATGTAAGTAAGGAGGGGTGTAAGTGGGTAAGTGGATCAGAGTTTGGTTGTAATCGGGTCAACCCAAAAATAGGACTCAATGTGGGGTTCTCGAGTTCTCGGATTCTACCAGCAGCGTGGTGTTTGGTGGCTATTGCGGGTAGTTTCAGGGAGAGTTGGGTTTAGGGGTTTTATGGGGTTATTGTAGACATATTGAGGGTTGTTCTAATAATCAAGTTTTGTAAGTTTACCAAAATAGTGAGGTACTCGGTTGGGGTGTGTAGTGGGCTATTTGGTGTTGTCGGGATGACACGACTGATTGTGGGTAGTTTCGGTTGGTGGCTTTGAGTGTGGGTGTTGGGGAAGTATTTTGGGATGTGGTGGTAGAAAGGATATCATGGTTTGAACAAGGAATGAACACGGGATGCTAGGTGCAAACCCGAGTACAAACCAAGTATAGGACGATCGATATGGCAAGGATAATGATACGAGGGTTTTAATGCTCGAGTTGACACCAAGATGAGTTTGGCCAATTGGACAAGGTATTGATCGGGGTTTCTATGTACAAGCTTGGGTTTAACTAGTTCAAACAAGTCCTAGCTTCAACTTACACTAAGGAGTTGGTTCACACAAGAACTGAAGGCCCACACAAGGACCAACTACGGTAGACAACACACAAGTTGAATAACTTAGCAATTGAGTAAAACTCAAGTTTTTCAATTCATCAACTCTACTTTTTACAACATCCTAAGGGTCCTATTTATAGTAGTACATGGACCTTTCTAGAAGACAAATTAAAGGACACAAACTACTTTGAACCTTTCGGCCAAGTAGGGACAAATGGGAAAGGGTTCGGGTTTTCTTGATGACCAAGGGTGTCCTTGGCATATGGGAATAAATGGGAAAGGTCTTGTCTTTACTTGGGGACAAAGGATGAACCCAATCGTTTCACACCCCTTTGTGGATCCCATGAAGAGGAATGGATGAACTTGTCTCCTCATAAATCTCATCTTCTTGGAATATGTTTGGAAGCTTCCATTCTTTATATGTCCTTGGCCGAATGTAGATGGAAGAGCATTTCAACCACCCCTTAATATTCTTGGTGTCTTCCAAGTAGCCTAATACATGAATTGTCTTCTTGGAAGCCTCATCTTCTAGATCATTCTTGTCATTGTTACCCTCGGCCTAGTCACCTTATTACATGGCCTTGTCATACCTTCCTATTACATGGCTTATTAATGATTTCCTAATAAGAACTAAAATCTAAGATAAGAATTTAAGACAAGCTAAAAAGGAACAAGATGGTCTCGGCCAAGACCAACAAGAAGGCCGAATAAAATATGACAACTTCTCAAATTTTCAAGTGATGTCGTTCATCCTACTCCACCTTTCATCCAATTTGAGGTATTTAACTGCAAGTTGATGGTGATTTGTTGGCATCTTTGGTAAGATACTTAATGGCTCAAGTTGGGAGTTTAAGTCCACGGGCTTTCTTACATCATTTTGACTCGTATTACACTCCGACATTTATTACGCGCAACTAGATTTTGAGACACAATTGATAAGACCTCTTACAATCTGGTTCACCTACTATTTATGATACACACTTGTGTGACAAATCAAATAAATGCTAATAAACTTAGGAACTGACTTATGAGCCAGTGGCTACCTACACATGAAGATCCGAGGAGGGAATGAAAGAAAGATGGCTTCCGAAATCAAACATGGTTGCTATGAATGGCTTGTGATGCCATTTGGGTTGTGCCACGTTCCAAACCCTCCCGTGAGTTTCATACACAAGGTGCTACAACCACATATAGGTTACATCGCACCATTTGATGGCAGGTATAATGTTCCATCCATGGTGTTAACTTTTCGGAGTTGGCCCAAACCGTCGAATAGAAGTGTGGAAAAAGGTTTTCGTGATTCGGCTTCCTTTCCTCATCAATTCACTGGAAAAAATTTGGATCGTATTGCCCCTATTTCGAATATTTGAGTTGAATGTGACATTGGAGTCATCTTACTTTGAGACCAAGAGTCCATGACTTCCTCTAATGAAAGTTTGGGTGATGCACGACTTCCTTATTATGCTTACAACACAGAATCTTATGTGGTGCTAAGGAAGTTGAACCCGAAACATGTTAATTGGGTAGCACACCTACAAACTCCCACATCCTCCACAAGACATGAAGATGACAAGTCCATTATGGTGGCGGATACACTTATTCGAAGGCTCATGATGTTGACCATGCTATAACCAAGGTCAATGGTATTGGAAGTGCTAAAGGAGTTCCATGAACGAGACCCCAAGTTCGAAGATGTAGTAAGAAAGTGTTCCACATGTCAAAGGTCTAAAATGTTCTTCAATCAAGAATTGTATACTCCTTGCCGGTCCTGGAGCAACCATGGAAAGATATGAACTTGGATCTTATTCTCGGTTACCCAAGAGCACCACGGGGCAAAACTTTCATCATGACATATATATTGTGCAATACTATAATCTCTACTATGAGCTTCATGCACAAGATGCTACAACGGTCAATGGGCTACACCACGTCATCCGAGGGCATGTTTGATAATCCAACCACGGTGGAATCTAGCCAAAGATGCTCTGAGCCTACGGTTATAATTGCGGCAAATAGTTTCCTTGGTCCGGCTTCTTTTCCTCATCATTTCATTCGAGATTATTATGACCTTGATGCCTCTATCAACAAACTAATGAGAAATTATGAGTGTGAGATGTTCCAAGGAGAAACAAGAATTTTTGAAACCTTGAAGGAAAAATTGTGTGAAGCCCCGGTTCTAACTATGCCCAGCCGTGCAAAGCCATGGGAAGTCAAACATGAAACTAGAGTAGGTGTCATCTTTTGCTTTAGTACAACATTGACTAGTGCACCATGCCATTATTCTACCTATGTTAAGGCATTAAATTTTATGGGATTCGTGGCACAATACGAACATCATTTTAAGCCAAAGCCAATTGGCTTGTATTCGGATCCCTATTTGGCAAGTTTCGAGGAAGGCGCCCACAAGATAAAACTTCCGGACTTATCTAATGGTGGAAATATTAGATAAACACATGTTGTTGAAGGCTTATTACCACATTTAGACGGCGCGAATTTGAGGGAAAATTCCTTTAAAGAAGGGGAAATTGATGTAAGAAAGCCTATGGACTTAAACTCATAACTTGAGCTGTTATGTAGCTTGCCAAAGATGACAACAACTCACCATAAACCTTCTTGTTGGTCTTGGTTGAGACCATATTGTTCCTTTTTAGCTTAGCTTAGCTTTTAGTTCTTATTAGGACATCATTCATAAGCCATGTAATAGGAAAGGATGACTAGGCCATGTAATAAAGTGACTAGGCCGAAAAGCCTTCCAAGAAGGTGACTAGGCCGAGGGTAAGAGGACAAGATGGCAAGGACAAGAATAATCTAGAAGATAAGGCTTCCAAGAAGACAATTCATGTATTTGGCTACATGGAAGACACCAAGAATATGAAGTGGTGGTAGAAATGCTCTTCCATCTACATTCGGCCAAGGACATACAAAGAATATAAGCTTCCAAACATATTACAAGAAGAGGAGACTTATGAGGAGACAAGTTCATGCATTCTTCTTCATGGGATCCCCAAAGGGGTGTGAAAAGACTGGGTTCATCCTTTGTCCCCAAGTAAAGCCAAGACTTTTCCACTTATTCCCATAGGCCAAGGACACCCTTGGTCATCAAGAAAACCCGGTTCCTTTCCCATTTATCCCCACTTGGCCGAAAGGTTCAAAGTAGTTTGTGTCCTTTAATTTGTCTTCTAGAAAGGTACATGTACTACTATAAATAGGACCCTTAGGATGTTTAAAAAAGAAAAGTTGATGAATAGAAAAATTTGAGTTTTACTCAATTGCTAAGTTATTCAACTTTTGTGTTGTCTACCTTAGTTGGTCCTTATGTGGGCCTTTGGTTCTTGTGTGAACCAACCCCTTATTGTTAGTTAAAGCTAGGAATTGTGTGACCTTGTTAAATCCAAGATAAGGTCCCTTCGGCGTAAGTCTTGGTTAAAACTTGTGTGATCTAATCAAACCCAAGATTAAGGAACCCCCTTGGTGCGAGTGGATGTTGGAACTTGTGTGATCCAACCAAACCCAAGCCTAGGGTCTATCATAAGGTCATCGGCCATCCTCACTTAGCTTGTTCACGAGCTTGTACTTAGCAACCTCGGTCAAGACCCTATCCAATTGGCCAAACTCATCTTGGTGTCGACTCGAGCATTAAAACCCCGTGTCATTATCCATGCCATATCGACCATCCTATACTTGGTTTGTACTCGGGTTTGTACCTAGCATCCCATGTTCATTCCTTGTTCAAACCATCATCTCCTTTCTACCACCACATCCCAGTAAGACTTCCAAAACACCCACACTCAAAGACACCAACCGAAACCACCCACAAACAACCGTGTCATTCCGACAACACCAAACAACCCACTACACACCCCAACCGACAAACTCACTGTTTCAGTAAATTTCTGACATCCTGCAACACTAAACTAACAAAGCCCAATCACCAGAACAACCCTCAACGTGTCTACAATAACCCCATAAAACGCCTAAATCCAACTCTCTCTAAAACTACCCGAAATAGCCATCAAACACCACGCTGCCAGCAAAATTTCAGAATCCGAGAACCCCACTTCGAGTCCCATTTTTGGGTCGACCCGATTACAACCAAACCTCTATCCACTTACCCACTTACACCCCTACTAACTTACATTAAAAAAGCTTTAAGTGAGGAGTCGTAATTAGAAGTTCCATTTATATACTTGCTGGTCTTTGAGCTGCCTAGTTGTATCCATTCCAAACTACTAAATCTCCATTAAATGTTATACTGCTCAATATGATCTCATAGAGAATGTGGAATTGTTAGTTGGTCTTAATGAGATAATATTCCCAAGAGATACGTTGTAGCAAGAGTTGGGTCATAGACTTGCTAGTTGTTCAGTTATCCAAGCCTACTTTATTTGTGGTTACTACCTTCCTATTTGATTATATATGCATTTATCATGACCTCTGAAGGTAAGTGAATTATATAGTTACATTACTTGCAAACAATTTTGTGTACCGAATGTTGTCATCTCAGAGGAGAGATTTAGTTGAATAAAGTAATATGCAGAGAAACTAGTTGAGTTAAGAGAAATGGCTCATTAGCCCTTACGGCTTATTTGTTATCCTTCGGGCTTACTTGGTAGCAATTAATGCTTATTTGGCAGCTACCAAGGCCTATTTGCTGACTTTCTAAGGTCCATTTTTTGCTATAGTAGAGTGTATTTGCGAGACAGAGATTAGTTGTACTTGTAGACATAACATAAACGTATCTGGCATCTCATTTTGTACAGTTGTTAGATATTTCAGTAGACTGTAGCTTACACGTGAGTGATAAGTTTCGCTACAATTGTTGTTATCTTGATACATATTTCTTTTTGAAGTTTCAGTACATGTTGTTATGTTTATCTGCCTTACATACTCGGTACATTATTTCATACTGACGTCCCTTTTGCCGAGGGTGCTACAGGTTTAGGTTCCCAAGATTGACTGGCTTTCCAATAGTCATTCCAGTTGATGAACAAAGGTTTGGTGAGCTCCACTTCTTCCTGGAGTAGCCGAGTCTAGGTGCACTTGTGATAAGTTGGACAGGTTGTATGGGTAGGTAGGGGCCCTGTCCCGACCAAGTTGTGTTAATTATATTTTCTTAGAGGGTTTTGTAGATGTATGTATGCATGTGGTCAGTAAAGTATTGTACGTGTTGAGGCATCGTAGGCCCATATGTATACATATGTTTGGGATTTTATATTTCCAATTGTTTCGGGTACAATAAGATATTGGTCTTACAAGATAGGTCACTCTCGTAAGTAAGGCACTAGGTTCCTGTCCACCTCACCTAGGTTGGGGTGTGACAAAGTGGTATCTGTGTAGGTCCGTGTTCCAGGGAGTCTAAAATCTTATGTCTAGTAGAGTCTTATTTATCGATGTGTTGTGCACCACATTTGTAAATAAGAGGCTATGGGAATTTAGGATTGGTTACACATCTTTCTTATCCCAGATTTTGCTATATAGCTGAGTCATAAGGGCTTGAGTTTAGCTTATGTTTCGCTACTTGTATATAGAGATGCCTTTGACTAGAATGGACACAAATAGCCAAAAGGCCAAGGCAGTTGTAGGAGAGGGTAATAGTGTGACACCCTCAGTTGATGTGGGCCAGTCTAAGGCCCAAGGTGAGCCCCCTTCTCAGGTATCATCCACTCCTCCAGCACCATAACAGTTGAGAGGAGCTCCAGTACCACTAGTAGCTACTTGTTATATGTTATATAGTTGTTGAAGCCTTACCCTTAGGTTTTTATTTTCACGGTACCATTTCTGGGGCTAGAGCATTCCATTAGAGGTAAATCATATGTGTAGTTTTGAGGTATCGTATTATAAGTTCTGAGGTCTTCAAAGGTTATATGTATAAGTGGATTTATTAACAACAAATTATAGAACATTACCTAGGGTGAGTGGTATTAGGTATGCCTGGAGAATGATTAAGTGCACTATAGGTTGTACTAAGTTGAATTCTATGCTTGACATTGAGGTTAGTGATGAGTAATAAGATATTTGTGAATAAGTGAGATTGTTAAGAAACTGAGGAATCATAGTTGAGCGTGAGGGGCAAAGCATTAGTACATGTATAACTATATAAAAAGGAAGTTATCATTTTAGTTAAAGTTATTTGGAACCATCTATTGCAAGCACCCATATATTGAGAGACCATTAGGACTTGTTTCTTGTAACATTCGAGGATGATTGTTCCTAAGGACGGGATGATGTAACACCCCGTACCTCTCAACATGTGTACAACTAAGTTAAAGTCAACCAACTTACTTGAATGTGGAGTAATAAGGTAATACTTAAGACTAAGGATCCAAGTGTAAGGAAATATTAAGTCTAGCTAAAGTAAATAAGATTCATAAAAAATGAGACATCGTGAAACGCCCCGAACTTCCGTGTTAAAATACGTTGTGAGTAAGTTAAAGTGAACTTCAAAGGTTGATGACATTAGAAAAGATAATGATTGGTTAAAATGAGTGTTAATTATGTATCATAAGAGTTATAGATCAAATGAATCGAACCGAGTGAATGTCTGTAAAATTTCTAACTTACGGAGTGACTTACGGATCGTGCGTTAGAGGTACGGACTGATGTTATAACCCGTACTTTTAGGGTAATACTTGGAGTTCTTAACATGCTAAGGAGGTCGTCTCTTTATGTGTTTGAATTGTATAATAGTCGTATGTTAAGTTTTGAAGTCAATAAAGTTGTAAAACAAAAGTCGACAAAAGTTATCGCAAGTTACGTTCATAAATTTATGAAATTTGTGAAAGAGGGTCACTGAGTTTTTCTCCCAATGTACTTTGAATTATGGGGTAATTCATCCACCATATCAATCTTGTTATAAATACTTCTTTTATACAACTTATACAAATACCATTTTAGGTACGAACTCATGCTATAGAAAGAACAGATAGCTATTACATACCTTGCGATTATCTCCTCAACAATCACGATAAGCTCAACTAGCCTTACATTAATCTACAACAATGAAAATGCCGCTATCGTCACGCTACAAGTGATACAACTATCATATTTCAAATGGTACACTTATTCTAAAACAAATCGGGCAGCATCTCCCCTATTTTTCTTACTTTCCTCTAGTATCAAAAGATAACTACAACCAAAATAAAAACCATCAACTATACGATAATCTTTTCAACCAAAACAATGACACAACGAGCGGCAAACTCAGTTTACGACTAATGAAGCTATACCTTTAAACCACTTCTTCTTTAAAATATATGTCAACAACAAAAAAAACATACTCAGTTTATTCCATCAATTTCCCGCCTTATAATACCATAAGAACAACCTCAAAATAGTTCAGCAACCAACAACATCACAATTACTATTTTCAACATTTATTTCAAGGGTTTTCAATCATACAAGTTAGCTACGGCTTCTATAAGCTGAAATGTATGAAGGAGGAGTATAATCTTACCTCATAACACATAGAACAACCCTCCATGCTATCTAGAACCACACTAAAATCAGCAACCATAAGAAGAACAAGAAACTCACTAGCCCCACAGAATTCCCGGCATTTGATTTATGTTGCTTTCTTTGGATTTCACTCTTGGATGGTTGGGGGATCTCTCATAGATAATTTAGGGGTGTTTTGGAACTCATTTGGACAATAAACAACGAAGTAATAAGGATGGAAGGCTTAAATATCCTTACAAAGTCGGCCACCGCCTCAAATGGGTCCCAATGGGGTTGTCTGCGTAGTCTCGCAAAAATGCAAATATATCTCTACTCTCATATTGTATTGACAAACAGACTAATGCATTGCAAACATGACTCATAGACCTTTGATTTAATGGGTAGATCACTCTGTAAATCTTAGTATATTGAGAGAAAAGCTCTACTACATCTGACCAAAATTTCAGCGAGCTTATTAACGTAACCTGCGATGACCTTTGCCAACTTTTGTTTTACAACTTAATTTACTTCAAGGATTATCATACGACTATTGTATGATTAAAATACCTCATAAAATACATTCTTATAATATTAAGCACTCTTATTCATACCTCAAAAGTACGGGCTAATACAATCCGCTTTTCTTTGGTGAATTTCGTCGAAAAGTATTTTCTTTTATTCGTTGAACCCAGAACTCTTACAAAACTTAGTTAACACTTATTTAAACTCATTGTCATCTGAATATGGGATCTTAGCCTCATCGGGCTTTTATTACTTTACTCATGATGTATACTAGCGCAAAATAATATGGGGTATAACAATATTTCCCCTTAGGAACATTCTCCTCTCTATATTGGACTATATACAACCTGTCACGTAGCCAGAAAATAGAATATATATGCCACACATAGCCATAATTAATCCACCATAACTTTTGGTTCCACACATCCATCAACTTTTATATAAACATTACAAAGTTGTAACTTACCTCATATACATACATCTCCAATCTCTGATTTATGTTGCAACCTTTTCAACTCAAATGTCCCCTAATCATAAAACACTTTCGTAATATAGATACATAAAATACTGAATGCATAGACTTCAATTTCAGAGGCAACTCTAACTCGTAGGACACTTAGCTTATTCCTTGAAAAATTACATACATCCCAATGTACCTTTGGGATAAGCTTACCTTTCTTACTAAATCTCATTACGCCTTTCATTGGAGACATGAAAAGGAAAGCCAATGTTTGGGTTAAAGGGAGTCGGAGTTCTCTGATACTCAAGTTGATTACATGCCCCAGATTTAGATGGATTAAGAGATAGGATTAGAGCAGAGGTGTATTATACCTGCCATCCTACATATCATAGTTCGACGTAGATGTATCTCGGTACTAGATACATGTATTGATGTAATAATTTGAAGATGAGCATTACCAAATGTTGGCATAAGTGGCCCTATAGTCAGTAGGTAAAGATGGAGTATCAAGGCCTAGAGGGATAATTAGAGGATAAAGGTTCTAACGTGGGAATGACCAAGTGGTTCAAGATAAAATTAAATATGGGTTTATCCCTGTCCTTATAAGAAATATTGCCCCCAACATTCAATGGTCGACAGATTTACAAGTTGCCCTATTTTTGGTCAGCTAAAGTTATCTGCACATCTAGGGATTGTACTAGTAATGTAGTGAGAGACCATACGAATTTATGACATTCTAATGTCCATTACCTCATGTAGGGGAGTGGAGTGTTAATTTACACCACCACCCCATGAGATGTGTATTATAGAAGTTATTATCTTATCATCAAGATAAATCCTTGTGAGACCTTGTACGGTCGAGATGACATATTATCTCTCAATTGATTTGATGCAAGGAAATATGAATTGTTTAAACCAGTGTTAGTCTTGCTAGTCCCCCTGGATATAGGGGAAGCAAAGCCCCTTCAGAAGTTAATGTTGATCTATCAAGATTGATAGAAATCACCTACCGATGTGCAATACCCAAAGTTTAAAGAACGCCATTGATGATTGATTAATTTTTATAAGATTCTACCTATAAAGAGTGTGATGAGATTCGGCCAGAAAAGCAAGCTTACCCTCAGATACTATGGGTTTTATAAGATTACTCAGGGATCTAGCCAAGTGTTCTATGAGATTATGATTATCTTTGGGGTCACAAAAAGCTCATTCAGTTTCCACATATTATAATTCTGATGTATATAGGAGATTTCTCTCGTATACTATATATCGATAATGTTCGGATTGCTAAAGACATGTCGTATGAAGAGGTCCCAATTACTATCCTTTATTATAAAGTCTAGAAGTAACGAACTTGTGAGATAGCATTCGTTATAGTATTATAGAGAAACAATAACATAAACTAGATGATATAGGAGGCCGAGGAGTACATGAGGTCTAGATATCCTCACATATTTCGGACATCAAGTTTATATGATGCTTGTGCAATATGATTCCCTTATTTCTACTTTGTAGAAATGAGCTTATTTTGGGTACCCTGTATAGGTGATGATCGTAGCACAAACATGACAGATGCAGCTCAAACCCCAGGGTTGGACAGTTGAGGTGAGTTATGGCTTACCCTTTTGATTATTTTGGTAGATAGACGATCGTGTGAGGCCTATATGATATTACATTACTCTGTATGGCCCTGTGTGGCACTTGTATTGATGACAGGTTTTTGGGGATAGTCCTTCTTATAGAAGCCACTATGCTGAAATTTTATTAAAACACAAGAACTACGAACTCTCAGTTACGTCCATCAACATTCGAGGACAAATGTTCTTAAGGGGGGAAGTACGTTACACCCCACAATTCAACATGCGATTGAGGGTATAGTTAGTCGATTTGAGTTCTGGCAACTAGAGACCTTTTTACAAAGGTTACGTATGACTTATATGAATGTCAAGAAGGTATACAGAAGGTTGTAAGTCAATTAGATTAAAGGAAACATATCTTGGGAAAGTTTGACAAAAATTAGATGATATGCTAAGTGTTCCTCCCCACGGAAGATTAATCCCTTTGCGGATCAGGCCACATATTAAGACCTTCACTTCCTCACATTACTGTCCCCATCTGCATTGGGTTCTACAACTGCAGATGGTGTTATGCGGCACAAAACCAGCCGCAGATCAGTAGCGGTGGAGAGTGCTATGTATAGACAAGAACGGTGGCTTCTCATTCTTAATTCATTTTTTATCCCAACTCACGCCTAACGCTCTCAAACACCCCCTAGAGTTTCTAGATCATCAAGGATCAATTCCATACAAGTTTGAAGAGAAATCCTCCTAGTAGCAAGGTGAAGTAGAAAACCTCATTGATATTGGAGATGAGATTATGGTGCAAGTCTTCTTGGCTGGTTTAAGGTATTATCTTGATGCTCGTAATGATCTCTAGCTTCTCATATATTAGTTGGAGTTATTAATGAAAGTAACTTGTGGATTGTTGGATCTTGATGCTCTTATTGATCTAAAAATCTACATGAAAGAAATGCAATTATTCGTGTATTGTTGTTGAGTAAGCCTTGAGATTATCATAGCTAGAAATTGGGGGATGTAAGGTTAGATACTATGGATTATCTATGATGATCTTGTTGTTGTTTTTGTTGATGATGTTGTGTTGAAATAGAGCTAATATCATGATTGGTAACCATAAACACCATAACTAGAAGATTATGCTCTCTAGGTGTCAAATCGTCCTAGTGAATCGATTCCTAATTTGTTGATCTTATCTTGATCCAAACCCTTTATATTGTGTAGATAATCACTCGTAAATCATTCAGGGGTTCGTGAAGTGCTATTAGCTAAGCAATAGGTATGTAAATCTATTCCTTTCTTTCAAAAGTATGAAATCCAAAGTATTTATCATTTTTACAAAGAATGTCAAGGGGACCATTATATTCACATGTCATTTATCCCTTGTTGGAAGTAGGTTCTCTTATCATTATTGTGTACCATATCTCTTGTTTGTTGGATGTTCATTTGAGTATCATAAGCCTCCGAAAAGGAGTGTTCCGAAGAGTTAATCATCGAATCGATCAAGAGTCATTCCAAAGTAAAGTCATAGAGTTCTGAGTTCCAAAGAGGCCACCAGTGCTGATGCAAGTAGTCGGTGGGCAGTTGTACATGTACATTACACACCCCAGACTATAACTGGAGGGAAGGAAATTATATGTTCATCCATACATACACCTTAGAGTATTACTTGAGGGTAGTACCATATTACACTCCTCAGGCTTTAAGTCAAGGGAAGATTATATAATAAAACCTATATATAGAAGTTTTTGTACAGTTTCATTGTTCGCCCTAAGTGGCACACAAATTATCAAAGTATCAAGTTGCTTTTTATGCCCTACTTTACATACCAGTACATTTCATTCGTACAGACGTCCTTTTTGTCAGAAGGGCATTGCATCTCATGTTGCAAGTTCAGGTAGAGGTGCAGATAGACCTCCCGAGTAGGAGCCTGTGGAATTCAGTAGATTGAGTGGTAAGCTTAACTTCTTCCAAAGCAACCGAGTTAGAGTCATGAGCTAAGTTCCGATACATATGCAGTTGATGGGTTGTCATGACCCTTTTTCGAGAATCATGGTGGCACCTGTATAATCCCACCAGTAGGTGAACCACTCACAATCATTAACATGATATAATACAAATAAAAGAGGAAGGTAATACAATACTACATAAGTTGTCTGATAATATAAATGCGAAGATAATAGTAAATTTGATACATCTAAAGGAACGCCCATGTGATCTTGTTTGTGAATATAAGAGAACTAAAATATGGTACTAGTCTAAAATGGGCAACCGAGTACTAAAACTGAATACGTAGTCTAAACATGTCTATCAAATATGAACAAAAGACAGTAAATAGAGAAGGAGCATCCAGTGGTATGTTGGAGGTAACATCTTCACCCTGGACTGAAGGTCAGCTGCCCTGACTCAGCCACGTGGTCCTGCAGAGGTGGAAGTTACTGAATCTGCATCCAAAAAAAATGCAGCAAGTATAGCATGAGTACACAACGTACCCATACAGATTATAGGCCGACAATGACGGACGATACATAATTAGAGATAAATACCAAGTTGACACCAAGTAATCCTACACTAACAGTTCAATAATCCAAGTAAACCACATTGCTCACAAATTGTTCATAGAGTTCAACAATAATTCAACACCATAACTAGAAGTTTATGCTCTCTAGGTGTCAAACCGTCCTAGGGAATCAATTCCTAGTTTGTTGATATTATCTTGATCCAAACCCTCTATATTATGTAGATAATCACTCGTAAATCATTCAGGGGTTCGTGAAGTGTTGTTAGCTAAGTGATAGGTATGTAAAGCTATTCATTTCTTTCAAAAGTATGAAATCCAAAGTATTTATCATTTTTACAAAGAACGTCAAGGGGACCATTATATTCACATGTCATTTATCCCTTGTCGGAAGTAGGTTCTCTTATTATTATCGTGTACCATATCTCTTGTTTGTTGGCTGTTCATTTGAGTATCATAAGCCTCCAAAAAGGAGTGTTCCGAAGAGTTAATCATCGAATCGATGAAGAGTCATTCCAAAGTAAAGTCATAGAGTTCTGAGTTCTAAAGAGGCCACCAGTGCCATTATTACTACATTATATACTATATATATATATATATACTATTCACACCACCGATGCAAGTAGTCGGTGGGCAGTTGTACATGTACATTATACACACCCCCGACTATAACTGGAGGGAAGGAACTTATATGTTCATCCATACATACACCTTAGAGTATTACTTGAGGATAGTACCATATTACACTCCTCAGGCTTTAAATCAAGGGAAGATTATATAATAAAACCTACAAATAGAAGTTTTTGTACAGTTTCATTGTTCGCCCTAAGTGGCACACAAATTATCGAAGTTTCAAGTTTCTTTTTATGCCCTACTTTACAGCTTATGCTTTCATATTGCTTTTCATGCTTTACATACCAGTACATTTCGTTCGTACAGACGTCTCTTTTGTCAGAAGGGCGTTGCATCTCATGTTGCAAGTTCAGGTAGAGGTGCAGATAGACCTCCCCAGTAGGAGCCTGTTGAATTCAGTAGATTGAGTGGTAAGCTTTACTTCTTCCGAAGCTACCGAGTTAGAGTCATGAGCTAAGTTCTGATACAGATGTAGTTGATGGGTTGTCATGATCCTTTTTCAGGAATCGTGGTGGCACCTACATAATACCACTAGTAGGTGAACCACTCCCAATCATTAACATGATATAACACAAATAAAAGAGGAAGGTAATACAATACTACATAAGTTGTCTGATAATATAAATGGGAAGATAATAGTAAATTTGATACATCTAAAGCAACGCCCATATGATCATGTCTGTGAATCTAAGAGTACTAAAATATGGTACAAGTCTAAAATGGGCAACCGAGTACCAAAATTGAATACGTAGTCTAAACATGTTAATCATATATGAACAAAGGACAGTAAATGGAGAAGGAGCATCCAGTGGTATACTGGAGGTAACATCCTCACCCTGAACACTGAAGGTCAGCTGCCCTGACTCAGCCACGTGGTCCTGCAGAAGTGGAAGTTAGTGAATCTGTATCCAAAAAGAATGCATCAAGTATAGCATGAGTACACAACGTACCCCAGTACACATTATAGGCCGACAACGACAGAAAATACATAATTAGAGATAAATACCGAGTTGACACCAAGTAATCCTACACTAACAGTTCAATAATCCAAGTAAACCACATAGCTCACAAATTGTTCATAGAGTTCAACAATAATTCAAGTTTCAAGTAGCATGTATAACCCTTCAAATTCAAGAATCTAGTCATTTATCAATAACCACTTCAAATACAACTCCAGTTACAGTTTATCAATGAAATGGCATAAGTATGTATGATTTGAATGCAATGCATATGCAAGGTACCTTTCTCAACCTGGTATACAATACGTGAAGGTTTTATTATGATCTGTACACCAAAAGGGGACCGCAAAGTCTATATACCGCTCCTAGGCAGCCGGATTTCCACACACAAATCTGACTAGAGCCCAAGACTTATTGTTTTGCCTTATCATGTTGCAGGCATGCAACTCCGCATATGGCGACAATAGCAAATATGGTGATGAGCCCATATGGCGACAAGCCCAAATAAGTAGCAGTCGAAATCAACACAAGGTTGATTCCCTAAATCACCCATCATAATAGTTCAACACCAGTATTCACTCAAACGTTCATCACAATCGGCAAAGTGGGACCCCTAAACATACCCAATACCTCTTAATATTTATAACAAATTATGCACTTCTATCGAAGTCTCAAAAAACTAAATTGTAGCCTACCTCTAGGCCGAATAGGAGCACTACATGATCAAGCCTCGATGATAGCCTTGTCCTTTCTCTGCACCTCATGATAATCGAAGTCTAATCACACATATTACATCATTAATGTAAGGTTAACACAATATAAAGCAAGACTTTAAATACCCATCCCGGGCGCACGCTACCAAGACTCAAACATTAATACTCAATTACTAAGAGTACATACTACGTAGTCACATCCTTAAGTTAATTGGAAATCTATACACATTCGAACCCTTAATTGGATAATATACGAAAAGCTCCAATAACAAATCCTAGAAATTTCCCTAATTGAAATAAGCTTCTACAACCGAATTAAGCCTTAAAACATAATCATCTAACAATATCCATCACTAATTTAAAATAAACAAGTAAACTAATCCATAAACTCTTCATTAATCATTGTCTTAACCCTCTTATTATCACAAGAAAGCATAACTCATCTTTCCCAACTTATAATCATGATAAACCACCATTATTAAAGAACTTAGAAGCATAAAATTGATTCACAAAGGAAGAATCACTTACCCCAAGGATGAAAATTGCTCCTAAACCTCTGGATATTCTTTATGGTGGCTCAGGTTTTGAGATAGTCTATTTTGGGGAATTTATGACCTAATGAATTCATAGGACACCTGATATAGTACTTCTGCCCCGAAAGAATTGACTCCACTGGAGCAGACCTATTACGGCTGACCAAACCCTCACTGGGGCGGTCACTTGACACCTCGTTCCAGCACCACAGCAAACACGACTCCGCGGCGGCGAACTCGCCCTTACGGAAAAATCCTCCGTCATGGCAGAAACCCACCATCTCCCAAACATCCACTTCGGCGAGCCAACCTCTCATCTAGGCGAACACACCAAAGGAAACTAGTGTTGCAGAGGCGGACACCAGACATCAGCAAAGGGAAAAACATCCAAATCTCTTATGCAACACCCAAAACACTCCTGAGACTCATTGAACACAACTATACATGCTCACCTAAGGTAAATGGTGTAATGAACTCACTCATACCCTCAGATTTCCAATCTAACCGAGCTAAGGAATACTTTTCTAAAGAATCTTCCAAGACATAAATGACCTTCCGGAGCTACTGGAAGCAACGGAACCTGGAAATGAACCCATCTAGCTAAAAGTCAACTTTGAGTCAAACTATCAAACTCTAAATTTCTATTTTTAGGTTTTTCATCCAAATACATCTTAATAGACCTCAGGATCCATGCCATCCATCCCTACGCATTAAAAACATCACAAAGAGTCTACGGGAAGGGTCGAATAAGTAAATAAGGGTCTTTATCTAAAAATGACAGAACGGGTTGTTACATGGGTAGGACGAGGCCCTATCCCGACCATATGATAGTTATATTTCCCTTAGAGGCTTGTAGAATAGTTGGTATGTACAGTTCTCCTATAAGGCCTAGCGGATCTCGTACTATATTGTATATAGTGGTTTAGGGTTATTATACCCCTCTTGTTGTGATGTCCAGATGTCGTCTTATATATTCACGTTGTTATGGCTTTGTCGATCATAGTTTATATTCAGTTTACAGGTTGTGTTTGAAAGTGGTATGCTCGGGCCAGTGCGACACTAGGTGTCGGCCACACACATACCCTCCCCAGTTTAGGGTGTGACAATGTTATTTCTGAAAAGTCATATTGTCACCTCAACACCTTTCGAAATTTAGTGAACTTTAATAACTTACAACTTGCCATAGAAGAATACCCTCATCCAGGAACCACTAAATCATTTACCTTCCCATTTTCAAAAGACCCACTTTTACAGTAATCCTTCAGGTTACTAACTCATATTCGGTTTATCTTACAACACTTCCCAATATTATTACTTCCTGATTCAGGGAGCTAAATCATCTGGTTGATATAGTATGTTGACATTAGCAATTGAAATCTTGTAATAGAGACCTAGTCTCATAATTATTACACTTCTTTTATAATTTACCATTTACTTGCTCTCGCCTTTTTGTTCTACCTAAGAACTTTGTCGTGTTACCATACTTTACCTTACGACTCCCTAGTCGTTTCTCATATCTACTCGGGTGCCCCACTTATCTTTCTAGCAACCTATTGGTAATATCTTCGCTTCTTATCTTATTCTGGATGATTCCAATGAAACATTATCTTACTTTTAACTCCTCCCTCTTTGACCATCCTTATTCTTTAGACACTTAATACCTCTTTTTTACTTTAGATAGGAGCCTCATTAAGGAGAATACTCACGACTATGTCTATTGTTATCTTATGTAAATATCTTGGTTATCTTATGTAAATATCTTACATAAATATCTCACGACTAACAATTCTTGGTTATCTTATGTAAATATCTTCTAAAGAGGTACTATCAACATATTCATATTTTTCTTCAGTACTTCCCACGCTAAGGATTATTCTAACCCTTGCTAGATCCCGAGATCTCATTTCTTTCTAAAACTATGTCTATTGTCATCTGTAAATCATGAGTTAGAGTATATACTACTCACTGTAATTCTACCACTGCTGAAAGTGGGATAACAACACTTATATCATTGTTCTAAATGCCAACCACCTTACAATCTTTTCTATTCAAGCACATGTACCTTTTTAGCTTTACTTTCTTGGCATTCTAAAACTCGCACTCTACCCTTTTAGGCTTTCATTACCTTCTTTGTATATGAGCGAGACAAATGCTCATGCTTTGAAACTTTAGTGTAATATTCTCACCTCTAGTGCATATATTCTGGTTAGGATCTTTCATTTGCTTGCTACGAGTACTGAAAGGAAAATGGGTTTCTATTACTCAACTCTATTGCACGATCTAGAATCAGAAAGAAGGGTAACTAACCCTAAATTCCATGTATCCTCCTAATTGTAAATATAGTGCACAACACATTCATAAACTAGACTCTACTAGACATGGCTTGTAGACTCCATAAAACACGATCTGCTCTGATACCAAGTTTGTCGTGCCCCAGAACTGGGAAGGCGTGGCTGAGACCCGGTGCCTTACTTTACACTGAGCGTACCATTTATAAATCGTGAGCATCTATAAATTTATAAGCAATCTATAAACTAATTATAAAATCATAGGCCCATAAGGCCACCACGATGATGTACTCCACATACAAGACCCGTTTACAAGCCTCTAAAGAGAATACAACTGTATTGTGGTTGGGAAGGGCCCCGCCCTACCCATTATCTTTAGAATCAAATCAATACTCTGGACCTGGCAACTCCGAATGACATAGAGCTTACCAATCAAGCTGAGTCCGGCACTGCCTATGGAGGAGGCATGTCTACCTGTCTCTTAAGACTGGCACGCATGAAAGGCAGCACTCCTATAAAAAAGGACGTTAGTACGATTATAAAGTGTTGGTATGTAAAGCAACTGAATAATTGAAAGTTGAAACTAAATTGATAAGCATAGCAGCTGAATATATCTGAAATCAGGGCTATTCTGGGTGCACTTACCTGTTATTACTCACCTCTTACGTGATGTAATAGTATAGCTAATATATATATATTTCACTGGCCATAAGGTCGGGATATCACCAACCAATAGTGTGGGCATCTCACTAGCCAATAGGTCGGGCATCTCACCAACAAATAGGTCGGGCATCTCACATGCCAATATGCTAGGTATCTCACTTGGCCAGGATATAGTAACACTGTATATAATAGTAGTAACTGTATAACTGTAAATCTGAACTCTCTATTCTTTCTATTGATGTAAAGTTAGTATAAACTGAAGATGAGCTTCAAACAAGGAGTAGCTAAGATATCAAATGTCATCAACCATGTACTATGTCTGCACAATCTATATCGGGCAGAATCTCCCCTGTTTTTCTTACTTACCTCATGTATCCAAAGATAACTACAACCCAAATAAAAACCAGCAACTATACAATAAGCTTTTCAATCCAAAAAATGATACAATAAGCGGCAAGTTTGGTCTACGACTAATAAAGTTATACCCTTAACCCTCTTTTCTTTAAATATATGTCAACAACAACAACATCAACATTTGGAAAAGGAAGAATTTGATAAAATATATTTTCTAGATGTTTTAATCATTATGAAATATTAGTGTATGTTTTAATTTTATAAAGTACTTGTGATTTATTAGAGATATAATTGGCACTTCAAAAGTGGGTTAATTAAGGGATAAATAGAATAATATATAAGTCCATGTATACATGGTAACTTGTTCCACCGTTAACAAGATTTATGTGGCAACATATGATGTATATCATTTATTAGACCAAAATTAGTAATCGTTATGTTTCCTACCAGATTAGAATATTTAACAAAAGAATGTGTACTACAAAAGTTGGCAAATGTTTTCACCGCCCATAGACTTTGTTTTAATAATCTTTTTCAACTAAGAAAGTTCACACTTAGCCATATGCTCCACCGCCTAAACTAGGCCACACACGATAAAAATTTTCTTTACAAAATGGATTCGTATAATTCCTTCAACACTAAGAAGATTTTTTTAAGGCAAAAGAGAGAATTTGACTACAAAGGATGCTAGACATTCTTTCATATCAACGAAGTGTAGCAAAATCTCTCCTCATTTTTCCAAGATCGAGTATAACTATTTTCCGTCATCGATTTCATGATTATAATGATGGATCTTAGCAAATCTGAAATAACTTCATAGTGAAGTAAGTAACAGGAAGCTTTAAAGAAGTCATAGTTCTTGGGATATAAGATTGACATATAGAGGAAGTTGGTACTGATATCATTATTAGATCTTCAACATCAAGGTATGTTAAGGCTATTCTTCCTTCTTTTGGCATGATCGGAATGAAATGAACGTATACGAACAATATCCATAACGACTCTACTCTTAGATATGTTAGAGTCTGATGTTCTTGACTTCTATATAATGATAGTAATATTATCTTATGGTTTTTTTATTCTTCAAAGTAAGTTATGTTGATGATGTTAGTTCCATAATGTTAATCGGAGGTACAAGAACCTAACATCACTCTAATAGACTCTGTGTGTCTTAGTATTATTCATGCATTATACATATATACCTTGACCTCAAAGGCATTATATACGTTACTCTCTGTATGTATTATGTATGTATGGGGTATGGGAAAAGGGATATGACATTATATACGCACCACCACCTAATAAGTTTGTATATGATGATGATTATGCCCACAAAGGCTAATATGATATGATGGGATGCCCACAGAGGCTTGATGGTGGTATATACACATATGTATATATATGACCGGCATTGTGCATGCACAGACATAATACTTAAGCATATTATGGCCCTCAAAGGCATTCTCTACTGGTTGGTTGTTTCTTGTCTCATGTTGCTTTCATGTCTCTATTATGCTATTCTTCATGCCTGACATACTCGATACATTATTCGTATTGACGTCCTTTTTGTCGGGGGATGCTGCGTTTCATGTCCGCAGGCTCAGGTACACTGGGTGATGGTCCGCACTAGTAGGTTATTGGTTCAGCTGATATTGAGCACTCTACTTGTTCCAGAGTTATAGTCTAGTCGTGGTAAGATATTTTTGATATGCATAGGAGCTATGGCATAGCCCCATCCCGACCTTATAATGTCACGTACTCTTTAGAGGCTTGTAGATAGTTGTCTTATGCATAGTAGGCATGTATGGCCTTATCGGCCTTAGTATGTATATGTACATAGGTTGGATTCTTCTATTTGCAGGATTTTACGTAGCTCCTTTCCAATTTATTATTTCTATGTGTCAGTAGGTTACCTCATGGCAGTCCTCGTGTCCAATGCTTAATTATGGTTAGGTGGTAAGTATATGATTTGTGGTTCACGATAACTAAGGTCCGGGTACCCGTCATGGCCCTTCGGTTTGGGTCGTGACAAACTGGGTATCAGAGCAGGTCTGTCTTAGAGAGTCTACAAGTCGTTTCTAGTAGAGTCTTGTTTATGGGTGTATTGTGCACCACACTTATAGACAGAAGGCTACAAGGAATTTAGGATGATGGTTACCTTCCTTCTTGATCTAGAATTGTGCTATAGAGCTGAATTGTAAGAATTCTTTCTATAAACCATATCGTGTTTAAGAGTACATCAATACCTTTTTCCAGTATGGCTATGATTAGCAGGGAGATTGAATTTAAAGGTGAGTAGTATGCTCTCTATTGCGACAGATCCGTCAGAGGATATGAGTAAGTTGCTTTCCTAGGTATCGATGAATCTAGTAATACCTTCGGAGTTGAGCAAAGCCCCCGTACCATCAGTCCTACCACCGGATCCGTCTAATGAGGATGTAAGGAGAGAGATGCAGGTATTGAATCAATTGGTTTTCTCCCATGCAGGACTTCATCCTAGAGCATCTGATATAGATAGGCCCCTTGAGGGGTTAGGGAGATCATAACCTAGGGAGTTTATTAGCCAGGGATCACCGATATTTAAAGGGATCAAAGATGCCATTATATCAGGGTCAAAGTTATAAAGTTCGAGTGAGACCACCCCAAACATCTTGTAGTCAGTGTGGTCGAGTGCATGCCAGTTTATGCCGCAAAGGTACATGGGGTTAGTTTAGTACGGCAGCCATGGCAACAACATTCTGAAGTGTGTCAAGTTGATGCGCAATGGTAAGGATAACATGATTATGAGTTGTACAAATGAAAAGTAGAAGACATCATTAGAAGGTTTAGTAGATTATGAAAAGCTACACATTTTATAGTAACTTTTGCTGATTAGAATGAGGGAATATGTTATGTACATGCGACCTAAATTGTAATGTATTACCTAGAATATATTGGGAATCTTCCCAGGATATCATTAACGAGAATGGATTGCCACAATCGAATTATGTGAAAAGTGACCATCAGTAAACTTAAGAAGATCACGTAAAGTGTTGTACCTAGAATAGTGAGCCCAAGCCATATATAAGGATCGAGTTATCCACGATAGTGGAAGGGGACATACACCTCTCATCTGTGCGTAAAGGGCCATACCGCATAGTATTGAGAAGTACATGTATCAATGTTAGTAAGTTAAGTCATGCTATAGGTATTGGACTGGTAAGGTCATCGGATTCATTGTGCAGCATGTTACAATTCTAAATAACCTCTGGATAATAATAGCGTATTAGGGGCAATTGACGACGAGAACTATGGAACGATCGAAGAATGGTTGTATGAAATATAAAAACCGTTAATAAGTATGAATAGAATGGTATGATCAAGTATCAATGCAGAAATGTTTTTCATTTAATGACGAGTAGAAGGAAGGACTATGACAAGAAAGATAAAGGTGAATGAGACTATAGTTATGTAGGTTTCACAAATGTATGATTACTCCAGAACAGCGTAAGGACCGGTGGTAGCGGAGAGACAGTAAGAACTCTTCGGCCAAAGGTGATGAACCTCTAATGTTCAGGAAGATAGTATGAGAAATACTTTGAGATAAGATACCCCCCAAGGAAACTTGAAATGGAAATGTAAAGGAGATAAGAATGAGCCCTCGGTCGATGGGAGATCTAATAATAATAAGACAAGAAAGCTTGACAAGTCATTGGATCATGTAACACCGCGAATTAGATCTAAACATATGAAGCATCGGCTCCATAACATATGCAGTCATACCTCTCAGAAAGTATGTAAATGGAAGTAATAGTGAGTAAAGCTCGAGATTAGCACCTAAACGGGTGAAAATGGGCCAATGACGCCTATGGATACAGGGTAGACATTAAAGATATATGTCTATGAGCATTTTTGAACTGATCAAAGGTTCTACGAGATAGATAAAGTAATGGGTTTACAACTTAACAAGATCAAGGAAATCTTTTCCCAAAGCGCTATTGACAGAAAGTCTTAGCCGTGAGGCAAGTAAAGGAATTCGAATCTAAGTATAATGACCAGGTTTGGATATAGTAGACCAGCGTCATGTAATGAAAAAATTTTAGAATCTTTCATGTACTGAATAAGGGAATAAGTTAACTACTCATCTTTTAAGGGGTAGTAACGCCAAGGATTGGAACCAGGAGCAATGTTTAAGATTATGTATGTATACCATAATATTTTAGAATTAAGAAGAGTACGACAAGTAAGAAAATAAGTGAACAAGTGTCAAAAGAAGTAAAGAAATGAAGTTGTTTATGAATACGAATAGTGGGAATGTAGGGGAAAAAAGAGATTCCTTTCAAACCATGAATGAGAGTTAACTGTGATGATACGCGCACTTCAGATTCGATGACATTGTCCATAAAAATGTTCACGATTGAGGTACTACAAATATAAGAGGTTTCAGCACACCAGTTAGTAAACAAAGCTGAGTTGACAATAGAATCATTCACCCACAAGCAGGCTTGACTAATGTGAGGACTAAGGAGAGCAGTTTACCTGAGGGAATGCATCAGTTAGCTAAGTGGAAGTCCGATTGGAGGATTCAAATAGTGATAGCCCTATGACTCAGAATATAGCAAGTTCATCCTTCATACTAGAAGAAAAAGAATGTCATGATGAAGATTCCATTTTTAGGGGAGATTGGGAAGGATATTTAACAAAAGAGAACCGCAACCTTCAAGTATAATAGGAGAGGGACCCTCAGGTGGAAGGTTCATTAGTGTATTCCCTATGTAGTAGGATTATGAAATAAGATTATGATGGAGGTCTATTGGTCACGATATTCCATTCACCCTGGATCTACTAAGATGTATCATGCTCTCAAAGGTATGTATTGGTGGAACAACATGAAGAGGAACAACGCGAAGTTTGTAGCTCAATGTCTTAATTGTCAGTAAGTAAAAATAGAGCACCAAAAGCCCGACGACGTGACTTAGAACATTGAGATCCTATTGTGGAAATGGAAAATTATTAATATGGATTCCATACGGGTTTACCTCTCTCTTATCATAAGTTTGATTCTATTTGGGTGATTATTGATAGACTAACTAAATCAGCTAAATTCCTGGCGGTCAAAACTACATACACAACCGAGGACTACGTAAAGTTGTACGTTAAGGAGATTGTTCGCCTTCATGGTATGCCTATTCCTATTATATCTGACCGAGATGCGCAATTCATAGATAATTTGTAGAGATCATTTCAAAAAGATTTGGGCACTCAAGTTTATCTTAGCACAACTTTCTACCCTTAGACAGATGGGCAGGCTGAGCATACAATTCAAATGCTCGAGGACATGCTACGAGCTCTCGTATTAGACTTCAAGCGAATTTGGGATGGTCATCTACCCCTTATTAAATTTACGTACAATAATAGTTATCATGCTAGCATTAAAATGGCTCCATACGAGGCTTTGTATGGATGGAAATATAGATCTCCTATCGGATGGTTTGACGTAGGCAAATCATAATTATTTAGGCCTGACCTAGTGCACCAGGCCATAGAAAATGTGAAGCTTATCCAAGAACGGCAGTTAACCGCTCAGAGTCATCAAAAGTCGTATTCAGATGTGTGGCGGCGGGACATAGAGTTCCAAGTGGATGATTGGGTCTTCTTGAATATTTCTCCTATGAAGGCTATAATGAGATTTGGGGAAAAGGGAAATCTCAATCCAAGGTACATTGGGCCATATCGCATAATTTGATGAATCCGCCAAGTGTCTTACGAATTGGACTTGCCTTCGGAGTTAGAGTTTGTTCATCCTGTTTTCCATGTTTCTATGTTAAGAGCATGGGGGGGGGGGGATCCCTCCCAAAATGTGTCAATTGACGGTGTGAAGGTTACATAGGACTTATCATATGAAGAGGTTCCTATTGCTATCTTAGATTGTCAAGTCCGCAAGTTGAGGACTAAAGAAGTAGCCTCCGTTAAAGTTTTATGGCAGAACAAGAATGTAGGAGAGATGACATAGAAGGCGGAAGAGGAGATGAAGCACAAATATCCTTACCTACCTCAGGCTCAGCACCATGTGAGGGTATTTATTTTATTTATCGACACCAACTCTTCTGAGGTTCCATATCATCCACAGTCTTAGGAGTCCGTCAATCAGGGCTCGCCAGTGTATGTCTTGAAATACACAGAGGAAGGGGAGAGTAGGCATGCCAAGAGGATGCGAATAGTTGATAAGGATAGGAGGGTTTCGCTCCAAAGTGTCCTGACCAAGTCTCACAAATAGGACCGAGGCAGGACCGTACAGGTACATTAATCTATTTATTGGAATTGCTTATATAGATATACACATATTCATGCACCCAGAAAACCAACTTATTATTTGTTATAAGGGAACAAATGATAATCTAGTAGTAATGGGTCGAGATTGTAAAGAGGAGACTAGAGTAGTAGTAATAGGATCACAACATTGTCCTAGCAGGCTAATAGGATATGATATTTCACGGATGGATGATTAATACGTGATTCGAAACCTTTGTAACCTTGTATTCAGAAACCCCGAACTCACCTTATGCTGAGTTAACTGGTTGGGGTAGGTTAGATGTGTTGTTCAACTCTTTACAGTGGAATCTAAAATAATATTTTGTGAAATTGCAACGGAGACAAAGATAGCCGACAATCTAGACAAAGAGCCTAGAGGTAACTAGAGTGGCTGATTCAGGGTAAGTTAAGGATTAAGGGCATATGAAATTACGAGATATAAATTTTGTGTTGAGAACCAAGAAGAAGCCCGATTTATAGATATTAAGTGAAACTAGAATGAATTACCGAGGTTTAAATTAAAAGAATTGAATATCAAAATGAAAGTAGTAGCCAATGGTTGGTTCGCGGGTAAAGGGTTTTTGTATGAGAACAAGTGTGATCATGAGAAATCTAGACGTGGAAACCCCAACATTCGAGGATGAATGTTTCTAAGGGGGAAAGAATGTAACACCCCGTACTTTCGGGCCATGGTTTGAATCGCTAAATATATGTAAGTAGACCTGAGTCATTTGGGGAAATTTTGTTATATTTAGGTATTCACATCAAGATCTTAGTATATAAACGGATGTGGTTCTGATATAATTTAAGGATTTAGAAAGTGCGACAACGATGACTAGAGATAATATTTTATGCGTACCAAAAGAGGCTAAGGACTAGTGTTATATCACATGACCATGATAATGAGTATATAAAGTGTATTAAAAATAATTTAATATTTAAGGGGTATGAGAGCAAGAAGTTAATTAGTGGGCAATTAGTTAATTGTTGAGATTTGATTGGAAAAGGAAGAATTGGATAAAATATATTTTCTAGATGTTTTAATCTTTATGAAATATTAGTGTATGTTTTAATTTTATAAAGTACTTGTAATTTATTGGAGATAAAATTGGCACTTCAAAAGTGGGTTAACTAAGGGATAAATAGAATAATATGTAAGTTCATGTATACATGGTAACTTGTTCCACCGTTAACAAGATATATGTGGCAACATATTGTGTATATCATTTATTAGACCAAAATTAGTAATCATTATGTTTCCTACTAGATTAGAATATTTAACAAAAGAATGTGTACTAGAAAAATTGGCAAATGTTTTCACCGCCCATAGACATTTTTTTAATAATCTTTTTCAACTAAGAAAGTTCACACTTAGCCATATGCTCCACCGCCTAAACTAGGCCACACTCGATAACAATTTGCTTTAAAAAATGATTTGTATAATTCCTTCAACACTAAGACGTTCTTTTTTTTATGGCAAAAGAGAGAATTTGACTACAAAAGATGCTGGACATTCTTTCATATGAACAAAGTGCAGCAAAATCTCTCCTCCTTTTTCCAAGATCGAGTATAACTATTTTCCGTCATCGATTTCATGATTATAATGCTGGATCTTAGCAAATCTAAAATAACTTCATAGTGAAAAGTAACAGGAAGCTTAAAAGAAGGCATAGTTCTTGGCATATAAGATTGACATATAGAGGAAGCTGGTACCGATATAATTATTAGAGGTTCGACATCAAGGTATGTTAAGGATATTCTTCCTTATTTTGGCATGATCGGAAAGAAACGAACGTAAATGAATAATATCCATAATGGCTCTACTCTTACATATGTTAGAGTCTGATGTTCTTGACTTCTATATAATAATAGTAATCTTAGATTATGGCTTTTTGATTCTTCAAAGTAAGTTATGTTGATGATGTTAGTTCCATAATGTTAATCGGAGGTACAACAACCTAATGTCACTCCGATAGACTCTGTGTCTTAGTATTGTTGATGCAGTATATATATATATATATATACCTTGTCCTCAAAGTCATTATATACTCTACTCTATATATGCATTATATATGTATGGGGTATGAGAAAAGGGGAACGGCGTTATATACGCACCACCACCTGATCAGCTGGTATATGATGAAGATTATGCCCATAGAGCCGATATGAAATGATGGGATTCCCACAGAGGCTTGATGGCGTTATATATACATATGTATATATATGACCAGAATTGTGCATGCACAGACATGATACTTAGGCATATATGGCCCTCAGAGGCATTCTGCACATGTATGATACTTATGCATATTATGGCCCTTAGAGGCATTCTCTACTGGTTGGTTGTTTCTTGTCTCATGTTAGTTTCATGTCTCTATTATGCTATTCTTCATGCCTAACATACTCGGTACATCATTCGTACTGATGTCCTTTTTGTCGGGGGATGCTGCATTTCATTCCCGAAGGCTTAGGTACATAGGGTGACGGTCCGCACTAGTAGGTTGTTGGTTCAGCTGATATTGGAGCACTTTACTTGTTCTAGAGTTGCAGTCTAGTCATGGTACGATATTTTTGATATGCATAGGGGTATGGCGGGGACTTGTCCCAACCTTTTGATGCCACATACTCTTTAGAGGCTTATAGACAGTTGTATTGTGCATAGTAGGCATGTATGACCTTGTCAGCCATAGTATGTATACGTACATAGGTTGGGTTCTTCTTATTGCAGGATTTTACGTAGCTCATTTCCAGTTTATTATTCTTATGTGTCAGCAGGTTACCTTGTGGTGGCCATCGTGGCCCATGCTTAATTACGGTTAGGTGATATGTATATGATTAGTGGTGCTCAACAAGTAAGGTACCCATCATGGCCCTCTAGTTAGGGTTATGACATCACCAGTACCACAGGATTCCCAGCATTTGATTTACGTTGCTTTCTTTAGATTTCACTCTTGGATGGTTGAGGATCTCTTAGAGAGATTTTGTGGGTGCTTGGGAACTGATTTGGGAGATAAAGGATGAAGTGATAAGGCTGTAAGGCTTAAATAGCCTTACAAAGTCGGCCACTGCCACAAATGGGTCCCAATGGGGTTGCTTGTGCAGTCTCACAAAAATGCAAATATCTCTCTATTGTGCTATCATATCGATGAACAGTTTATTGCGTTAGAAACTAGACTTGTACACCTTCTATATCATGGGTGGATATTCCTATAACTCTTAGTACATTGAGAGAAAAGCTCTACTACATCTGACACAAATTGCAACCACCTTATAAACGTAACTTGCGATGGCTTTTGCCTACTTTTGTTTTACTACTTTCTTCACTTAAATTCTTATTATACTAATATTTTATGATTGAAATACCTCCTAAAAGTACTTTCTTATAATATTAAGCACTGTTGTTCTTACCACGAAAGTACGCGTTGTTACAATCCACGTTTCTTTGGCGAACTTTGTCGAAAGGTATGTTCTTTGATTTGTTTAATCCCAAAATATTATAAAACTTACTTAACACTTGTTTACACTTACTGACATATAAATATTGTATCTTAGCCTCACTGGAATTTTATTACTTTACTCAAAATGGATATTAGCACGAAAGTAATTTGGGGTGTAACATAGCGATCTTTTTTACTTAGCCTTCTACCAGTCTCTTGCTAATATTACCATCTCTTACCTTATTCCAGAAAACTCCATTAGGGATGTCTTTTGTTTCTATATTCCTCTTCCATTCGGCCTTGTTCTTTTTGTCGCTTACTATTCCTTCTTTGCTGGGAATGGGGCCACAATGTGGTGAATACTTATCATGCATACAAAGATTCTAATACTTAACCTCCAAATCTTCTAAACCCTTACAAAATTATATCTGGTTACACAATTCTAGGGTACATCCCTTATATGCCTCATAATGAGGAATTATCAACATGTTCGTAATGTAATTCAAAAATATCATCGAGTCCTAACAATCTGGCCATTGTCAAGGATTACTCTGACCCTTATTAGACTTCTGGAATTTCTTTTTTTTCAAAACTATGTTTGTTGATGCCTAGAAGCCGTAAGCTAGAAGTGGTGATGTTACTATAACTCTAACACTGTCGAACGAAATCGTAACACTTCTGTCCCTCTGTCTGAGCTCCAACTATTTTCAAGCTTCTTAACATAGGTACCTCGTACCTCCTATGTGTTACCTCTTTTACTTTCTAAAACTTATACTTTAACTTCTTATGCTCTCATAGTCTTTTGTCTTTAAAGGTGAGATAGATATATATGCCTTAAGATTCTTGATGCAACTTGCGCATTTGGTACACCATGATCTGATAGGGTCACAAACTTACTTATCACAACCCGAGTTACAATCGAATGCCTATGACTACACTCTATTGCACGATGTGGAGTATGAAATAAGGGTAATAAACATATAAATGTCTTGTAGCCAAATGTTGCCACGGTGTGGGATTTCACTGGGTATGTTGTTGTTGTTATTGTAGCCAACTATTTATAAATGTGGTGCACAAAACATCTATAAAAAAGGCACTACTAGACATGGCTTGTATACCCCCTAGGACAAACCTGCTCTAATACCAAGTTTGTCATACCCCAACCTTAGGGTATGGCTGGCACCCGGTGCCTTACTGGCCCGAGTGTACCACGTCTAACAATAACCTAAAAGAAAACAAAAAACCACTAAGAGCTGACAACCCCAACAAAATATGTATGCATATATAAGGGCCGACTAGGCCACCATGGAAGGTTGTACCATAACAAATAGGCAGACAAGGACATCCATATCATCTATACACAGGACGTCTATCTACAAGTCTCTAAGAGTACCATATATGTCATAAGATCGATATAGGGCCATACCATACCCATGTCATATCTATCTTTGTATACGAAATCATACCAACTCAAAATAACAACTTTGGAAAAATAGCATGCACCAATACCATCACTAAACTGAGTAGGCTATTGAGTAGGGTCATCAATCTGTCTATCTGGACCTGTGGGCATGAAACACAGTGCCCCCAGCAAAAGAACATATGAATGTACTAGTAAGTAAGGCAGATAAAATATAAGTATAGACATGAACGTAAATGAGAGAGAATAACGGTCAACCTGAAACTCTGAATTTCCACTGAGGGCGTATGAGATGCATGTCTATACTTATATATATATATACACACACTCTAATAACACAAAGCTAGAAATCAATTCCCAAACCAGTGCGTCCGTTATTATTAATGGAGTTTCTATAGCAACATCGTTTGTCTTAGTGAAAGACATCCACAACTCCGTTATCTTAGGAATGCCATTCATAAATCTTATCGCTCCTTATAAGGTAGATAATGATTTCATCTCTTTTGATTCCAATAATAGGAATTTAAAATTCCATTTTCTAACAAAACCAAAAGCTAGAGACCTCAATCTGATAAAAACTTATTCTTGTCATATAGGCGAATTAAGGAATAGTTTTTTTAGATCAGAATTCTGAGTCCCTTAGAAACTATGATACCTGTTCCATCAAATTGATTGATTCCTTTGCATACACGAAAATTTTGAAGCATTATTTACAATGTCAAAACTATTTCCAAAATATTGCATTAAAAATATTTTCTGCAAATTGATTCCTGACATTTTTTACTTTAAAAATCTTTTAACCAGTAGTTTATTCAAAAACAGAACAGAAAACCCACAGATTTCTGATACTGGCTACAACGCAGAAATGTCCTATCATTGCCCCTTGCCCCACTGTCTTGGCTATAAGGAAAAAATATACAGGAAGGACATGCGGGAATCCGGACAATACTGTGTCCACGCAATGTGTGGAGCCTTTCTCCAAAAAAGAAAATAAGAGATACCTCCACCAATAAATACACTTGTTGTTGCACCACAACAACAAACAAATTCCATGACCCCCAAAAAACCCACAAAAGAAGAAAAGGAAAAATTCCCTGCCAAATCTCCCACAAAAAAACCCCTATCATGGTACGACGCAGTCATGAAAGAAGAAAACGATATTGCCGCAACATCTGTGCAAAAAACACCAGCACAGGAGATGACTGCCGAAAATCTTCTACAACTCCTGGCGAAATCCCTAGAATTACAACAGGCATTGATACAACTTCAAAATCCCAAACAAGAAGTTGTTCAAAGCTCAGGAGAGGAAAAAACGTCTCAAAATTTTATAAAAATCGAGAAAGGAGAATCTTCAAAAACCCTTTCTCAAAAACAATTTTCAAAAATTCAACTTGTGGTACCACAAGTCCCCAAAAAACCAGCTCCTAAATACTTCATAAAACCATTTTTTCAAAATATTCTATCCCTTGAAAAGGATGTTTTAGTGAAGACCCTTTTTTAGCATTACAAAATTATTTTGGACAAAAATGGTTTTATAAATCATGGGATACTTAAAAATCCCATATTTTTATCAAGATATCCTTGAATTATCAGGATCAGCGACAATTAAAATCAATTTTCATACGGATAACCCAGACTCCTCTTATTCAATTTGCAAAATACTCAGCGTAATCTCTCCAATTGATTGGTGGAATGATCTGTCTCAACTCCTAAATTTTCTAGATACCCACAAAAATGAACAATTTCTTGATGTTCCTTTTAATTACTGGGATTACCAACAAGCTTGGTTTAATTCCTCTTTCATTCAAAATACCAAGCAAAGCCACACTTGGCTTTTCCATTATGATACCGCATGTAATCCATCACAATTTCCAACATGGTGGAATTCATGGTGGGAGCAATTCGGATCCACCCTAGATATACAAAAACCAGAAGTCACTAAATAATTTAACCTCTTCAAATCCCAGTTCAAACCCTCTGAGGAAGAAAAAAGATTTGTGCCCCTACACCGTTTTCACACAAAATTCCACTTACTATGGGTATTTACATGGTTCGTAGATTATTCGGACAATAAAATCCCAACAATCCGAAGAAGATTCAAAATCCATTGGTGGGACAGCTTTAAAATACCAAAAAGTCTCGCACAACAAAAAGTCCAGGAATGGTTAGATACCCAAAAACCCATTCCGTTACAGGCGCCTCCACAAACACCACCGGCACCACTACGAACACCGGAGCACACCCAGTTCCTTTCACGGAAATCCCAGATGGCCTCAATGCTTGCAGCGGCCAAAAATCCAGAAGAAATGCAAGCCATAATTCTGAAATTTGCACCGTCTTCATCAAAACAAGGCTTTTCATCAGAAGAAGAAGAACCAGAGATTGATATTGAAGATAGTCCAGTTTTTGAGAACAGTGGATTCTGAAGAAAGCTGCCAAAAGAATTCAAAATACCTGGAGTAGAGTTCAGACAAAATTCCGACAAAAGAAAGTGCTCGAAAAAGCTACTTTAAAAAAAGCAAAGATTCCAGCAATAATTCAAGAAAATGCCAAAAGGATGAATAGTCATTCTCCACTCGGATGAATAGTTAGATTACTTTTTAATTACGAAAATGACATGTAAAACTCCTATAAAAGGAGACTCCCTCTCCCTTTGTTAGACAAGCTCATTTTTCAGAAGTCTTTCTCTTTCTAAACCTAGAGAGAAGTGAGACCTCTTACTAAATTTCCCTTTAGGTTAGATTAAAATTCCCCTCAAATACCCATATAATTCAGTTCATATGACCCATATCATATGACTCATATCATATGATCCAAAATACCTTAGAAATTCCAAGGTATATTTCTTTGATAAAATACTTTATAAATTCCAATATTTTAAATAAATATAATTATGGATGGTACTACCTCCTAATCTTTTAAATACTTCATGCTTTTAAATTCTTTAAATTCCTGCATTAAATACTTGGCTGGTTCTACCGCCTATTTGATTTAAAATCCCGCAGAACCTTTGATTTATTGTTTCCATAATTGAAACCTTAAATTGTAAGTTAATCTTTATTTACTTTCTGCATATTTTAATTATCTTTTAATTATTCAAAACCTTATATCCCAATTCCTTCCCTGTCTGTTATCCTCTTTAGATCCTCGGCCTAAGTTTGAAGGAAGATATCCTCAATTCCATCAAAACTGATGAAGAAGGAATACCAATCCTTGATGAACAAGGTGAACCCCTACAAGATGCCGTAGCAACCTTGATTCTCACAATCTCTTTAAATTTCATAGGAGATTTTTCACATTTGAAAGACAAAAATGCTGAGTTACTTTCCAACCTCAAATGCAAGAAACTCAGTGATTTCCAATGGTACAAAAATACCTTCTTAACCAGAGTTATGCTCAGGGAATATTCCAACCAGCCATTTTGAAAAGAGAAATACATGGCTGGACTACCTACCCTTTTAGGAGAAAATGTTAGGAACAAAATCAAAGATAATTGCGGTAAACAGATTATACCCTACAGTGAGTTTACATACGGACATCTTGTCAGTATAATTCAACAGGAAGGTCTAAAATTCTGTCAAGACCTAAAATTACAAAAATACCTCAAACTGGAGCTAAAGAGAACTAAGTGCGAACTTGGAACCTTTTGCAAACAGTTCGATACGAATTTCTCAAAACCCTCTTCTAGTTGTACAAGAAACTGTAGCAATACTCATAAATCCCTTAAGAGTACTTCAAGAGGTTACAAAAGGAGAGATTTCAGCAAAACCAATGAAAAGTATTACAAAAACCCCTACAAAAATACTCATCATTCCAAAAAACCAATTACCAAAAAAGCTGATTCCAAATACAAGGACATTACGTGTTACAAATGCCACAAAAAGGGTCATACATCGAAATACTGCAAAATCAACAAAAAATTACAAGAATTGAATCTCGATGATGAAGTCACCCAAAAAATCTCCAATCTTCTCATTGATTCCTCCGATTCAAATGCCGAGTCAGAACCTGACTACTTTTCTCTGTCTTCTGAAGACAACAAAGCCCTTCAAATAGATGAATTGCTTACAACAAGTTCTTCTGAATATTCTGATAAGGGTAAGGGAAAACTTGTTTGTATTCTAACCAAGGATCAAGAATTCATGTTAGATATGGTTCAACACATAGATGTCGAACACCAAAAAGATTATTTGAATAAACTCCTCAAATCTTTTACTGACGAGAAAAAAGATTTCAAAAATACGATTTTGCCAAATACCTCCAAAAATACCTACGACTTGACCAAAATTCTGAAAAAGGACAAAAGAATGAAAGAATCCAAAGAAACCCCAGTTCTTGAACTCTAGAGGGAGGTAAAACAAATCAAAGTAGAGATCAATGCTCTACGAGAAAAATAAAAACATGACTCTCTTCTACTAAAGACAGTCCTTTCAAAAACCCAGACAATTATGAATTCAGTTCTGAGTCCGACAATTCCGACTCTGAAAACCCAGAAGAACATCCTGACAACCCTTTTCTTGAAAAGGTCCCACAAGAATTCCTTGTTGTATTAAGACAGATGACGTACAAAACATGCCTTGTTCAAATAACCCTTAAATTCTCAAGCAATTTTTGAATTACTACTATTGCTCTTTTTGACACTGGTGCAGATCTGAATTGCATAAAAACAGATCTACTATCTAATACTTTTCGTGAAAATACCCAGGAAACTCTAACGGCGGCTAATAACACAAAGTTAGAAATCAATTCCCAAACCAGTGCGTCCGTTGTTATTAATGGAGTTTCTATAGCAACATCATTTGTCTTAGTGAAAGACATCCACAACTCCGTTATGTTAGGAACGCCATTCATAAATCTTACCACTCCTTATAAGGTAGATAATGATTTCATCTCTTTTGATTCCAATAATAGGAATTTAAAATTCCCTTTTCTAACAAAACCAAAAGCTAGAGACCTCAATCTGATAAAAACTTATTCTTGTCATCTAGGCGAATTAAGGAATAGATTTTTAGATCTGAATTATAAGTCCCTTAGAAACTATGATACCTGTTCCATCAAATTGATTGATTCCTTTGCATACACAAAAATGTTGAAGCATCATTTCCAAAGTCAAAACTATTTCCAAAATATTGCATTAAAAAATATTTTCTGCAAATTGATTCCTGACATTTTTTACTTTAAAAATCTTTTAACCAGTGGTTTATTCAAAAACAGGAGAGAAAACCCACAGATTTCTGATACTTGCTACAACGCAGAAATGTCCTATCACTGCCCCTTGCCCCACTGTCTGGGCTACAAGGAAAAAATATCCATGAAGGACATGCGGGAATCCGGACAATACTGTGTCCACGCAATGTGTGGAGCCTTTCTCCAAAAAAGAAAAGAAGAGATACCTCCACCAATAAATATACCTGTTGTTGCACCACAACAACAAACAAATTCCATGGCCCCCAAAAAACCCAACAAAAGAAGAAAAGGAAAAATTCTCTGCCAAATCTCCCACAAAAAAACCCCTATCATGGTACGACGCAGTCATGAAAGAAGAAAACGATATTGCTGCAACAACTGTGCAAAAAACACCAGCACAGGAGATGACTGCCGAAAATCTTCTACAACTCCTGGCGAAATTCCTAGAATTACAACAGGCATTGATACAACTTCAAAAAATCCCAAACAAGAAGTTCTTCAAAGCTCAGGAGAGGAAAACACCTCTCAAAATTTTATAAAAATCGAGAAAGGAGAATCTTCAAAAACCCTTTCTCAAAAACAATTTTCAAAAAATCCACTTGTAGTACCACAAGTCCCCAAAAAACCAGCTCCTAAATACTTCATAAAACCGTTTTTTCAAAATATTGTAACCCTTGAAAAAGGATTTTTTAATGAAGACCCTTTTTTAGCACTACAAAATTATTTTGGACAAAAATGGTTTTATAAATCATGGGATACTTTAAAAACCCCATATTTTTATCAAGCTATCCTTGAAATATCAGGATCAGTGACAATTAAAATCAATTTTCGTAAGGATAACCCAGACCCCTCTTATTAATTTGCAAAATACTCAGCGTAATCACTCCAATTGATTGGGGGAATGATCTGTCTCAACTCCTAAATTTTCCAGATACCAAAAAAAATGAACCATTTTTTGATATTCCTTTTAATTACTGGGATTACCAACAAGCTTGGTTCAATTCCTTTTTCATTCAAAATACCAAGAAAAGCCACACTTGGCTTTTTCATTTTGATACTCCATGTAATCCATCACAATTTCCAATATGGTGGAATTCATGGTGGGAGCAATTCGGATCCACCCTAGATATACAAAAACCAGAAGTCACTAAATCTTTCAATCTCTTCAAATCCCAGTTCAAACCCTCTGAGGAAGAAAAAAGATTTGTGCCCCTACACCTTTTTCACACAAAATTCCACTTACCATGGGTATTTACATGGTTCGTAGATTATTCGGACAATAAAATCCCAACAATCCGAAGAAGATTCAAAATCCGATGGTGGGACAGCTTTAAAATACCAAAACGTCTCGCACCACAAAACGTACAGGAATGGTTAGATACCCAAAATCCCATTCCGTTATAGGCGCCTCCACAAATACCACCGGCACCACTACAAACACCGGAGCACACCCAGTTCCTTTCATGGAAATCCCAGATGGCCTCAATGCTTGTAGCGGCCAAAAATCCAAAAGAAATGCAAGCCGTAATTTTGAAATTTGCACCGTTTCCATCAAAACAAGGCTATTCATCATCAGAAGAAGAAGAACCAGAGATTGATATTGAAGACAATCCAGTTTTTGGCAATAGTGGATTCTGAAGAAAGCTGCCAAAAGAATTCAAAATACCCGGAGTAGAGTTCAGACAAAATTCCGACAAAAGAAAGTGCTCGAAAAAGCTACTTTCAAAAAAGCAAAGATTCCAGCAATAATTCAAGAACATTCTCCATTCGGATGAATAGTTAGATTCCTTTTTAATTACGAAAATGTCATGTAAAACTCCTATAAAAGGAGACTCCCACTCCCTTAGTTAGACAAGCTCATTTTTTCAGAAGTCTTTCTCTTTCTAAACCTAGAGAGAAGTGAGAGCTCTTACTAAATTCCCCTTTAGGTTAGATTAAAATTCCCCTCAAATACCCATATGATTTAGTTCATATGACCCATATCATATGACTCATATCATATGATCCAAAATACCTTAGAAATTTCCAAGGTATATCTCCTTGATAAAATACTTTGTAAATTCCAATATTTTAAATGAATATGATTATAGATAGTACTACCTCCTAATCTTTTAAATACTTCATGCTTTTAAATTTTTTAAATTCCTGCATTAAATACTTGGCTGGTCCTACCGCCTATTTGATTTAAATTCCCGCAGAACCTTTGATTTATGATTTCCATAACTGGAACCTTAAATTGTAAGTTAATCTTTATTTACTTTCTACATATTTCAATTATCTTTTAATTTTTCAAAACCTTATATCCCAATTTCTTCCCTGTCTGTTATCCCCTTTAGATCATCGGCCTAAGTTTGGTATCAGAGCCATAAAGGGTAGAGATAGAGAGAATACAATCCAGATCAGGTGAGATTCCATTTTAGAGGTTTGGGTTCTTCTGAGGTTTTGTGCTTAGGATAGTCCGGGGTCTGTACGTCCTCAACGAACGCAGGCAGTTATACCCTAGTGAAGGCCTTTGATTGTAGGAAGTGTCCGGGTGCTCTGTAGGAGTCCCATAACATGGATCCGTTTCTCAACATATCTACTTCTAGTGATTTTGGTTCATCTTCTTCCATGGATTCAAAGAAGATAATAAACACCGAAGAAATTTTGATACAAGATTTTGAAAAATCTATTAATAATTGGGAAATACTGAGAGTAAATCGAGATTAGATTTACAAAAATTCCAAATACCAGTTATTCAAAACCGATTTCACAATCAAAACAGAGGAAAGAGATATCCAATTATCTCAACCTTTTGAAACAATCCAATTACTTTCTCAAAATTCTCTGAAGAGACACAGAGAAAGAAATTACAAATATATTCATATTGGATTAGTCCAAGTAGGGATAAAACCCCTCAGGAAAGAAGGATTAAACACCTCAATCCTTGCTATCTTACGTGATGTCAGATTCACAAATTTCAAAGATTCCCTATTGAGTTCTGTTGAGTCTAGTCTCTGCACAAGATCAATATCTTTTGACTGTTACCCAAATTTCTCAGTTTTAAACGACAAAAATATCCAAAAATCTCTTGTCTTACAAATCAAGACTCACAATTACCAAATGCTTGAAAGATTGATTCCCGTAGCTATAATTTACAGAATCCATTACAAAGTTATGACTTCAGCTTTTGCTACAAAAGTCAGATACCATAATAAAAAAGGCGAAACCCTTCTTTTACAAACAGATCTTTCCAGATCTAACATCGTTATACCAAGACCTATTAGATGGAAGGATATTACCCTACCAGACGAATGGATCTTAGAAGGTGTTGTGAAACCTGAACCTCTATAGACTTTCCAACCAAATACCCATCTCAGAGAAATAACCCAATACCAGGATGGTAAAGTCAGTCTATCGTTCCATAGAAAATCTACGAGTAGTAGAAACGATGATTCCAGTTTTGTAGAAACTCTTGACTTAGGAAGGGTCTCACAAATTCCTTCAGTCATAAATACTCCTTACAAAACAAAACCCAGACATTCTACGTCAGATTTACCCAATCTACGAAATGTAGACTACTCTAACGAAATACCGAGACCCGTTTATGAAAATTCCACTGTTAGAGAAAAGATAGAGGACCAGGAACCTACTAGTCCGACTTTTTTGTCGATTACAGAAAACATAGTAAACGAACTTGGTGTTTTACAAAAAGATTTCAAAGTTGACAAAAAATTCCTACAAACAGATTTTTACAAAAAATACAACTTAGAAAAAAAAGTTTGGTTCTTCAAAACCTTTTTAAACACTAGGACAAAAATACAGGAAGAATTTTATAATTTTGTTAATGAACATAGGATAAACATCATATTCTTTGACTGGTTTGAAATTTATTCCTCCAAAAATTCCATTGATTACCCCTTTTCTAAAATGAGAAATCCCGTTACGACTAGGAATAAATCACCAGAGTGGGAAACCCTAGCTAATTCTAGAAAAGTCCAGTCCAACCACCCTCATCTACAAGGGATTAAGATTAACATTCATGGCTGCCCTGTAGACGTGATTCCTCTTAAAAATCCTGCAGAGGATGAAAAAACAAATACCAAGAATATTCTCGCCCAAAACAATTTTACCAATATCAGTTTGAATACCCTAGGAAAATAACTCGACAGGGTAGAAAAATACATAAAAACCAACCCTTTAGTCACCATTGATTCCCCAGGAACGACTAAGGATAAGAAAAGCCAAAGCCCTATCTTTAAACCCTTTCTGGTGTCAAGAATATCCAGAAAAACAAGTCTGAATTTATTCAAACTATTCAAGGTCAATTTAGTAGAATTGGGACGTCCAACAGTTTTAATACTGCACACGTTGTTCCTGATACTCCACAATCTTCCAACAAAATCACTACTCTTGTCAACGATTTTGACGACAGTGATACCCCAAAGCAAATCCAAAACAAAAAATCTTTTGTTAACCATATGGATTGGCAAAAACCAATACAACAGGTCCAACAACAACAGTTACAGATTATTCCTGCTCCTGACCTAGGAATAGGCAAACCCCTTGCTCAATCCCGTTTCAATGCTACTTCCATTTATGATTGGAACATAGATGGGATGACCGAATATGATATTCTCAGTTTTCTTCAACAAATGACCATGGCTGCAAATGCCTACAAAACCCAAAATGGTACGCAAGACAAGACCATTGCAGAACTGCTCATCGCAGGATTCTCTGGTCAATTGAAAGGTTGGTGGGATAATTATCTCGCTGATCAACAAAAGGAAGATATCCTCAATTCCATCAAAACTGATGAAGAAGGAATACCAATCCTTGATGAACAAGGTGAACCCCTACAAGATGTCGTAGCAACTTTGATTCTCACAATCTCTTTAAATTTCATAGGAGATTCTTCACAATTGAAAGACAAAAATGCCGAGTTACTTTCCAACCTCAAATGCAAGAAACTCAGTGATTTCCAATGGTACAAAAATACCTTCTTAACCAGAGTTATGCTCAGGGAAGATTCCAACCAGCCATTTTGGAAAGAGAAATTCTTGGCCGGACTACCTACCCTTTTAGGAGAAAAGGTTAGGAACAAAATCAAAGAGAATTGCGGTAAACAGATTATACCCTACAGTGAGTTTACATACGGACATCTTGTCAGTATAACTCAACAGGAAGGTCTAAAAATCTGTCAAGACCTGAAATTACAAAAATACCTCAAACTAGAGCTAAAGAGAACTAAGTGCGAACTTGGAACCTTTTGCAAACAGTTCGATACGAATTTCTCAAAACCCTCTTCTAGTTGTACAAGAAACTGTAGCAATACTCATAAATCCCTTAAGAGTACTTCAAGAGGTTACAAAAGGAGAGATTTCAGCAAAACCAATGAAAAGTATTACAAAAACCCCTACAAAAATACTCATCATTCCAAAAAACCAATTACCAAAAAAGCTGATTCCAAATACAAGGACATTACGTGTTACAAATGCCACAAAAAGGGTCATACATCGAAATACTGCAAAATCAACAAAAAATTACAAGAATTGAATCTCGATGATGAAGTCACCCAAAAAATCTCCAATCTTCTCATTGATTCCTCCGATTCAAATGCCGAGTCAGAACCTGACTACTTTTCTCTGTCTTCTGAAGACAACAAAGCCCTTCAAATAGATGAATTGCTTACAACAAGTTCTTCTGAATATTCTGATAAGGGTAAGGGAAAACTTGTTTGTATTCTAACCAAGGATCAAGAATTCATGTTAGATATGGTTCAACACATAGATGTCGAACACCAAAAAGATTATTTGAATAAACTCCTCAAATCTTTTACTGACGAGAAAAAAGATTTCAAAAATACGATTTTGCCAAATACCTCCAAAAATACCTACGACTTGACCAAAATTCTGAAAAAGGACAAAAGAATGAAAGAATCCAAAGAAACTCCAGTTCTTGAACTCTAGAGGGAGGTAAAACAAATCAAAGTAGAGATCAATGCTCTACGAGAAAAATAAAAACATGACTCTCTTCTACTAAAGACAGTCCTTTCAAAAACCCAGACAATTATGAATTCAGTTCTGAGTCCGACAATTCCGACTCTGAAAACCCAGAAGAACATCCTGACAACCCTTTTCTTGAAAAGGTCCCACAAGAATTCCTTGTTGTATTAAGACAGATGACGTACAAAACATGCCTTGTTCAAATAACCCTTAAATTCTCAAGCAATTTTTGAATTACTACTATTGCTCTTTTTGACACTGGTGCAGATCTGAATTGCATAAAAACAGATCTAATATCTAATACTTTTCGTGAAAATACCCAGGAAACTCTAACGGCGGCTAATAACACAAAGTTAGAAATCAATTCCCAAACCAGTGCGTCCGTTGTTATTAATGGAGTTTCTATAGCAACATCGTTTGTCTTAGTGAAAGACATCCACAACTCCGTTATCTTAGGAACGCCATTCATAAATCTTACCACTCCGTATAAGGTAGATAATGATTTCATCTCTTTTGATTCCAATAATAGGAATTTAAAATTCCCTTTTCTAACAAAACCAAAAGCTAGAGACCTCAATCTGATAAAAACTTATTCTTGTCATCTAGGCGAATTAAGGAATAGATTTTTAGATCTGAATTATGAGTCCCTTAGAAACTATGATACCTGTTCCATCAAATTGATTGATTCCTTTGCATACACGAAAATGTTGAAGCATCATTTCCAAAGTCAAAACTATTTCCAAAATATTGCATTAAAAAATATTTTCTGCAAATTGATTCCTGACATTTTTTACTTTAAAAATCTTTTAACCAGTGGTTTATTCAAAAACAGGAGAAAACCCACAGATTACGATACTTGCTACAACGCAGAAATGTCCTATCACGCCCTTGCCCCACTTTGGGCTACAAGGAAAAAATATCCATGAAGGACATGCGGGAATCCAGGACAATACTGTGTCCACGCAATGTGTGGAGCCTTTCTCCAAAAAAGAAAAGAAGAGATACCTCCACCAATAAATATACCTGTTGTTGCACCACAACAACAAACAAATTCCATGGCCCCCAAAAAACCCAACAAAAGAAGAAAAGGAAAAATTCTCTGCCAAATCTCCCACAAAAAAACCCCTATCATGGTACGTGCAGCAGTCATGAAAGAAGAAAAGCGATATTCTTTGCAACAAGCGTGCAAAAAACACCAAAGACAGAGATGATCACAAAATCTTCTACAACTCCTGGCGAAATTCCTAGAATTACAACAGGCATTGATACAACTTCAAAAAATCCCAAACAAGAAGTTCTTCAAAGCTCAGGAGAGGAAAAAACCTCTCAAAATTTTATAAAAATCGAGAAAGGAGAATCTTCAAAAACCCTTTCTCAAAAACAATTTTCAAAAAATCAACTTGTAGTACCACAAGTCCCAAAAAAACCAGCTCCTAAATACTTCATAAAACCGTTTTTTCAAAATATTGTAACCCTTGAAAAAGGATTTTTTAATGAAGACCCTTTTTTAGCACTACAAAATTATTTTGGACAAAAATGGTTTTATAAATCATGGGATACTTTAAAAACCCCATATTTTTATCAAGCTATCCTTGAAATATCAGGATCAGTGACAATTAAAATCAATTTTCGTAAGGATAACCTAGACCCCTCTTATTAATTTGCAAAATACTCAGCGTAATCGCTCCAATTGATTGGGGGAATGATCTGTCTCAACTCCTAAATTTTCCAGATACCAAAAAAAATGAACCATTTTTTGATATTCCTTTTAATTACTGAGATTACCAACAAGCTTGGTTCAATTCCTTTTTCATTCAAAATACCAAGAAAAGCCACACTTGGCTTTTTCATTTTGATACTGCATGTAATCCATCACAATTTCCAATATGGTGGAATTCATGGTGGGAGCAATTCGGATCCACCCTAGATATACAAAAACCAGAAGTCACTAAATCTTTCAATCTCTTCAAATCCCAGTTCAAACCCTCTGAGGAAGAAAAAAGATTTGTGCCCCTACACCTTTTTCACACAAAATTCCACTTACCATGGGTATTTACATGGTTCGTAGATTATTCGGACAATAAAATCCCAACAATCCGAAGAAGATTCAAAATCCGATAGTGGGACAGCTTTAAAATACCAAAAAGTCTCGCACCACAAAAAGTCCAGGAATGGTTAGATACTCAAAAACCCATTCCGTTACAGGCGCCTCCATAAACACCACCGACACCACTACAAACACCGGAGCACACCCAGTTCCTTTCACGGAAATCCCAGATGGCCTCAATGCTTGCAGCAGCCAAAAATCCAGAAGAAATGCAAGCCATAATTTTGAAATTTGCATCGTCTTCATCAAAACAAGGCTCTTCATCAGAAGAAGAAGAACCAGAGATTGATATTGAAGACAGTCCAGTTTTTTGCAAAAGTGGATTTTGAAGAAAGCTGCCAAAAGAATTCAAAATACCTGGAGTAGAGTTCAGACAAAATTCCGACAAAAGAAAGTGCTCGAAAAAGCTACTTTCAAAAAAGCAAAGATTCCAACAATAATTCAAGAACATTCTCCATTCGATGAATAGTCATTCTCCATTCGGATGAATAGTTAGATTCCTTTTTAATTACGAAAATGCCATGTAAAACTCCTATAAAAGGACTCCCTCTCCCTTAGTTAGACAAGCTCATTTTTTCAGAAGTTTTTCTTTTTCTAAACCTAGAGAGAAGTGAGAGCTCTTACTAAATTCCCCTTTATGTTAGATTAAAATTCCCCTCAAATACCCGTATGATTCAGTTCATATGACCCATATCATATGACTCATATCATATGATCCAAAATACCTTAGAAATTCCCAATGTATATCTCCTTGATAAAATACTTTGTAAATTCCAATATTTTAAATGAATATGATTATGGACGGTACTACCTCCTAATCTTTTAAATACTTCATGCTTTTAAATTATTTAAATTCCTGCATTAAATACTTGGCTGGTTCTACCGCCTATTTGATTTAAATTCCTGCAGAACCTTTGATTTATGGTTTCCATAACTGGAACCTTAAAGTGTAAGTTAATCTTTATTTACTTTCTGCATATTTCAATTATCTTTTAATTTTTCAAAACCTTATATCCCAATTCCTTCCCTATCTGTTAGGGTTTTGAAAAATTAAAAGATAATTGAAATATGCAGAAAGTAAATAAAGATTAACTTACAATTTAAGGTTCCAGTTATGGAAACCATAAATCAAAGGTTCTGCAGGAATTTAAATCAAATAGGCGGTAGAACCAGCCAAGTATTTAATGCAGGAATTTAAAGAATTTAAAAGCATGAAGTATTTAAAAGATTAGGAGGTAGTACCGTCCATAATCATATTCATTTAAAATATTGGAATTTACAAAGTATTTTATCAAGGAGATATACCTTGGGAATTTCTAAGGTATTTTGGATCATATGATATGAGTCATATGATATGGGTCATATGAACTGAATCATATGTGTATTTGAGGGAAATTTTAATCTAACCTAAAGGGGAATTTAGTAAGAGCTCTCACATATATATAACTCACACTAAGTGTCATACCCACCAATTATAGCTCTAGGTGTGAAGTTAGATCATTTACATATATATAGTGTATACTAGGTGTCGTACCCACCAATTATATATTTATATATATGCATGAGAGACATAAAGAATATTCTGAGCTCGTCAAAGTGACGTAATTCATTACCCTCCTACTATCGTTATGTGGATAACATATCCTCAGATGTCTTATAACCAACCAAGGCAAACAAACATCTTACAAGGAGAGATAAGTATATGATACTAAAAATACTCTTGACAAGGGACAAACATGATTGAAATAACATTTCATTAGAAGGAAGAATTTAAACACTTTGAGCTATCAAAAGTAGAGTTATGTAGGGACATTCATTTCTGTTTGTTACTGGTCGGATTCATGCCAAGAGAAAGAAGGTATAGCCTTAACATACCTCTCGTCATCAAACCGACAAAATCCTCGATGTATTCAAGGGTGTAACACTTCACCCTACAATAAAACAATAATGAAACCACCATCAACTAAGGGAAAGCTAAATTATGCTACATTAAGTGGTTATCCCGTCCCATATCAACAATTAACACAACACTACTTATCCTTCATTCACCCTACTTTTAGTACACCATTAACAACATACTCAATCTTTTCTCCATGATTTACAACTACGAGTTAGCGCAAGAACAATAAAAAATAGCCTAACAAGCTGCACACTTAGACTATGATTTTCTAATCTTACATATAAAGTGTATATAACATCGTAGGATTTTATCGTATATATATATATACATGCATGAGGATCATAGGGAATATTTTGAGCTCGTCGAAGTGACGTGAGGTCGTTACACCTCTTACTATCATTATATATCTCACATGTCATCAGATCTGTCATAACCAACAAAAGAAAATAGAACACCATATAGTGAGAGATAATTATATGACACAGAAAATACTCCCAACAAGGGACAAACATGTTCACTGTGTAGAATTTGTTTAACTCCATATTTGTCCTTTAGTTTAGCTGATAGAACTCCTAACCTTGGATTACTAAGATGTATGGATACCATAGAAGCCGTAAAACTACTTGAATAAGTACACACCATGACCTGTGGTCCACATATTGATGGACTTATCCTAACCAAGAGTATCCTACGGATAGATTATTTCTGGATGATGATGGAAACCGACTATGGCAGATTCCTACAAAGATGTCATTAATGTCAGATCCATAGACATTTGATCAAAGTTCCACCAAGTGAGATTAATGCAATGAGTTCACCTTGGTCATTCGCCTTCTGGGGCATGGATGTCAAATTTTCCCATGCCTTTGCATTGCCGAGAGGGCCATTCATACAAATATCATTGAGAAGTCTATTCATACAAACATCTTTGAGAGGGTTATTCATACAAACATCACCGAGAGGGTCATTCATACAAATATAGCTGAGAGAGCCATTCATTCAAACATAGCTGAGAGGGACATTCATACAAATATCATTGAGATGGCCATTCATACAAATGTTATCAAGAGGTCCATTCATACAAATATTATTGAGAGAGCCATTCATACAAATATCACCAAGAGAGTCATTCATAGAAACATTACTGAGAGGGACATTTGTACAAGCATCGCCGAAAGGGACATTCATAAAAATGTCACTGGGAGGGGCATTCATACAAATATAACTGAGAGATTCATTCATAAAAACATTACCAAAAGAGTCATTCATACAAACACAAAGGACAAAAAATGACCATCCAGCCAAGACGGACATGCTCATTCATCATGCATGCCAATAGGGTCATTCATTCATATGAACGCAAAGAACGAAAGGAAACTAACCAATTTTCAAATTAATGACCCAACAAAAGTTAAAAATAAAATGAAATTTATTTTCATCAGAACTGTTGAGAAAATAAAAAGATAAGTGTTTTAATGAATTGGAAGCAAGGTATGTATTTTTGAAAGATATAATATGGGTCTTACTCAAAGATTTTCTAAAAGTTATCCTAATGGACTAAACCTTTTTGGCCCTTAGCCCACTCGAATTGAATGGACACATTTTTGGGCCTAGCCTGTGAGAACCAAAGAAGGGGAAAAGGGTTTTGGGCTTATCCAATTAAAATTGATTTCTTTAGTTGAATAAGAAAAGTGGAAAATTGTGTCTTCCTCAAAAGATTTTAAAGGGAATTCACTTAGGCATTCCAAACAAAATTTTCAAATCTTTGTTAGAATTTATAAAATCATGATTCCAAGATTTGAAACAAAATACATCAAGTCATTTTCTTAAACTGATTTTAAAGATATAAGTGCCTACTCAAATCAGAACTTAACTAGTTGAATCTATTTTACCGGCCGATTTGTTGCCCTACTACAAACTGTGCTACCAAGTCTTATCAACTATTGCTACACTATTGGACTTACACATCGAAAAGATAATCTTGGATGTGTTTGGTCTACAAAAGTAGTGAAATTTATCTTAAATCTTTCAAGTAAATTCAAATCGGTTTTACCTAAATAAAAAAAAACAAATTCACAAGTCTTTTACTAAACTCCATGAACAAGTAAAACTCTACTTCTTTATACATACTGTAATAATCCGTTTGGTTGTTTTGAACTTTTAGACTTATTATTCCAGGAATTCCCTTCCCGTAACTCTATCTTATTATTTATGACTTGCGAAATGGGTGGCACAATTCTCGAGGAAATCATGCTAGTTTCGAATTGATTTTTAGTAAGCTTTAAGGTTTTAAGTAAAAGAGAAGAGAGGTTTGACTCATAGTTGACCTTTAGGTAAATGCATCATTTTTAAGTTTTATCAATTTCATTAGGTCCAGAATATGAATTATAACTTTATTGAGTCATTGGTTTGGTTTCCGAGGGGTTCGGGTGAGATTTGGGTCCTTGGTTGAGATTTATGTCATTTTTAGAAAGTTACAATATTTTTGTGGATAAGCGTGTCTTAACAACCTCGCATGGGTGTTTTGTCAATTAGAGCAGCTTCGTAGCATGGTTTACAGTCAAGTTGCACTCTTGGTTGGTGTTTATGGGTTTCCGAATAAATTTTGAGTCATTGGTTAAGAAACTAGTTAAAATAAGAATTGGAGTGACCATGGTCAATATTGATTCAATATGACCTTTTTGGATATTTCGAGTGCACGAACAGGTCCGGAGCATGTTTTATGATCGAAATGCATATTTGGTTTGTGTTTGAGGTGTTTCGAATGAGTTTTGGGTGGTGATTCCAAGTTTGGGAAACACCAGATTTTTTGGTGTTTCAGTTGCTGGTTTTGGCCTTCGCGTTCACGAGCCTGGTGTGGCATTCATAAAGGGTTACTCTTCCAAAGCATCGCATTCGCGTAGGAGGCCCAGGGGGTTGGGTCACCATGTTGCCTTCGCGTTCGCAAAGAAAGATTCTCCTGGGCAGATTATTTATTTCAACTTCGGACCTCGTTGTTCATATTTCATTTTTGGGAGCTCAGATTTGGGTGATTTCAAGGGCGTTTTTTATATTTCTTCACATGGGTAAGTTTTAGCACCCCTTTTACCATTTACCTTCGATTATTGCAGAAATTCTTCATAGAAATCATGTTATTAACCTTAGAAATTGGGGTTTTCCATAGAAATAGATTTTCAAGTAATTTATTAAATTGAGGGTCATTTGTGAATGGGTTTCAAAGATATTCGATATTCTTCCTAATTAGACTACGAGTAAACCGATTTCGAAATAAAATTCTAGTTTTACCCTTGTGGGCTCGGGGTTAGCTTTTGGGTCCATTTTTGGATTCCAAAATAAACTATAGTAATATGGTATTGCTGGACTCATCTAACTTCGTAGATTGATATATTGGCTAGATTGAACTCGTTTCAGTGAGTTTGGACATGATGGAACTTTTGTGAGGCTTAATGTTTGTGTGGACAGAGTTTGGAGTCGTTCGTGAGCTTTGGGACTCAAAATAAGGCAAGTTGAGACTTACTAGACACTAATATAGTGTTTATGTGTTGGTATACTATGTAATGAACTAAGGGGAGTAATGGAAACTAGGGGGTCCCGTATTAGTGAGGTGATGAGCACTTATACGGGTACCAATGAACTTAATTGGATAATTAATGAACTAGTATGATGCATGTGAATGAGTTTATATGTTTAACATTTGGGCCATGGGCGCAGTGCATAAATTCTTAGGTTGGTACGATTGTTGTTTACTTGGGATTGTAACCATGTTGATATGATATTCTGATTTGACTTGTCATGTATTCATCACTCTACATCTCGTCTAACACGTGAATAGAAACTAATAAATACTGATTAAACTAATTATGTTTATTGTATGGTGTACACATATCAATATCATTCATACATTTTATAACTGGTATTGGATTATTGATATATTGCTGATAACGACTTGGGAAGTCGGTTATGGATACAGTACATGATACGAGAGTGATGATTGATTATGACACTGCAGCCCTTGAGCTGGTATCCGATGGGATCAGATGAGTATATGGACCTCATGAGTCCCTCATGGATCATGTGACAGCTACTACAGCAGCAGGTGTATATCAGGTACTTGTGGTCATTGCATATATACATATCATCTGCATTGAATTCATTCATATTCCTGTTATGTATTTGGTGCTATGTGTACTCGATGTTGATTCGGGTAGACCTTATGATCAAGTGACTTTTAAGGAGAGAAATACTATGTTATACCCCATAGTTTGCATTCCATTGTGTCATCGATGGATACTGAGGTCCTGTGAAGGGGTATGACCTTACGCAAGGGTAATAAAGGTTTACAAATATTGGAAGTGTCAGAGTGTATGGAAGTTAAACGGATGAACGAAAATACATTTCGTCAAAATCAAAAAGTGGGTGTTTTTGAAAGCAAGGTTGATGGACCATCGAATGTTTGACAGACTATTAAAATGCCAAGGTGAACCTTCAAAGTGTCTAATATTTTCTAATCTTAGAAGGCAGATTGATGGTCCAGATTGACGGACCGTCAAATGTTTGATGGACCGTCAAAATGCCAAGGTGATCGTCAAAGTGTCTGAGATTTTCTAATATCATGAGGCAGATTGACGGACCATCAAATGTTTGATGGACCATTAACCCAACCGTCCTTTTGGGGAAATGGAAATTTTTGTCGGGCTTAAATACGGGTTATGTCAATTTGGGGTTCATTTCCCCCAAAATCAGATCCCAAACTTTCTGTAAACCCTATCCATCATATCGCATCATTCCAAGATCAAATCAAAGCCGAAATATGTAAGATTAATGTGATAATTCCCATTGTAATCATAAGAAACATCTTCTTCGTATTGAGCCAATTTTGGAAACCCTTAGTGGTGGGATGACATGCTGTGTTAAGAGGGTTTTGCTGTGTAAAGATAATCATCTGTAGGGATATGAAAGCTTATAGGATGACTTGTAGCTTCGTGGATAAGGTATGTAAGGCTACCCCTATCTTTCAAAAGCATGAAATCCAAAGAATTATCATTTTTAGTTACTGGTTTATCTTATCATAAGTCTTCAAAAAGAAACATTTAACGAGCTACGTGTTGAGTCGACCTAGCATCTTGTCAAGCCAAAGTCAAAGAGTTTATGAGTTTCAAAATAGGCCAAGGAGCTAGTGTCATCACAATCTATTGTCCAAACCCCCTTATTCCCATTGGTGTTGATATATTTTTCATTGACATTTGATATCATGCATACAATCATGATCATATATTGGATCGGGTTGCATATTCCATAAGATATACATATATTGGATTGGGTTGAACATTCTGCAACATATATATATTGGATCGGGTTTCACATTCCGCAACATATATATATATATATATATATATATATATATATATATATATTATCGGGTTGCACTTTCCGCAATATATACATATAATGGATAGGGTTGCTCGTTCTGCAATAGATACATAAATCAATGTGCACATTGCATTGCATATCTATACATACACCCTAGAGTATACCTAAGGGTAGTGACGTATTATACATATCACACTATAAGATGGGGGTAGTTTATATAGTAAAGGCCTATCTAGATAGGTTGTATTGAGTTTCAGAGTTTCATTATTTGCCTCATATGGCATTCAAGTTGCTTATGTTCATTTACATCTTACCTCTTCATATTGCTATTATGATTCCTTTACAGTTTATAGCTTCACACTACTATTCATGCTTTACATTCTCAGTACATTATTTCGTACTGACGTCACTTTTGCCAGGGGTGTTGTGTGTTCATGCCGCAGGTACTGATAGGGACTCTGCTAGACTACTACAGTAGTAGCTATCAAGTTCAGTCGTTAGTAAGTAATTTTCATCTTTCCCAGAGATTCCTGGTCAGCTAGTGAGTATGTTTTGTGGAGTTATATATATTATGGGTAGGTCAGGGCCCTGTCCCAGTCATATGTCAGTTCAGTTACTCGTAAAGGCTCATGGACTTGTTTTGGTTTGTGCAGTGTTGATATGTAGTCTTGTTGGCTAAGTTGTCTTTTGTTAAACCATGTTATGACCTCATTGGTCCTGTTATGTATATATGTATTGGGTTGATCCTTCTTGTTCAGTGTTGTTGTTATATATATTCCAGTACGGCCTTGTCGACCGGAAGTTCTACTCATATAGAAGATTATTTATCAGAGTTGTACGCTCGGGCTAGCAGGACACCGGGTCTCAAACACACCCCCTAGCTTGGGGTGTGACATACTAGCTCCTTGTAGTGTATTTCTTTGTGTAAGATGGAAATATGAGATGTTATTGATAATTATATAAAGATGGGAACTTTATGACCTTGATTGCTAGAAATGCTAATAAATATGGGATCTTTATGACTTGGATTGTTAGGAATAATTTAGAGATGGGATCTTTACTTGTTCCTTAGTATAAGAACTAAAAGATTGATCCCTTAATGGTAAACTTAGTAATTTTGGATAAAAGGTGTAATCTTGAGGAGTTAGATGCCTGATTAGGTGTAGGTTGGAACCTTATTGCTAAACTTATCCTAATTGAGGTAAAGTTAGAAGACTTAAGTATGATCTTTGAAATGTAATGTACTTTATCATTCAGTTAGTTGTGGAATCCTTAGTTAAACAGTAGTAATACTTATCAAATGTATAATTTTACTAATTAAGCAAGAAGAGAAGTATTGAGGAGTACTAACCCTCGTCACTGCTATAGTTAGGGTCAATCAACTATGTTGTTGGGTATACGTATTTCCCATACTCACTCTACACTTGTTGCACTCTATGCATAGGTATTGACCTAGATCCGAGCGGAGCATGGACGAAACACATTTGGATAGCTTGTCGAGAGTCAGGTGAGTTGTAGATGTCTTCTAGCACCGGACTTTCTCTATCTTATCCTTTACCTTTTTTCTTATGTATTTCAGACACTGTGTTGTATCAAGTTTCAGACTATGTATCCCATTTAGTAGCTCATGTACTCATAACAACCAGGTTTTGGGTATTTCTTTCTGATTATGTATTAAATTATAAGACTTGTTAATTTCTTATCTTTCATTTTCATTATATTTTGCATTTAGTTTTGTATTCTCTATGTTCAATAGTTGTGGTTCGCGTACGGGTTAGGGTAGGTGCCCTCACGGCACAATCAGATTTTGGGTCGTGATATATACATTTCTAAAACACACCTTTTTAAGCAAGTAAAAATCTTTAGCCATAATATTAGAATTCGTAGGTAAACCGAATTGGGAGGATTTCTTCTAAAGTTCCTAACACATTCCTCTGGGAATCACCCGAACCCTTACCCGAACTCTGGTACTCTTTTAAAACATTTTTGAACTAACAAACTGTAACGACCCATCCGGTCATTTTTAGCTTAATACCTCTATTTGACTATTTTACCCTTTCTGTAGACTCTATGTGGGTTTGTGATGTGCGGGGATGGATGGTATGGATCCGGAGGTCCATTCATACGAGTTTCGAATGAATAACCCAAAACTAGAACCTTAGAGTTAGGTAGTTTGACTCAAGGTTGACTTTTGAGTAATGGGTTTGTTTCTAGGTTCAATCGGTTCTGGTAGCTCCGGAGGGTCATTTATAACTTAGTCAAGTCATTGGTTTTCTTCTCGAGGCAATCGGATGTATTTTGTGGTTCTATTTCTAAAATTTGGATATTTAGTTTTCTTAGATAATTTTTTTAGAAAAGTATGCCTTAGCTTAGTCAAATGAGAAATTTGAGGGTACGAGTGAGTTCGTAGCACTATTTATCTTGGGGGAGCATGTCTGGTTTATGTCTGGGGGTCTCAGGAGTGTTTCAGGTATTTGGTGGGACTTTGGCATAGTTTTCCTTTAGCTAGTGTCTGGTGTTCGCCTCGGCGACACTGCTATCCACTTCTGCATGTCCGCCTTAGCAAGAGGTTGGCTTGTAGAAGTTGATTTCAGGTAATTGTTGAGTTTCTACTTTGGTGGATGGGATTTTCGCAGGGGCGGATGCGCCTTTGCGGAGTCGGGATTGTTGTTGTGCAGTGGCGAGGTGTCAAGTGAAACCGCCTCATCGAGGTTATTGTTCACAGGAGCGAGTCTGCGCTAACAAGGTCAATTCCGCTGGGGTAGAATCACTGGATCAAGTGTCCTTTTAAATTCCCTAGGTCAGATTTCTTTTCCAAAAATAGTTTTCTCGAACTTAGAACCGCCACCAATGAGTTTCTGAAGTTTCAAGCAAATCCTTCATTTGGGATAAGAATTCCATCCTTTATGATTTGATTTCATGATTCTAAGTTCTTTAATGGTGATAGATTATGTTCATGTGAATTGGGTAGAATGATTTATTGCTTCCATTTGAGAATAAGAGAGTTGCATACTTTATTAAAGGGTGTTTATGAATTAGTTTACTTCAATTGTTATTAATTAGTGATGGAATATGCTATATTATCATGTTATGAATTTGATTATGGAAGTCTCTTTAAGTTTGGGGGAAATTCTAGGATTCCAAATTGGGGCTTTTTGTATATTATTCAATTGAAGGTCCAAATGAGTATAGGTTTCCAATTAACTTAAGTATATGATTACATAGTATGTATTGATGCTTTTTTAATATTAAAATTTGAGTCTTGGCGATGTGGGCCCGAGGTTGGTGTTGGAAGTCTTGCTTTATTAAGGATTATTTCTTGTATGTGTAAGCTTTATATTAATGAATAGTATATGCGTGATTAGACTTTTATTATCATGAGGCGTAGTGGAAGGGCAAGGCTATCGTAGAGATTTGATTTTTCAAGGCTCCAGTTCGGCCCAAAGGTAGGCTATGGTTTACTTTCACTAGACTCCAATAGAATTATGTAATTAGTTATAATTATTGAAGGGTATTGGACGTGTTTGGGGGTCCCTCTCAAAAGGTTGTGATGAATGTTTGAGTGGGTATCGGTGTTGAACTGTTATGATGGGTGATTTGGGGAATTAGCCTTATATTGGTTCCGACTGTTGATTGATTGGGTTTGTCGCCATATGTAGGCTTGTCGCCATATTTGCTATTGTATGTTTATTCATCACACCCGCTTCCGATATGATATCCTAAATTGTACCTTAGATTGTCATGTTGTTAAATTTTTGGAAGCATGTGATATTCATCTCTGTACTTGGTTGCATCTCATTACATCATGATTTCTTGCCTTATACTATCATTTGCATTCATACACTCATGGTTCTGAGAAATTAATATAAGAGTTGGATGGAATGTTATAGGTCGTGCTTCCTCCTCGCCCTTATTAAGTAGGTCATAGGCCGAAAGTGATTGTCAGGTCAATAATTCACTATGACTTGATGGGTTCTTCTTTTTGGTAGATTTTAGGTTTGTCTGGTTTATATTCCAATGAAATGTTGACTTTATTTTTGATTTCCAAGTAATCAAACTAGGGCTGGCAATTTCACCCTGACCCGATGGATATCCGATCCACCCGACCCGATTATATGGACAAAAATCTGACAAATTATGAATTTTAATCGGGTGACGGATCGGGCCGGATTCAGTTAGACATACATCCAACCCACCACCCGACCCATCCATCCACCCGTTTCGTAAATCATGTTTATCTCATATCTATATTCAAATCGTAAATTAGTAATTTCCAATGTTTGTATTATGATTGTGCGTATTGATTCTTTTGAGCCTTTTTTTTTTGCTTAATTGGCGATTGTTTTGTGAATATTTTGAGGTGAAACTTGATAATTGAGGACTTGAGGTGAACTAACTGATGATTATTATTGTGCATGTTTATCTCATCGTTATATTAAAGTCCTATAGTTACTACCTTGCAATCTTTATTTACGTTTGTGTGCATTAATTAAATCTTATGTTCAGCATGATCCTACAACTTTGGCCTCTGCTTTAATGAGTCGTAGTTGTGTTCCCAGTGGTAAAGTGAGAAGGCTAACAAGCATGTCCATAAAATCTACTTTAGTTTCATCTGCAACCACATTATTTTTCTTTTGATCAACCGAAAGCTTCAACAGAACCTTGGTTTCTTGCTTCAGATTATTATTGACTTTTGGCTCCTTTCCGTGTTTTTGGTTGCATGTTTAGAGCATAGACACGGCTAGCAAAAATAGTATGATGATATTTATTTTATGTACTTTTTTTTTTCATTTTACCAAGGATTTTAGGTGATTGTGCTATAATTTTTATCCGCGAAGCACCCGATCCACCCGATTCACCTGTGGATGATGGGTGGATCAGATGTGGATGAAGGAAAAATAGTGTGATGGATGGGTCGGGTGGTGGATGGATGGTTGGCGGGTGGAGGCAGATTGAGCTCCACCCGATCCACCTCCGATCCATTGCCAGCCCTAAATCAAACTACATTTGGTCTACCGTTATGGCGGGATATGTAGAGGCTCCACATCAGCCTTGGTCTTGGAACTATTTGGGTAGGATGCCTTTAGGTCTGTTTTCAATGGGAATTACGTAGGGCCTTATTTCCCACTGAGTGATACATAGGCAGCCTATGTAAAGCTCTCTCCCCTTCGTTTTTGAATATCCACCTCCCTCCATCGGAGACAAAAACTGAGGCAATTTTTGTATTTTATCATAAGCATAATATACATACAAGCTATATACATATTTTATACATAAAAATTACATATATTTTATCATAAAATCGTGAGCGATATTTGGAAATTATTTTTGTAAACGTTTTGGGAAAAAAAACCTGCTATGTTTAGTCAATGAAAAACTACTGCTATGTATGGTAAATTGAGTTTAATTTCATACATATATAGAAAGTTTTCGCTTTTAAATTTAGGTCGGTAAAATAAAGGTCTCCCACTGCCTCAAAGTCCACTTAGCCCACGGGCCTCTCAAAGGTAAGACTATTTCTTCCCAGTTAGTCTAGGGCCTACTTTTGTGTAAAGCAATTAAAGCCCACGCTTTAGGCCCCTAATATTTGGAGCCCCACTTTGTACCAATAAGGCTATATCTTTTTTAAAATATATATAAAATAGTTTCAAATATAAAAGTACATATTTTTTCATATAAAACTTATTCTTCTTGATAATTCTATTACGTAGGTATATATTAGTTTTAAATTATTCATTAAAATTTAAAATTATCAACAAAAAATATGAATTATTCCAAATTAAAAAAAAATGAATCTTTAATACAATCTCAAAAGAGAGATCTTAATAATATTTTTACAATGAAGAAAAAACTAAATCAGAAAATATAGAAAAATGTTTCTGGATGAACAAGTCACCAACCTAATTGATTTACATGATACTAACATCCAAGAAGAAAGCAAGTTGGTGAGAAGTATGACAGAGACCCTCCAAAATATCATGAACATATAAATATATGATCCTAGTCAATGGATTAATATTGATATTAAGCTTAAGTATCTATTAGTAGTAAAGGGATCACCATATAATTATTGACATAGATCAAAAGACAGTAATTCTTTTCCAAATGCTTACATTACTTATTGGATAATCTTAACAACTTTTCTAATAGTTTTGCCTCAGCTAAGAAAAATTTTCAAAATTAAAATGAATAAAATTAATTTTACCTAAAATAAATAATGTATCAAAAGAGATTAAATGTATTATCTATATTATCACTTGAAAAGGAATTATTAGAAAAAATTGATTATAAATTAATTATTCATAATTTTACATCTCAGGAAAACTAAAAAACAGACTTCAAATAAAAAATATGTATGACAGTTTTTTTAAGAAAAAAATGAAAGATCTCTTGTTGAAGTTTGGCTTTAGGCCACCGATAATATTAAGCCTCCCCTTTTTTGAATTTCCAATCTTCCATTGTTTTTCCCACGATGCTTTGCAATGATAACCCAAATTTAGCAAATGTATCTAGTACCATTGTGGATTTTTTTTAAAATTACGCTTAACTCAATTCTAAACTTTAGCTCATGATGTTATGATTATTCAAGATCATATAAATAGATAATCATTTTCTCATATAATATATAGAACAAGTAACATAATAACCATTTTCTCAAGTATTATAATGTAGGACAATACAACATGAGAGTTCAATAATTGGTCATGTAGCTCGATGTCATGTTAAAAAGTGAATTTTGAACCTAACTTTAACTCTAAAATTTAGCTAGTTCATATAATATGAAAATTGTCTCCGGGACTATATAATATAATTAAGGAGATAAAACTCCATTCGTTCAAACTAATACGATCACTCGAACATTTTTCTCATTTGAGCAAAAGTGGAAGGGGGGACTAAAAGAAAAGTAGAAGACAAGGAAACATAAATATATGGGGTGGTTGGGACATATGTGAAGAATTATGGGGAGATGGTACCCTTCTAAGTGATATGCGATGGATTAGATGTTGAAGAAGATGTGTCTAATACTTTTACCTTGTCTAATAGGGGTTTATCATGACAACTTTAGGGCAAATTGGTAGGGTTTTTCCATGGTGAAGTTGACACCTCTCTAAGCATTTTACAATGATTGATAAGACTCAACTCACGGGAGTCTCCCACCTCTCTAAGGGCCTATTTGGAAAGTCACCATGTATTTGGAATTGAGGGTAATAGGGTGTAACTACATAGTTTGACATGTTTGTCAGGCCAAGTAATTACATGATCAACATGTAATTAGATGTAATTGGAAGGGGTAATTACACTCTCCAATTTTCAAGGGGTTGAGAATTGGATGATTGCAGAATAATTTTGTATTTTCTTTTCTTTTTCTTTATATTTTAATTTTGTATTTTCTTTTTCTTTTTATTTTAATTTCTTTTATTTTTTATTTCAATTATTTTAATTTATTTTTTATATTTTATTTTTATTATACATTATTTATGTTTCATTTTCTTTCTTCTCATTTTACAACCTTTACTTCTTGTGATTCCATGTAATTGCTCATGTGCTTTTTATTTATTATTTTTCTTATTTAGCGTAACTACGTTATTATTCTAGGTTTCGAAACTACACTTCCTAATATTAGAAAGAATGTGTCATTAACAAACTTGACATATAACGAGTGATGTTATTAAAGTAGAATTCCGTTGTTGAATGAGGTTATGGACATATTCACTTTCTTTTGAATTATATGTACTTAAGTTATGACGGAACTTATTATATGTAAATGTTGTAATTTGACATAAAAGTATCATGTTAAACTATTTTCTTCGATTTTGAATTTAGGTTATATTTTCAATTTCAATTTATTTGGTTTAGTACTATTCACTTGTTGTTTTACATTGCATGTTATTCATTTTTCACTTACAATTGATAGATTATTTTTTTGTCACACATTTGAATAATGTTATGACATTATATATATAAATATTAATCTTTTTTTCAAACATCCAACCCATGATGTCCTTACAAAATATGCTCTTTTAATATTTATAATTAATTAAATTAAACCATTATAAATTTAAAAATATATACAATTATTCTTACAAAATTATTTACAAATATTTGATTAATTAATATATTTTCAAGAAATCTTAAATACCTAATTTAATATATCATTTCTAAAGGCACATACATTTGTCAAGTATTTTTTTTTAAACTAATCTAATTGTGTAATTACACATGTGTAACCAAACAGTATGTTTGTAATTACATTGTAATTACGTTATGACAAACAAACAGGTTGTCGTAATTACTATATTGTGTAATTACTATCCTAGTAATTACACCAATTTTAGTTACCAGGTGGCTTTCCAAACAGACCCTAATAGTTCATCTAGCGACATAAGCTCTCTCCCAAAAATTAAAACTCATCATGTAAAATGTAAGAAGAAAAGTCCTCTGTCAATTGCCCCTACAAAGCATAAAGACATGCAAGTAATTACTTAAGTAGGGGGGGACAAACCTAACATTTTCAACGACAAAGCTTTTGGTAATTGATTGGGGTTAAAGGCCTTATAATATCCTTTAGATAATGGAAGTCAATTAGAGACACATTATTATATCAACACTAGAAATAATCAAACCTTCTTAAAGTCAATTTCCATTATTTTCTTTTCTCCTCTTTTAATCCCTCCTTTCATTTTCAACTTGACAAAAAGGTACTATATGTTAAAAGCCCATTTATTTATCCGTTCTTCTTGCATCATTAAGACTATTAATAATAACTAACTGAAGGATATACATGCATGAATGATGTAGTTTAACCACTAATCATTGTTAACGAGAATTTAAACTTCCATTTATGGTAAGTAAACCTCATGTTCTTGTCATCATCACTCGATGTCCTAGAACTTGACATGACATAAGATAATTAAGTTTTTTAGTTGTGATTTAACTAATATGATAAAGATATCCATGTGATTATGTTTCCTAACAGTGTTAAATGTCCTGTTTATTACTAGGCATCGTTAAGGCTATCACATCTCCAATTAATGGACCCCCAACTGAAAATTCTTTCCATTTCTATATTCCGATGATTAACGTTCCATGCTTTTTGTGCGCACTAACTGATAACCTAGAAAAAATTCGTTATAACATATTTAAATTACATTGGCATGGAGAGATGTATACATTATCTCTGTGAATGTATATAAATTAATTTTTATTGCATTATAATATATTTCATTGGCAAAGAGAAGATTCATTTTTGTAATAAACAAACATGTGTTTAAAAAATTTACTTCGTATTTTTCTTTTGACTTTTTAAAATTTAGAGTTTAAGTTATATATTGGGTTAGTGTAAGAAAATTTATATTATCAGATATCTTTATTTGTTATTACAGGAAAATTGTGTATATAACTTAAATCGTACGCTTTAAGATGAAGAAGTGCTCAAACGCTTCAAAAGGAAAGGTTGGATGAACTATTTCAACTAGTTCATCTCCATTAATACAACAATTATTGATTTTCTAACAGATCCTTCTCTAAAACAGTACCCCCCCTTGGTAGCCTACTAAGGAATGGCAATTGGGGCAGAGAGGGGCGAGGCGAGGCAGTGTAACCTCCTTATGCGGCAGGGCAAGGGAGTATTTAAATGAGTCAGGGCGAATCAAAACACATTTTCAAACTATAAATAGGGAAGTACAGGTGATAGGCAAAGCTGCAAATTAGAAAAATAAACTGAAATTCAGAATTACACATGAATTTGCTATATATTTTTTAAAAGTTATAATTTTACCTCTAAACAAGTTTATTATCTTTATTTTGTGGGTGAACTTTTTTGGCGACTGTCACTTTAAATGACGTTTGGAGCTGTGTATCTTGTACTGAATAATTCAAGTCATACAATTTTAAATATTGAAAATAGCTTTCTGAAGGTTTTACAGATAATTAATTCATTCTCTTTAATATATAGGAAACTAGATGTGCAATCGATAGATAGGAAATTAAATGCAATACCAATGACTTATAAATGTATACTAGTACTATATAATATGAGTTCTGTTTTAAAGTATTTACTTCATTATTTGTATGTATCTATATATTAACGAGGATTGTTGTTTTTTGTATATTTATTACGGAGCCTTTTAAACTTTTGATTTTTATAGGTTCTCTATTAGTGTAGTGTTTTAAGTTTAATTGTGTAATTTGGAACAAAGTTAAATCAAATTTTCAGAAGATTTGTAGTATTGTAATAAAAAGAAAGAAAAAGACGTTCTGGTTGATTCAATTTTGAACTACTTTATAACTTTCTAATAAAAAAAATTCAAAATTATGCTAAAAGTGGGGGAAAAAAAAAGAGAAAAAAACAAAAACGGGACAGGGCAAATTTTTTGAAAATATTAAACGGGTAGGACAGGTTGGATCAAAATTAAGAAGTGCAAGGCAGCCCCACTCCGCCCCAGCTTAACCCGCCCCATTTACATCCCTACCTACTAGCCTAGCATAGCCCCTTTGAAATGGAGACAATTGTTTACAAATTCAGAGACGATTATTTTATCTAAACCGTCCATTTGATATAAAAGAATTATTTTCTGTTACAATCCTTAACTGTCAAAATCTAGATCAACACCTTAGGCTGTGCCTAAAAAAAAAATAAATAAAGTAGTTTGTAAAACAAAGTAATCAGCAGGTAATTATTATTTTACTACCATGTTTAATTTAATTTCGGGCCCCTTTCGCAGTGCTTACTGGATTTCTTCCGGAAGGAAAAGAAAAGAAAAAGTAACCAATAGTTGAAGAAGAAATTGCACGGTTTTCCTTCAAATGGCCTCGTCTTTAATTCTTGCTCTTCAAATGGACTCATTGTAACTTTTACCATTCAAAATCAAACTTATGTTAAACGGGACATAAGTTTTTAAGTGTGCAGAATATAACTTATGAAATATTATGATGCGAAAATATAAAATTATGCCCATAAAAAAGTTATTTGGCTTGAGGGACAAAATTAAAGACCATCACAAAATAGGGTCAAAAGTGCAAATGACATGTAGTTGAAAGGAGTGTGGATGTTGAGCCGGTGCTGGAGCATGGGGCTAGAGGAGGAACATTTTTTTTGAGCGGATTTCCCGTCATATGTACTGGTCTTTAATTTTTAGGGAAAGGACATAACTAGTCATCCGAATGAAACTATTGACACCGAATGATCCAAGAATCTTAAAAGTCATTTTTTAACCTTTTCAAAATAATTTCATTTTGTAGCCATTTTTAATTAATTTCAACATATGTATAGTAACTATATAATTGTTATATAGAATATGTATCACTACTGTATATGTATAGAAAAATGTATCATATTTATAGAAAATATATAAAAACTGTATCACTATGTGTATAGAATATGTATAAAATGTATCACACGTATAAAAGGCATATAAAAATTGTATCACTATGTGTATAGAATATGTATCAATCTACTATGTGTATGGAAAATGATATCATTATTGTATAATTTTTATATAATAAATGTATAATCAACGTATACTTATTAACTATACACATATTATACAATTATTGTACATATAATATACATGTTTTAGACATATTTCTTAAAGGTAACGATTAGAGACCCAACCTTCACATATTATCCCAAGTGTATGTGTACAGAATATGTATCCCAATTGTATGTCTGAAACCACCATAAAATATAACTCCATGTCCCTTTAATTAAAACAAATTTATAGAAATTGTTCAAGAACTGCCTCTAATCATCTCAAAAGAAGGACTTGTCCCAATTTATAGAAAGAAAAAGGGTTTTCTCTAGCAAAGGCAGTGTTGAGAGTAGAAGTAGAAACACAGAGCAACACCATCAGCAGCTGCACAGAGCACCTACTTGCAGCACACAACAACAATATGAAGTAACATACACGACAGTAACACCAGCTCACACACTCACAAATTGTGTGAGGGGCGTAGAAGTTAGTTAGAAGGTTGTTAGGATGGTTAGAGTTAGTTATTAACTATGTGTGGTTTTCATTATACATTGTAACTATAAATATAGGGTCTTTCTTCATTGTAAGAGTTAGAGAAAATAAGAGAAAAGCTTCCACACATATCACTCTACTTTCGATTGTGTTCACTATTTCTGCATCGTTAATTGCACAGTTCCATGTGCAATTGCTCAAACTACTTGCATGTAATCTAAACATAGCTCAGATTCTAGAAATTAACATGGTATCAGAGCACATGCAGAGCGGATCGAGGGTTTTTTCAGCGATATCGCAACAAAAAATCAAGAGATTCACCACGAAGGTCTAAGTTGGTTTTGTATTCAATTTCTGAACTAATTTTTCAATTCTGTGAATTGTGTTGGTTAATTTTTGTTTTTAAAAGTTATAATACAATATAATTGTGAAATCATAGAAAACACATCACAAATTGGATCGATAGTTGCTGATGAAGGTTCAAATTCAACTTCGAACATCGTAGATCACAATCATCCACTTTTTCTGAGTGCTTCAGACACACCTAATGCTATTCAAGTAGAAATTCAGTTAGTAGGCATGAATAATTACACATTATGGAGTCGAGCTATGAAAATGAATATGTTAACAAATAATAAGATTGGATTTATTCAAGGAACTGTGAAGAGAGATACATATGGTCCCAGTCAGATGAAGCAGTGGGATCGATATAATGCAATGGTTATTTCATGGATCATGAGGAATGTTAATAATAATCTACTTAGTGGTATACTTTACAGATTTATTGCATATGCAGTATGGAAAGATCTCAGGGAGAGATTTGACAAAATAAATCTGTCAAGAGTATATCAATTGAAGAAGGAACTTGCAATATTGAATCAAGGTGTGTCACCAGTGTCTACTATTCAAAGATGAAGGATCTATTAGATGAAATTGACTCAATTATCCCTACACCAATATGTGATTGTGCTAGTCCTAGAGAGTATATAAAACATCTGGCTAACTAGAGATTACTAGAGTTTTTGATGGGATTAAATGATAGATACAATCAGGCAAGAAGCCATATCCTGCTTATGTCTCCTACACCTAGTGTGAACCAAGCATATGCAATTATTGCACAAGTTGAGAGCTAAAAACAGATAACAGGAGGATACACAACCATGGGAGAGGCTACTGAGAATTTGGCTTTAATTCGCAAATTTCCTCAACACAGACAAAAGAAATGATATATCACAAATGCTTTCTGTGATTTCTGCCAAATGAAAGGGCATACTAGGGAGAGATGTTATAAATTGATATATTGTGACTATTGCAAGAATAAGGGACATGTCAGAGACACATATTATAAACTCATAGGTTATCCTGCAGACTTTAAAGGAAAAAAGAAACCAAATGCAGTGATGACAGGTGTTACACATGATGAAAGAAATTACTCACAACCTCAGGATAGTGGTGGATATGTGGCATTCTCAAATTAGAGAAATATGGGAGGTTTTAGGCAGCTGTCTCAGGAGCAACATGACCAACTTAACCTTCTGTTGAGATCATGTACTCCAGAGAAGTATGAGAATGTACTTACAATGTTGAATCAGAATACAACAACTACTGGTGTGCAATATGGTAATGCAACAGTTCCTAAGGCTCACATGGCAGGTAAACCTGTATTCAATAACAATAAGAAAGATAGTCCTGCTTGGATAGTTGACTCTGGAGAAACTAATCATATGGTTAATGATAAAAATATGATTGAAAAAGTTGATTTAATAGAGAATGCAGGGCAAGTTCAGTTACCTACCGGAGATATAACAGTAATCACCCAAACAGGAAAATGCAGGTTATCAGGAGGTGATCTCATAAAACATGTGTTGTGTGTACCAAGCTTCAAATTTAATCTCCTTCCAGTTTCAAAATTAACAAGGGAGTTAAATTGTTGTGCAAGATTCTTTCCTGATTTCTTTGTCCTACAGGATCTCTTTATTAGGAAGGTGAAGGAGATTGGTAATGAGGTAGATAGATTGTACATGCTAGAGTCAAAAGGAAACTCTTCTAAGCTAGTACAGGCACAAGCACATGCATAAACTTCAGTTACAACAGCTGAGTTGAAAGCAGGACTCTGGCACAGGAGACTGGGACATGTACCAATGAATGTTCTTAGGAAGATAAATGATTTTGGTGATAAGTCTAGTTTTACAATACATCATTGTGAAGATTGTCCTATAGAAAGACAAACTAGGATACAATTTTCTGTTAGCAGTAGCAAAACTGATGTTGTTTTTCAGTTGTTACATCTTGATATATGGGGACCATATAGGACCCTACCTATACTGGTATGAGGTTTTTTTTACTATTATTGATGATTACACAAGGTGGACTTGGATTTTTTTGTTGCATGTAAATTCTAATGTGGCTACTATTCTTAAGAACCTATATACAATGATCAAAACACAATGTGTTACATGAGATAATGGTTCAGAATTTTTTAATAGCTTCTGTAATGAATTGTTTACACAACTTGGGATAATACATCAGATCTTCTGTCCATATACTCCACAACAAAATGTAGTGGAAAAGAGGCATAGACACATCTTAGAGATTGCCAGAGCCATCAAGTTTCAAAGTCATTTACCAGCAAGATTTTGGGGAGATTATGTAGAAGCAACCGTATATGTTATTCACAGGATTCCTTCTATGGTATGGTGATAGGGAATGTTTCACCTTATGAAAGGTTATTCAAAAGATCACCTGATCTGTCTCATATAAAGGTTATTGGGTGTCTATGTTATGCTACTAATTTGACAAAAGGGGACAAGTTTGAATTAGAGCCATCAAGTCAGTATTGCTTGGCTATGCCACTAGGCAAAAGAGATACAAATTGTTGAATTTAACTAACAAGATTGTCTTTGTAAGCATGGATGTGTCCTTTTATAAAGAAATATTTCCTTTTAGACAATGCAGGAGAAGTAATATTGAGTCACATATCTCTTATACTTATGAGGAGAATGCTGATAATGTGATAGATGGGAGAATGATTGACCATATTATAGGAAATGAACATACTGATATAGATATCACACATGTAAAAATTAATGATGTAGCCATGCAAGATGCAAGGGAGTCACTTCATGATGAAAATGCTGAAGAAACAACTTATGATATAAATCTTCATCAGTATGAGATAATGGTATCTCCACAAGACATGCCAAGCAGTCAAGCACCACCCTTGGAGGTGAGAAAGTCTGTTAGAAGAAGAAGACCTCCTACATGGATGAAATACTTCATTCAGCCCACTACAGAATCAAAGAGTGGGCAGACCTGCTTATATCTATTATCTAATAATGTTAGCTCTGCTGGTCTTTCAGTGTCTTATCAGAGTTTCATAGCCAAAATTGCAGATGAATAAGAACCACCGTCATATTTTGAGGCAGCAAAGGACAAGAGGTGGATAGAAGTTATGAAGGCTGAAATTCAAGCTTTGGAAGAAAATAACACTTGGGAGATAGTTGACTTACCCAGTCATAAGAAGGAAATAGGGTGTAAGTGGGTATACAAGATCAAATATAAGGCAACTGGTGAAGTTGAAAGACTCAAAGCAAGGCTGGTGCAAAAAGGATACAACCAAAGGAAAGGCATTGATTATCAAGACACATTTTCACCACAGGTGAAAATGGTGACAGTAAGATCAGTAATTTCAGTTGTTGCAGCAAAATGATGGGTTGTACATCAGATGGATATGTTTAATGCTTTTCTGCAGGGAGATCTATATGAAGAGGTCTATATAAGCGTGCCTCAGGGTTTTTCACATGAGCAAGGAAAGGTGCGTATGTTGTTAAAGTCACTATACGGGCTCAAGCGGCTTCAAGACAGTAGAATATTAAGTACCATTGCCTTGATATCTTCTGGTTTTGTGCAAAGTCATTTGAATTATTATCTTCTTATAAAAATGGACAATGATAAAATGGTTGTAGTTCTCATTTATGTAGATGATCTACTCATCATAGGAAATGATGAGAGTATCATCAATGAAACCAAAGCTATATTACAAAAACATTTCAAAATCTAGGATCTGGGAGAGTTAAGATATATCTTGGGTTTTGAATTCGCCAGAAATGGGAGTGGCATTGTAATGCATCAGAGAAAATATGCCCTTGAACTGATTACTGACATGGGATTATCATGAGCGAAGCCAGTTGGATCACCAATGAAACTAAATACCAAACTGACTTTTGTTGTTTATGACAAGAAAGTGAATGATGAGGCAGTTGCTAGTGGATTGGGGAATGCGATCAATGATCCCTTGCTAGATGATCCTACTAGCTATCAAAGGCTAATTGGGAGGCTTTTATATTTAACCAACACCAGACCATATATTGCTTTTGATGTTCAATGTCTGAGCCAGTTCATGCAAATACCTAATGTGTCTCATATGGTGGCAACTAATAGAGTGGTTAGATATGCCAAGAAGGCACCAGGATTGGGTATTTTCATGCCTGCTGGTGAGTCTAAATATTTGTCTGCATACTGTGATGATGATTGGGCATCATGCCTCAACACCAGGAAGTTTGTCACTGGGTATTTTGTGGTTTTCGGTTCTTCTCTCATCTCTTGGAAGTCCAAGAAATAATCAACCATTTCCAAGAGTTCTGCAGAGGAAGAATATAAGAGTTTGGCTTCTGTTGTAGCTGAAGTAGTATGGATTTCTGGTCTATTTGTTGAACTGGATGTGAAGTTAGACATGCATGTTCCTCTATATTGTGATAGCAAATATGCTATTCAGATTGCAAGCAATCTAGTGTTCCATGATAGAACAAAACACATTGATTTGATTGTCATTTCATCTGAGAAAAGGTTTAACAAGGGTTGGTTTCCACCTTCTACATACCTACATCTGATCAGCCAACAGATATGTTAACTAAAGGGTTAACTCAGGGACATCATGCATATTTGTTATCCAAGCTAGGTCTAAAAAACTTGTTCTCAGTACCTACATTGAGGGGTGTGTTGAGAGTAGAAGAAACAGAACAGAGCAACACCATCAACAGAGCAACACCATCAACAGAGCAAACCCTAGTATTTGCTCTAAGTCTACGAGGATTCAGACTCTTTGTAGATGCATGTGTTTGCAGTAGCGAGTGAGAAACCTTTGTGAGTATTTATGCCCTAGCATTTGCTCTACAAGGTCAAACTTGCTTAGATACATGATTGCAGTCGTGTAACGGGGTTGACTTACTTAGTTATATCTTGACGCCCTAGCGTCGGAATAATCTAAGGGCGCAGATCGATTATTTAGAACATTCGATCAAATTAAGAGTTGCAAATTATTTGTAATTGGTTTGGAGACCTACCAAGTTGTACTGTTGAAGTTATCAGCCCTAGCAAACGCGGAGACAGTATGAACTTGGATCTTGGCCCATTATGATCATATTTGATATGAGTTTGTATTCTTCCATGGAGTCGTAGAATATGTTAAAATAATGGGAGTTAATTAAACTAAATGCCATGTTAATTAGTTAACGAATGTGTTCATAGAAATTATATTTGATTTAATTTCAGTATATCTATTTCTTCAGACTATTTAAAATGTCGAATCTGTCATTGAAATGCTTGGTTGAGACTAATAAGTTGACTGGAACTAATTATCCAGTCTGGTTGTGTAATTTGCGTTTGGTACTAAGACAAGAGAAAATTGAGTATGTGTTAGACACAGCTGTTCCAAAAGTTCTGATGAAAAGTATGTTGAGTATGTTTTATTTGACAAGGTTGATTATCAGAAGCATTTGGATTATGCTACCTCGGCACAGTGTGTCATGTTGTCCTCTATGACTGTAGAGTTATAGAGGCAGCATAAGAACAATGGGCCTCTATGAGATGCTAGGACATTTGAGGAGTCTTTATGATTCACAGTCTCAGACTATGAAGTATGAGCTGTTGAGAGACCTCTTCAAATGTAAGCTGAATGATGGGGGCCAAGTGTCTGGTCATGTTCTGAAGATGATTGGGTTGATAGAAAGGTTGGCTTCGATTGGAACGAAGCTACTCCAGAATGTGTCTGTTAACCTGATTTTGAATTTGCTTCCTAGTTCGTTTGAGAATTTCATTGTGAACTTCAACATGAATGAAACCAATGTGAATCTTCCAGAACTTCAGAGCATGCTTAAGACTTATCAATCATCTACTTCAAAGGGAAAGACTGTGCTCATGGTGGGCTCATCTACTAGGTTCAAACCTAAAGGTAAGAACAAGAAGAATAAGGGTAAGGCTGGTGTCAAACCCACAGTCTTGAAACCTAAAGAAGGTGTTCAGAAGAAGTCTAGGTTGTCCACGGACGTATGCCTCAACTGCAAGCAGAAGGGGCATTGGAAGAAAGATTGAACCGCTTCAGGAGGAGACAAAGCACTAGGTGCTTCTAGACCTGCTGGATAAGGTACGTTTGTCATTGAGATTAATACATAAGTAACTCTAACTGTTGGGTATTGGATACAGCCTGTGGCTCACACATTTGTAATAATGTGCAGAGGCTAATGGATAGTAGAAAGGTTAGACGATGGGAGATGGACCTACGCGTTTGAAATGAAGCACGAGTTGATGCTGAGAGTGTGGGAACTTATTGATTATATTTACCTTTGGGTTTTACATTAGAACTTAATAATTGTTATTTTGTTCCCTCGATTACGAGGAATATTATTTTCATTCCAATGTTAGACATTGAGGGGTTTTCCTCATATATTGCTAATGATAGTTATATACTATCTTTTAATGGTATTGTTTGTGGAAATGCTCCGCTTGTGAATGGTTTATATATTCTCAATTGTAATCGTAGAATTCTTAATGTGCCAAACAAATGAGATAAAATAAGTAATCCAAGAAATCCCACCTACTTATGGCACTACAGACTTGGTCATATCAATGAATCAAGGATATCAAGATTGAGAAAGTTAGACTACCTGGAACCATTTGACTTGGAGTCCTATGGGCATTGTGAATCTTTCTTAAGAGGAAAGATGACCAACAAACCACTTTCTGGGAAAGGTGTGCGAGCCAAAGAGGCACTTGAGTTGGTCCATACAGATGTATGTGGGCCGTTTTCCACTCAAGCTAAGGGAGATTTTCCTTACTTCATAACTTTTACAGATGATTTCACAAGGTTTGGATATGTGTATCTTATGAAGCACAAGTCCGAAGCCTTTGAGAAATTCAAGGAGTATAAGTTGGAAGTAGGGAAACAACTTGAAAAGAGTATCAAGACTTTTCGATCAGATCGAGGAGCTGAATACTTGAGTAGAAAATTTCTAGATTACTTAAAACTTCATGGAGTCCAATAAGAATGTACACCTCCTGGAATACCACAAATGAATGGCGTTGCTCAAAGGAGAAATCGAATCTTATTGGATATGGTTAGATCCATGATGAGTTTTTTAGCTTTTCCAACATACCTTTGGGACTATGCTTTACAAAACTCAATCTATATTCTGAATAGAGTTCCTTCAAAGTAAGTAGATAAAATGCCATATGAGATATGGCATGGCAAGAAGCCTGCTCTTACACATATGCGAGCATGGGGTTGCCCTGCATATGTCAAGAAGATGCTTACTGACAAGTTGAAATCTAAAAGTGAGAAATGTTACTTTGTGGGATATCATAAGGAAACGAGATGATACTATTTCTATCTTCCTGGAGAACATAAAGTCATTATTTTTAGAAATACAACTCTCCTTGAGGAAGACTATGTCTACAAGGAACAAAGTTACAATAAGGTAAAACTTGAAGAAATTCAAGAACTACAAAGCAACATAGAGGTTGAATCCTTGTCGAATGACCTAGACAAGAATTCAGTGGGAGTATTTGGTGAAGGTGTGTTACTTAGAGTACAACCTTCAGCCAGTGGGAGTGATATGAGAATTGATGCAGAAATGCAAGATTCTCATACACAACCAATGTAAAATGATATAATTGTTGTACATCCTTCCATTCAGGAAACACATGTAGATGATATTATTAAAAACTCTCATAGTGGTGGAAACACACAAGAACCTTCTCATGATCAGAATACAAGAACCACAGAAATGCAAAATAACCAACTCTGTAGGTCCACTAGGACTCATCGTTAGCCTGGAAGACTTAATCTCCTTGTTGAAAATCAAAATGAGATAGATATTCCTGATGATGATGAGCCTATAACCTACATCGAGGCTATGTTAGACATTGACTCACAAATATGGCAAGAAGCCATGAAATCTGAAATGGACTCAATGTATGCCAATCAAGTTTGGAACTTGGTTGATTTGCCAACAAGGGTTAGACCCATAGGATGCAAATGGGTCTTTAAGAAGAAGATTGATGCATTTGACAAGGTGCAAACCTACAAGGCTAGGTTGGTAGCAAAAGGTTACAACCAGAGGCCTGGGGTCTATTATGATGAAACCTTTTCGCCAGTTGCAATGATTAAGTCCATTAAGATTTTTCTTACAATAGCTGCATACTATGAATATAAGATTTGGCAGATGGATGTTAAGACCGCTTTCCTCAATGGAAATCTAATTGAGGAAGTGTATATAATACAACCTAAAAGTTTTACATCTAAGTCAAAACCCAAAGCAGTATGCAAACTACAAAAGTCCATTTATGGACATAACAAGCCTCGAGGAGTTGGAATATTTGCTTTGACAAAGCTATCAAATTGTTTGAATTTGTCAGAAACAAGGATGATCCATGCGTTTATAGTAAATACAAGGAAGGAAATATTGTTTTCATTATCATATAAGTAGATGACATATTAATAATGGGAAACGATAAGTCCCTTATGCAATCAGTGAATGAATGGTTGTCCAGCACCTTCATGATGAAGGACTTAGGTAAAGCCTGCTACATTCTTGGAATTAGGATCTACAGAGATAGACCTAATATATTGTTAGGGCTGTCACAGTCTATATACATAGACAAAGTGCTAAGACATTTCTCAATGGAAAACTCCAAGAGAAGATAGTCCTTCTACTGTTACAGAACTTGAACGCATGAAAATGATCCATATGCTTCAACTATAGGATCAATCATGTATGCCATGACCTGCACTAGGCCAGATGTGGGCTTTGCACTTAACATGACTTGCAAATTTCAGCAGAATCCTGGGGAAGAACACTGGAAAGCAGTCAAGAATATTCTTAAGTATCTGAAACAAACTAAAGAATATTTCTTAGTCTATGGTGGGCAAGATAAGTTAGTCGCTACTGGGTACACTGATGCTAGCTTCCAAACAGATCTTGATGACTTTAAGTCACATTCTGGATATACCTTCATTTTCAATGGTGGAGTAGTAAGTTGGAAAAGTTCCAACCAAGAAACCACTGCTGATTCGACGACTGAAGCCGAGTACATTGCTGGATTGAAAGCTGGTAAAGAAGCTATCTCGATATCTAAGTTCTTAAAAGAACTAGGGGTTGTTCCAAGTGCTAGTCATCCAATAAAGATATATTGTGACAACACTGGTGCGATTGCGCAAACTAAGGAATCAAGATCAATAAACAGAAACAAGCATGTACAGAGGAAATACCACATAGTCAGAGAGATAGTGGAATCTAAAGAAATAGATCTAGACTATATTCCCACAGATGATAATCTAGCTGACCCATTTACTAAACCATTAAGCTTAGATAAGCATAATGGTCATTTCGAAAACATGGGTATTAGATACATTGGAGATTGGATCTAGGCCAAGTGGGTGATTGGAAGTATGTATGTCCTAGAAAAAATTTACATTAGGGACAAAAATGTACTTGAACACATTCGTGTTATTAATGAGATTAATATTTATGGCATTTGTAATTATTGAATTATTATTTGATTGTTTGATTATTTGCAATTATTCATATATGTGCATCCCTTAAGCTTACGTTGTCATTAATAGAGTGAGATATTAATGATAGAACGTAACTCTCAAAATAGACTCGACCAATGATCATCGAGAATGGGATATCGATGATATGCTATAAGTCGACATGTGGTCTGCATCACATTCTTGGAGAATATAACATGTCTCACATCTATGAGTAATGGTTACTCGTGATGGATACATGGATACTTTGGAGAAGTATTGGTATACCCCATCGATAAACTATTTGTTATACATGTCTATAGTGTTATCGGCGTGTGGAATAAAAATGTCCTTTGACTTAAGGTCAATACACACCTTGTTTACAGAATGATGTACTTTGACCAAGTTCAAAGCTTAAACTCCTTCTGGAAAAGATACGACTTGTGTTGGGTGCATCAGGATGTAAATCAAGGTGGTAGTTGAGCCAAGAATAGGATTCATTCCTAGATTGGAAATTCGAGAGAGCACTCAACTTCTCAATGTTATTAGGTTGACTAAAGTCACTGGCCAGTGCAAGAGACATATTTAGAATATGGTCTAGTTGTCAACTAATAAATGTGAAATAAAGTGATTAAGCCATTTGGATAGACACTTGACAAATCCTAAGCTTAATCGAATGTGTCACGAATGAAAGGAATTTATAGTTCCGCATAAAGGTCAAGTTTGCTGGATTCATGTAAACGTACTTCACATATTGAGTTCGTCATACGACGCAATCTAGGAGTTTTGTATGGACCTTAATTAGATTAATGTCGATATGTGAAGGCCTATGGGGTCACACTATATGTGATTGTTTCTTCAATCTAAGATTATATTGAGAAAATATTAAATATTCTATTGAGAATCGAGATATTTAATTTATAATAATTATGGAATATTTCTATTTGATAGAAATTATTTAATTAAGTCGAATTGAATTTCAGATTTAATTAAATGAGTTGGATATATTATATGGGTACTCGGACAAATACAAGGAAGCAATTGGGCCAGAAATTACTGGCCCGAAATGGGAGCTTGGCCGTCCACTTTGGGCGTGTTCAGTGGACCAGCTGGTCCACTGAACATTAACATGGGCCCAGGTTTCTTGTTTTAAACCTATTTAGATTTTGTCCTGAACTCCTATATATACAACACATACCCCATAATTATGGAGACACACAAAATAACTTCTCAGTTCCTAAAGCAAGAGTTCCTAGCTTTCTTGAATAGAAAATACAATGGAGTTAGATCTTGCAATCAAGGAAACAAATCGCGTGGATACCTTAGTGTTGAATCCCGCATACGAAAACCTGTAAGTTTTCTTTTATCATGTTTTGAACATACAACATGATTATTGTATAAGCCATGCCAGGATTGTTGTTGCGTAAGAAAATTTAAACTTCCGATGTGCTTACTATTTGCAACAAATCCCTACAATTGCTCGGTTACTTACGTCTACATTTATATTATTCGAATTATATGCAACCAGGAATAATATAATACACTTACTATACAGTTTTAATATACCAATAAATAAAATGATAAAAAAAATAAGTGGAAACATTTCATACAAGTATAATATATTTTTTTGGCATTATTAGTTAAAGAAATACATATCAAATACCTTTATACTGCAGTTTTGCTAGACTATTTACCTCGATCATATGCATAATACATATTATATACAAGTATAATACAGTTTTTTGCATTATTAATGAAAGAGATACACAACAAATATAGTTAAGATAATATTTTGCAATTGTCGATACAATATCTCTGTGTCGATGTTCCATGTTAGGTACGAATAATTCAAACTTAAATTCTGATACAACAATGTATTATACTTGTATTAGTCCCGTATCAGGTATTGTTTTAGGTATTGATGTATCATATACAAATCACATACAATTCGGATACAATTATGAAATAAATCTGATACAATTATGATACAATTGTGGTCTTCGACGAATTTCAATCTAAAATTTTGCCTAAACCAACTCTAAACATAACAAATTTCCATCAAAATTGAGATATAAACTCCAAAGAATATTCTAATTTGTTTGCGAGAACCCCCATTCCAAATAAATCACAAATTCATAAAACCCGAATATCGAATTCAAAGCTTCGAAGCTTTTTAATGGTTGTCAATGACGAACCCTCTACTGCTGCAATTTTAGAGATAATGTGATGGATTGGTGTGAAGAGGGAGAGATTTAGGTTGATTTGTATGAAATAATATTATTTTGAAATCTTTCTGAACATGGGATGAAAACATGATTTTAGAGACTTTGTTTAACTGATATACGTGAGAGTGACAGGTGAAGGGGAGTTTGCACAACACACGGTAGTAAAAGAAGATGAATTTCCTTTCAATGAGTTTTGTATAACTATGTTTTGTAAAAGAGATTTTGTCGCAAAGCCCATTAATTATATGGTAGGGGTGACAAAATCAACACAAACTCATTTGACCCGCCCAATCCGTCCAAGCTTTAAGGGGTTTGGGTTAGAGTAATTTTGAAGATGGACTGATTTGGACTAGTCTAAGGTGACCAATCACAAATCATCAGCCCAAATTGCCCAATAAAATCAGTCCAAACTGACCCATCAACTGTCCTCCGTTCAGAAGTGAAAAGCTACAAAATATGATTAACTCTTTTTTTAATTATTTTAATTTATTGTATTTTAAAATTTTAAATTATATTTTATTTTTTTATTAAAACTTTTTTCATTTTATTAATTTAAATTTTTATAATATTGTTTTATTTTTTTTAAGATTTTTTTAATAACTTTTTATTTTCATTTTCTCAAAATGTTTGAAAAGTGGGTTAAGTTAGACTAGTTGGGTTATGACCCATCATTTAACTCATCTTTACCCAACACATCTTAGCCTAAACAAGCGTTGGCAAGGGTTGAACATCGGTCCATCTATTGGTTCAGTCCATCTTGACCCGCCCAACTTCAGCTCAAATGACCCATTTATCACCCCTATTATATAGTTATTCAATCATAGTTAAGTAACATAAAGTGAAGTGAAAGACAAAGTTAACAGTAAGTAGGTATTTTCTATCAACAAATGTTTATTAAACATGCACTTTTCGATCATGTCTTTAAAAGTAATCATTATCCAGGAATTTCAAATTTATTTTCAATTATAGGAGCTGAAAAGTAATTATTTATGAATTTTACCCGTTTAATAATCAACTTAATAATTTTCAAGTGCAAGATCAAAGTGAACTTTTGGAAAACAAACGAGTATACTAATAAGGATCTAAGCATGAACTGTAATCCCATTGTTTCTGATGTTGTTGCTCTTTCTTTTCAATTAGTTGTCCTTCATTGCATTTATACATACCTTAGGAAAAGCTAGCTTTGAGGATAACCCCAAAAGTGGCACTTCAGTTTTTCAAGGAGATAGATATTATGTCCCCTTCATATCCCATGACCACAATAACTTTTCACTAACATTTCATTATGATCTTCAAAATTAATTTCACATACTCCAAATCATCTACTTTAGCTAAAAGGATCTCCGAAATTTTCCTAAATATTAATTTTATCTTCATCATTATGTTTTATCATATACAGTCTCTTGAATGACAGAATTCATCGAATTATTTGCTTTCCCACTCATGTCTGGTAACTGGTATAGCATTCTCTCATTTGTCGCTTATTGGGTACTTTATATATCTAACAGGATATTTGAATTTTCACTTTTATAAAAGTGCTATTTTTGACGCAATCATAGAAGTACTCCTTGATATTAAATTAGTCCAAGTTAAATGCACTTCTCCAAAAAGTTATTTGAGCGTCAAAACAAGTATCTAAATTTTAAAAAATATATTTTCATTCAATAATTTAAAAAAACAGAAAATTTACAGTAATAACTATTCTAAACTTCCCAACAAGCCCCTAAATTTTAAAAAGTACATTTTGATTCATGTAAGAAATAATAAAATAAACCAAACTAAAAATCTAAAAACATATCTTTTTTCCTATAAAAAAAAAAATATAAAATTATATTTCCCTCTCTCAATTCACTCTCACGTTTTTTTCCTCCTAAATATGAAAGTTAACAACCATCGTTGGGACTTGAGCTTCAAGCTTGAAAAAATAGGTTGTCAAAAAAGTGATTCATTTCAAGTGGGTGTTATTGGATTTTGGTGGGGATCATTTGAGGAGTTTAAATGTCAAAATTTGGAGAGTTTTGAGAAGATTTAAGGTGATTTTGTATTAAAGTTCATATTTGAGCTTGAGGATAGCCGTTGTTGAAGCTTGAGCTTCAATCTTGAACAATGGTTTTATGAAGGAGTGATTTTTTTCAAATGAATAATATTGGATTTTGTTGGAGATATTTTGAGGAGTCTAAATCTCAAATTTGAGGGAGTTTGGTGAAGATTTAAGATGGTTTTGAGTAGAATTTTGAATTTGAGCTTGAGGTAAAAGATAAATATTTTAAATTTGAGCTTGAAGTTGAAGATGAACATTTCAGATTTATAAATTTTATTATAGATAGGACAACATTTATGGATAGACCATCGAACTATTATTATAGCCATAGGCATTCGTTTAAAGCAAAAATAAAAAGGGAAATGCTTATGTATAGACCAACAACAAAAATACATTCATTGCCGATCTTGTGACAAGTGGCTTCATGAATATCTTGTATCGCTTAGTTTTCCTCACGTCTTTACCTCGAAGAGGCCATTACCCGTCAAATCCTAGCAGTACCTATTGGCCTTCTCAAGAATTGAGTATTGGTAGTAGTTGAAACTAGTTAATGAGGTACTCTGAGATGAGAGAATTGGGTCCTCAAAATACCTATATCACCACACTTGCATACTCCTATGTTAATATAAACAAGCTACATGTTATTAGAAATTGCAACCTAATACTTGATTTGTGATAATCATAACTATATGTAACATCTTGAAATTGGTGACATAATTATATGTAGCAATACATTTTGGCCTTGTCAAGATTCGGAGATTTGTAGTAGTTGATACTAGCTAATGAGGTGCTTAGGATGGGAGAATGGGTCCTCAAATAAGCTATGTCACTACATTTGCGTACTCTGCGTCATTATAAACAAGCTACATATTATTAGAAACTACAATCTAACACTTGCTTTTGCAATCAAAAAATAAATTTTTAATAAGAAGTAAACTAATTTTAGATTATAAAACATATGTTTGTAACAAACAATGTGTTATCACCATGAAATTAGTGAAGCAACACTATAATAATCTAAATTAATAATAATTAATGAGTAATGTTAATAATGTGTTGATGAAAAGGTTGTGATATTCATAGCTAGATATATGTAACAACTATGGGTTACAACAATTGCAGGAAACGGAAAGTAAGTAAATATTACAATTGCTAGAAAGGATAAACTAAAGATTACAACAAAACTGGAAATCAAGAATGAAACAAACTCCTTGTGTGATTTGCTGAGTCGAGTGATGACACTCTATCTTTAAGACAAGATTGCCCCGTATATCTCCTTTTACGTTGTCGAACAATAGTCTCCCAAGATACAACAACAACTTAACAACTGAGCAAAGGAAACTCAAGTGTTACTCCTGAAGAACTTTGAGTGTAGTAAACTTTCTAGAGAGGAAGAAGAAGATGTTAGAAAATTCTGTAAATATTTCTAAGTGTAGTGTTCAACAATTGAGCCGAAGGCCTCAATTTATAGTGTAAGGAGATGACCCCTCAACTAGCCAACTAATGGCCTTTAATAGCCAATGTAATGACACTTATTGAGGGGTTACATTCAGCCAAATAATGGCTGAATTCATGTGTCAAGTAATGGAGATTCAATGCTCCAAAACCAGCCCAAAGGTCAGAATTTTCCAGCTTTCCGTCATAACATTCTACCTCCGAAGCGCCGCGGCTCTGTGAATTAGCATCGCGGCACCGCGGCTCCAGTGACTGGCCACCAAATTAGCACCATGGCTCCCTTCTTACCCTAAAAAGCAGGGACACCTTACGTTCTTGAACCGATAACCATCTTTCGGCTAAGACGGTGTTGCGCCGCGGCGCTTCACGGCTCCGCGGCGATTTTCGACTCGTTTCATCTTATACTTCGTACACTTCTTCCTTCGTTTACCAACGTGGAATACTTTGTCATTTGGCCAATAACCATCCATCATTCTATGTCTCAAACGTATTACATACATACCAATATCTCTTTCACTAATGAAATTTGCGATACTTGGCACTACATGTGCACGTGTATGGAAACGACATTTCTGACGTGCGGGCCCCCAATTGTTTGAGTCATAAATAATGAGATATACTTAATTCCACATTAGTAAATTTTCAACAATCCCCTCTTGAAAGATATTTTGGCGCACTTACATAATGCCTTTTCTAACAATCTTTCAGCGGACCGATGTTGCATCTGGATAGGTAGCTTCCGCTTTGAACCTTCCATAGTTGAATGCCATCGGACTTACTTACTGCGCGGTGAATGTGATGTCTTGAACCGTCAGTGTTTAGTGTAAGCCAAGTCAACGGTACCAACACAACAACTCCCCTTACTCTGTTCTTCGTAATGTTTTATCCGTTGTGGCCGTGGACACTTCTTGGATTCTTAAGTACGTTCATTTGAGGCGGCCTATTCTCGCACTTAAATAGGTGGTATCCTACAAGGTATCCTGCTGTACCCCACTTTATAAGTGTTAGGAACCATTAAAAGTTTCCCCAAACCTAACCTCAACCGGTGAGGATCATTAAAGGTTTTGGAAACTTAACCTTTACCCGCACTGCAGATAGAACTTATAGTCTACCGCGGGAACGACTTTAGATTTGGTGTTTCTTTACATAAATCACTATCCGAAGTGCTCATGCTTCCACCAAAGCGCTCAACTGGACCTTTACAACTTAGTTTTCCCATTGAACCTAATTCCTGGGATCTCCAGTCAATAGGTTGGATTACCACCGTATTGGTCCTTATACCTTGGGTTTTAAGCCCATTTCCCTAGACAGGCAGAACATCTGAGCTTTGGGTATACCCTTTGTCAGTGGGTTCGCTATGTTATCCTTTGATTTTATGTAATCAATGGATATTATACCCGTGGTGATCAGCTGTCTAACGGTCTTATGTCTCCGTCGAATATGACGAGACTTGCCATTGTACATAGAACTCCGTGCCCTTCCTAGAGCCGACTGACCGTCGTAGTGGATCATTACAGAAGGTACGAGTTTGTCCCAATAAGGAACATCCTCTAAAAAGTCGTGAAGCCACTTAACTTCTTCTCCTACTTTTTCTAAAGTGATAAACTCCGATTCCATCGTGGATCGGGCGATGCAAGTTTGCTTAGATGATTTCCATGACACAGCCCCACCACCAATTGTAAATACATACCCACTGGTAGACTTGGTGTTCTCTATATCAGATATCCAGTTTGCATCACTGTACCCCTCTAGTACAAATGGATATCTCGAATAATGTAACCCGTAAGTTGTGTGTATTTCAGGTATCAGAGTACCCGATTCAACGCCTTCCAATGATCATTACTTGGATTACGGGTAAACCTAGCCAATTTGTTGACTGCATAAGCAATATCAGGTCGGGTGCAGTTTGTTATGTACATCAAACTCCCAATCACCTGTGCATATTACTCCTAGCATACGGGCGCACCACAATTTTTATCAAGCTTTTAATTTCTATCCATTGGTGACTTAATAGGCGAACTGTCAAACATCTCAAACTTTATCAACACATCCTTGATGTAGTGAGACTGAGATAAGACCAGTCCGTCAGACGTCTTAGAGATCTTTATCCCTAAGATGACATCTTGATACCCATATCCTTCATGTCGAAGCATTCTTTTCAACATGTTCTTAGTCTCTAGAATCACGCTAGGACTGCTCCCTGTGATCAACATGTCATCTACATACAAGCATATCATGACGAACGAGTCAGAGTTACCTTTCATGTAGACAAATTTGTCACACTCATTAATGGCGAAACCCTTCGATAGTAGAGTACTATCAAATTTTTTGTGCAATTGCTTCGGGGCTTGTTTCAGCCTGTACAGAGATTTGACAAGTCGACAGACTTTCTTCTCTTGCCCTGGAACCACATACCCCTCGGGTTGTTCCATATAGATTTCTTATTCCAAATCACCATTTAAGAAGACTGTCTTGACATCCATTTGATGTATCTCAAGGTTACGCAACGCTGTGATCACAATAAACACTCGTATAGACGTCATCCTAGACACCGGGGAGTACGTGTCAAAATAGTCAAGACCTTCCTGCTGCCGATAGCCTTTAACTACCAACCTGACCTTGTACTTATCTATAGATCTATCTGCTTTATACTTCTGTTTGAGTATCCATTTACAACCCAACAGTTTATTTCCCGGAGGAAGATCAACCAACTCCCAAGTATGGTTATGTAGGATGGAGTCTATTTCACTCTCAATAGCTTTTTTCCAGAGTGGTGCCTCTAGAGTTGACAATGCTTCAACAATTGTCCTTGGTTTTTCATCAACCATATAAGCTACAAAGTCAGGACCGAAGGATTTATCCTTCCTGGCCCTTTTACTTCGCCTTGGTTCCATCTCTGGAGTTTCCAAGTTCTGAGAATCTGGAACACTAGATTTCAGATATTCAGCCACTTCGAAGTCCTCTAGATCTGAACCATCTAGATCTGGGCAGTCAACGACTCCCAATTCCTGAGAGATTTGTTCATAACTTCATTTGTGAGAGGTTATGTCTTTTTCCTTTCTAGGAAAAGTATCCTCAAAGAATTGAGTATTCCTTGATTCCATGATTGTACCCCCATGGATATCTGGAATATCTAACTTATGCACTAAGAAGAGATAAGCACTACTGTTATATGCATATCCGATGAAAATGCAATCTACAGTCTTAGGCCCAATCTTGACCTGCTTTGTCTTGGGTACTTCAACCTTTGCCAGACAACCCCACACCTTCAAATATTTATAGGTGGGTTTCTTTCACTTCCATGATTCATATGGAGTTTTGTCCTTACCCTTATGTGAGACTCTGTTAAGAATTGTATTAGCGGTAAGGACGACTTCTCCCCACATATTTTGAGGAAGACCGGAATTGATGAGCAAGGCATTCATCGTTTCCTTCAATGTGTGGTTCTTACGTTCCACCACACCGTTCGACTGAGGTGAGTATGGAGCCGTAGTTTGATGAACAATGCCTGATTCGGCACAATATTCCTCAAATGGCGCTACATATTCTCCCCCTCTATCGCTACGAATGAATTTAATCCGCATGCTTAGTTGGTTCTCAACTTCTGCTTTGTAACGTCTGAACGCTTCAAAGGCTTCATCTTTACTTTTCAACAAGTAAAGGTAACAATACCTTGTGCTATCATCAATGAATGTCACAAAGTACTTGTTCCCCCTCTAGTTTGTGCAAACTTTAAATCACATATATCTGTGTGAATAAGTTTTATAGGAGTGGTATTCCTTTCGATGGATCGAAAAGGAATCTTTGTGAGTTTTGCCTCTAAGCACACCTCACACTTATGTTGAGGGTTTACGTCGATAGACGGCAACAACTCCAACTTTACCAACCTTTGGATGGGCTTGTAGTTAACATGTCCTAATCTATGATGCCATAAATTAGAGGACTCAAGCAAGTAAGAAGAAACTTCAATATTATTGCTTGTACGTATTACAGACATGGCGTTAACTTTGAAGAGGCCTTCACAGATAAAGCCCTTTCCCACAAACATTCCATTCTTGGTGATTACAAATTTATTAGACTTAAACACTAGCCCAAAACCAGCATTAACCAATAAATGAACTGAAATTAAATTTCTTCTAATCTCAGGGACATGCATCACCTCCTTCAGAGTGAGCTCCTTTCCAGAAGTCATCTTCAGGACTACCTTTTCTACCCCCAGCACGTCAGAGGAAGCATTTTTACCCATGGACAACTTCTTATTTGTAACTGGTGTATAAGTGGAGAAGGCATCTCTATTGGAACAGATGTGTCTTGTAGCACCTCCGTCCATCCACCATTGCATAGGATTCTCAACAAGGTTTGCTTCAAGCACCATCGCTGAGAACTCCTCAATCATGTCGTCCAGAAACCTGTCTTTGTTGACGTTAACCTGTGCCTTGCTCTTAGCCTTGGCCTTCTCTTGTTGCTCAGTCTTGAGCTTGCGGCAGTCCTTGATCATGTGACTAGGTTTCCTATAATGGTGACAGTTTCCTTTGAACTTCTCCGCTGCTTGGGTCTCCCATAGTGGTGGTCATTTCCTTTGTTTTGAGTTTCAAGTAACTCATAAACTCATTCCATGATGGAGGTAACTTTTCAATCAGTGATGCAACCAAAAATTGCTCATTTGGTTTCATACCTTCCAAATCCAGGTGATGTAGAATCATTTGGAATTCCTGAACTTGGGACATCACAGTTTTGCTAACCACCATTTGAAATTTCAGGAATTTCCCAATGATGAATTTCTTAGTACCTACATCTTGTGCGTTGTACTTCTTTTGCAGTTTTTCCCATAACTCTTTGGCAGTGCCTACGGTGCAATACACCGTGTAGAGTGGGTCTGACAATTAGTTCAAAATATAGTTCTTACACATGAAATCATCATGACTCCATGCATCAAGAACCATCTTCATGCCATTAATGACATAGATACCTTGGACCTCTTCAGCTGTTTTAGTAGGCAAAGGGTCCACTTCATCTCCAGCTTGTGGAGGATCTTCTATTATGAAACGAGCCATTCCTATAACAGTCAGATAGAATAACATCTTCTGTTGCCATCTCCTGAAGTTGGAGCCCATGAAATTTTCAAGGCGTTCATGGTGGAGTCCATCGGGTGGACGAACGTCAACGTTCCCTTGAGCAGCAGAAAAGGCGTTGGATGAGCCTTGAGCAGCCGAAAAGGCATTGGGTAGTGGGGAAGGCAGATGGGTTGCCTTGAGTAATAGTAGCAACAAAATCAGAAGCGATTTGTTCTTTTTCAGTCATCTTTCTAAGCACTTACAACAATCTTGTCTTAAAATTGTGGGTTACAATAATTGTAGGAAACGGGAAGTAAGTAAATATTACAATCGGTAGAAAGGATAAACTAAAGATTACAACAAAAATGGAAATCAATAACGAAACAAACTCCTTGTGTCATTTGCTGAGTCGAGTGATGACACTCTGTATTTAAGACAAGATTGCCCCGTATATCTCCTTTTATGTTGTCGGACAATAGTCTCCCAAGATACAACATCAACTTAACAATTGAGCAAAGGAAACTCAAGTGTTACTCCTGAAGAACTTTGAGTGTAGTAAACTTGCTAGAGAGGAAGAAGAAGATGTTAGAAAATTCTGTAAATATTTCTAAGTGTAGTGTTCAACAATTGAGCCAAAGGCCTCAATTTATAGTGTAAGGAGATGATCCCTCAACTAGCCAACTAATGGCCTTCAATAGCCAATGTAATGACGCTTATTGAGGGGTTACATTCAGCCAAATAATGGTTGAGTTCATGTGCCAAGTAATGGAGATTCAATGCTCCAAAACCAGCCCAAAGGTCAGAACATTTCAACTTCCCATCACAGCATTCTGCCTCCGAAGTGTCGTGACCCAATTAGCACTGCGGCTCACAAACTCAATGCCTATTTTTTTTACATTCTTCACTATTATCTATTAGAGTTTACACTTGGTTATGTGTGATCCTCTTCAATTCTTAGTGACTAAGATTTTACCATCTTCAATTTTCAATGCCTATTTTCTACATTCTTCACTAGCTATCGTATATTAGAATATATACCTGATCTAGTGGCAACGTGTGACCTTTTTTAATTCTTAGTGGCTAATTAAGTATGATCCTCTTCAATTCTCAGTGCATATTTTTTACTTTCTTCATTACCGTCTACTAGAATATACACATGATCTAGTGGTTTTATGTCACCCTCTTCAGTTCTTAGTGGCTACGTGTGACCCTCTTTGTTCTCAGTGCATATTTTTCACTTTCTTCACTATCGTCTATTATAATATACATCTTCTCTAATGGTTAAATTTGAGCCTCTTCAATTCTTAATGAATAAAATGTGACGCTATTCAGTTCTATGTACATATTAACATGGAAAAAAAGTGAAGCACATAACAAAAAAATTACAAAACAAATGTAGCCAAAAAGAAGAAAAAATTGAAACTATGAGGTTGTAAGGAGGGGAAGCTGGGGAAGGAGGGGTATTATTGTAGTTTTCGAGCGTCTCTCCCTGAGCAACGAGGTGGTGCAACAAAAATCCTATTGATTCTCCTATGCTACCGCTTGTTCTCATTTATCGTTGTACAAGATATATGATGGATATTCCAAAAGTTACACTCAAGTTGTCGCACACCCTGTCATAGCGTAATGATGTTGGTATTGATATATTATAGACCTGAATAAAATTATTATATATAACTTCTGGCAGTGCCTTCTTCTTCCTTTTGGACAAAAAACTGCTATAATTTGATCTGAAATCATAACAAATCTTAACCAAACTGCTTCAAATTTCAGATATTTACTCCCTTTGACGTTCTTGTTCTTTTGAGATATCACCCACTCGAAATAGAGCTCATTTACGGTAATTCAAAGTTTGAACAATCATCTTCTTCAACCTTGAGAGATGCTATAAATTAATCCAAAACCATGTCAAATGAAACTGCTTCAAATTTCAGATATGAATTCTCTTCGATATTTCATTTTTTTTTGAGTTATCACCCACTCAAAATGAAACTCGTTTGCGCTAACCCACACTTTTGAACTAGAGCTTTGAAGTTTTATTAATGGCCGTCAATGGCTACTAACTCATTCTTCACATTTTTCAGTAACCAAATGTATATATACTTCAAGTTTAACTTTGAACAATGATTACACACATAAAAGATGAAGTAATGGGAGAATTTGGAGAGTAAAAGAATGATTTAGGGGAATAAGAACTTGGAAGAAGAAAGAGGAACAAAAAGAGAAAGAAAGAAGGGTTATTTTGAAAAGTTTAAAATTAACCCCAAGATTTTAAAAATACAAAAAGGCCTCCGTGTATTTGCTAATCCTAGCATTAGAAATTTTTAGGACGGAAAAAAGAAAAAGAAAATCAATGTCCTGACTCCTAATTAAAAACTTTAAAGGCCTTGCCACCTGAATCCTCCGATTCATATGCACTTGTCAGACACTATGAACTACTTGCTAGAGGTACAACTTAGATAAGGCAAGAACGTGTAGTATACAAAAGTGCCTACATTTTAATTTATAGAAGCTCCATTTCTATTTTATATGATATTATTTTTATTTATATTTAGTTTTTATATATTTTAATTATATCAATTTAACCACAATGACATTATCTTATATAAATGGCATGATTTGTTGAATACCGTTACACTCTTAAGTTGCTTTTGTTATGTTATACCTATTTTGTTTATGTGTCAAACATATTTTTTTTTCTTAAATTAATATTTCGTGAAACACTAAAACTACAGAATCCCGGATAATGATACATCTCAGATTTTCCTTTCTATTATCGTACATGGTACATGTATTGGGTAGAAACGCCTTCGGGAACGTTAGCGTATTCGAGAAGTTTGATGGCTCCGGAACCTTAGTACATTTGTCTTCTACTCCCAACGACCCCTATCTCATCATCCCTCCTAGATCAAAGTGTCACGACGCGCGTGAGTACTATAATGTCAGTATGCTCATGTCATCATAACTTTAGAGGGGTATAATAGTCTAGTTTTATCTTATTTATGCAAGACTTAGAAGAGAAGGAGGATATATTTTATTCTCTCTAAGCCTACACTTGTATCTAAGATCTCTCTCAAGTAATATACCCTACGAAGCTCTTGTTCATTATCTTCACATTATTACTTCCGAATCTAACTTATTTGTTCATTTCACTTGTCCATTCTTATTAGCATTTAGCCTTTTATTTTGTATACTGATAATCGAACTCGTGACATCGGACTTACTAAAGAGGGTTTCCAGATCGGATATAACCTACTTATCTTTAAACCCTAAAAATACAAATCCCTAACTGTGTTGTTGGTTAGAATCATTTTGACTTGAAAACAGTTTGGCGTCGTCTATGGGGATATATAGTTCCTGTGTTGTCTCGATCTATAGATGATCTTTTGAAAAAACATAAATGAAAATGCCACACTCAACGAGAAAAAGGAAAGAATTATGTCAGGTCAAAACAACATTGCTCACGGATTCCAGGAACTCACAGAGGAACATGTACTTATCAAACATCGAAACCTGTCAGATCAGTCAAAACATCACAGATGAAGTTGGAGGAAATGATAGCCCCCCCGAATTAAACCCTTAAATGAGGTAGACGTTCAGAGCACACGGCTCAAAGAGCGATACCCCAAGAAAAGAAAAAGACACGGGCACTCCAAAGTGGAGGGGATGTTCAAAGTAGAGGGTATCCACTCGAAAGCCGCCTTAGCCACAAGTTTAGCAGCAAAAAGCACTATAATAGAGGGCATGGAAAAGTTTTTGAACTTGTTATCCAAGGAAACACCGGATAGCTGCCCGACTGACGATATGAAAGCCGCGGGAGCACTCAGTGCGCCTGTGACAAATGTGAAAAGAACAAAGGCTACAGCGCCCGAGAAAGACCCGTAAGACATGCTGCGTAAGAAAATGAACTCCCCAAGTGGATGAGTCAGATTCCCGGGTACGACTGGACATAAATTACCGAAATTGGATTACCAAAACGAACCCAAAAATTTGGTAATTCGGTATTCGATACAATATTCGGAATAAAATTACAAAATTGTGAAATTTAGATTTGGATTTGGTATGAGACATTAATACCATTCGGTATTTGGTATTTCCCGAATACCAAATTATTTAGTAAAACTATGGGGTTTCTTCATCTTTTTCCTCTTTTTCCATGCTCTTCTTCACTTCTTTTTTCCATATGCTCTGCTTGTCCTAAGACTATGCTTCTTCGATTTGAATATGAAAGAGATATACACATTTAAAGTTATATGTATTTCCTTATTCCAGAACTATGAATCATTAATCTCTCTATTCTTTTTCTTTTTTATATTTTTTAGCTTTCTAAGAAAATTATATCTAGCACACATAATGTTCGGCTGGCCAAAACTTTAGTGATTGCATTAGTTTGTGCCCTACATTTCAAGTCCACATACTGATTTTTCTCTTAAAAATATTCTATATGAGTTTGCAATCATGGCTCCTCAAGTAAATGATTCTTTATTATTAATAGTTTCTCTCTTGAATGGTAAATCCCGAATACCATACCAAAATTTACCAAACCAAAGATTGATTTACCGAACCAAACCAAACTTTTTTGGTTCGGTATTTGGTGTCTACTTTGTATTACCGATTACCGAACCCTAACATTAGAGATACCGAACCTAATACCAAATGCCCACCCCTATTCCCGGCGTTCCCCATGTGTTGGAAGGGGCTAGGGCAAGGAAGTACGAGAAGCTACCTTACAAGGAAGAAGCGGCTTCGGAGCCCATCCCAAAGAATTTCAAAATGCCTAACATACCCAAGCATGACGGCACCACAGACCTGGATGAGCACATAGTGACCTTTGAGGCATGGTCACTGGACATGACTTGAGTAACATCAGATCAAATCAGTCATGCTGAAGAAATTTAGCCAAACACTCACAAAGAGATCACTTTCTTGGGATACTCTCTTACCTAAGAACTCTATTGATTCTTTTGCTACTCTTGCAAATACATTTGTTAAAGCCCACGCTGGGGCCCGGAGGGTTTAAAATCATAATGAAGACATTTTCATGGTGAAGCAGAGGAAATATGAGTTTCTTCGCAGCTTCATGGCACATTTTCAACGGGAGAGGATGGTGCTACCCGCAATCCCTAAGGATTGGGCTGCCGCAGCATTTACTGACGAATTGAATGTCAATAGTTCAGATGTGTCAATGAAGTTAAAGGAAAGTTTGAGGTAGTTCCTAGCCAAGTCCTGGAACAAAATGAATAAAAGATATACCACCAAACGAGAATAAAAGATGATCATAGGGCCGGCGCCCGGACGGAAGATGGGGGAGCACAGAAGGGGAGACCCTGGAACATTTCCCCCTAGAGGCAAAGGGACCCCAGAGGTTGGTATGAACTATATTCAACTCGACTTCTACCCAGACATGAAGGTTGGCTGAATAAGCCAAGGTATGATCAGGGTCAGCCTAGGAGAGAGAGAGAGATGCCGCAGAAAAAGTCCACGAATGACTTAGGGCCGCCCAGCGTAGCCTCCTACCACTTTAATGTATAGGCCGTGGATCTGGTCATGGCGATAAAGATTATGAAGAAAGTTTGGTTCCCAGTAGTAATTCGATCCAACCCACACAAGCGGGCTGCGGACCTAGAGCTCTGGTGCGAGTTTCACAGGATCCTGGGCTACTGAACATAAGAATGCAAACACTTGAGATATGAGGTAGAATACCTACTAACAAGGGCGAATTTTATGGAATTCTTTAGTAGCTAATATAAATACGCCAAGGAAAGAAGGGACTAGGACTTTGTGGGAACGCCCAACGCAGTAGGGGGAGATCAACATGATCGCTAAAGGAAAAATAGTCGAGGTAGTGTCTCAGATATATTAACACGAGAGGCCACCTTCATCTAGAAAAAAGACGAGGGTTGAGCCCGAAGACCCCATCACATTCAACAAAGAAGAAAGGGAAAGCATTGAGAGACCGTACGCCAATGCCTTGGTAATTTCTATACAAATATTTCAATTTAACATTAAGCGTGCACTTGTTGACCCAGGTAGCGCTATGAACGTTGTTCTACTCTGGGTAATCAAGGAAATGTAGCTGATCAGAAAAATGGTCCAGTCATAAATGTCTTAACTGGTTCATCCTGTCCAGTGAAAGAACCTACGAACAGATTGAGTTGGTCACCCATGTGAATGGAGTCTCGATGAAGGCCCTAATCGACGTTCTCGAAGGAGGAATGCCTTACAACCTGGTAATGGGGATGCCTTGTCTACACGTCATGAAGGTAGTCCCATCTACCTTTCATTTCATCAGGTCATGAAATTCCCAATGCCTTAGGGAACAACTGAAGTACGGGGAGATACCAAACCCGATCAAAAAGAAATCACCTTGGTCACTGATAAAGGAAAACCAATTGGGAACGATATCTAGCAATAACAAATGCCCCATTTCGGGATTGATCTGGAAATTGAGCAGGGAATGGGATCGGTCAAAAACCAGTATCCAGAGGATAAGACAGATCTCATTCCCTGGGGATTTGCCCACCAGAGGAGTCAACACACAGCGAGATCCATATTGGAAGAAATTGAGCTAACTACTTGTCATTCATTCTAACCTAAAGAGCAGGTATACTTGTGCTCGGGTTAAGCCCCAAGTTTCAGGAAAATTTAATTAAATTTTTAAACAATAACATGAGGAGCTTCACTTGGTCAGGAATGGATGTTACAGGTGTGCCCCCAGAACTGGCCATGCACAAACTGAATATCAACTCAGAATGCCAGCCCGTTGAACAAAAAAAATGGCCAGTGTCTGCAGAACATAGCCAATTTATCAAAGGAGAAGTGTCCAAACTCATCAAGGTGTGAATGTTCTGAGAGGCAAAATATCTATACTGGCTAGCGAATGTAGTGTAACTTCCTAAGAAACCCAATACTTTCTAAATGTTCTTAGATTTAAAAGATTTAAACAAAGTGTGAGGAACTCATACTCCATGCCCCGCCTGGACTATGTTGTCGACGCAGTGGCCGGACACGAGTTGCTTAGTTTCCTGGACATCGCTACAGGGTTCGATCAGATATGGTTAGACCTACTAGAGCAGGAAAAGACTTCAATCATAATGAAGCACGAGACCTATTGTTATAAAGTCATGTTGTTTGGCTTGAAAAATGTAGGGACCACTTTCCACTAACTAACCCAGCGGATGTTTCAACATCTATTGGGTTGAAGTATGGAGGTTTACTTAGATGACATAATTGTTAAATCTCTGAAAACAGATGAACATATTAGACATTTGTAGGAAGTATTTGAGATCCTCCGTGAATATAACCTTAAGCTGAATTCATAGAGGTGTGCTTTCAGAGTCGGATCAGGAAATTTTCTATGATTCATAGTAACAAACAGGGGCATTGAGGACAACCCGGATCATATTCAGGCAATCAAGCAAATATCGGACGTACTTACTAATGCTCGAGAGGTACAACGATTAACTGGGAGAATAACTGTGCTTGGGAGATTCATATTGTAGTTGTCGGAAAAGTGTCAAAAATTCTTTGGTCTGCTAAAGAAAAATAAAGACTTACAGTGGACCATAGAATGCCAACAGGCACTGAAGAATTTGAAAAGATACTTGACAAACCCATCTCTACTCGTGAAGGCGGATGAAAGAGAGCTCTTGCTGATTTATCTAGCCATATTTAAAACTGCTATATGTGTTGTTCTTGTTCGAGAAGAAAAAGGTACGTAATCTCCTGTATACTATACTAGCAAGACTTTACTCGAGGTCGAAGCCCGCTATACTCACCTTGAGAAGCTAGCTCTGGACCTGGTAGTCGCATCTCGAAAACTAAGGCCATATTTTCATTTTCACCCCATCTGTGTAGTCACCACCTTCCCCCTAAGGAATATCTTGCACAAACCAGAACTCTAGGGCAGGCTAGCAAGCTGGTCAATTGAGATTTGTGGGTATGATATTATATATTGACTTCAGATTGCTATCAAGTCTCAGACCCTGACCGACTTTGTGGCTGGCTATTGTCCGAGCATGATGTCCCATGCTCATAGACGGTTTGGGAAATTAAAATAGCCTCCAAGGAATGGGTCCTGTATACGGATGGGGTCACAGTATGAAAGGCACCGGGCTGGGATTGTCTTGATCGCCCCCTCATGGGCCATGATCAAGAAAGCCATTAAATGTATTTCTTTGACTAACAATGAAGCTAAGTGTGAGGCCACAATTACAGGTTTGGAATTAGCTCGATGGCTTAAGGCAAAAAATATCGAGCCTAAAAGTGACTGACAGCTGATTATTGATCAAATACTAGGCAAGTGGCCAAAGATAGCCGAATGCATGAATACTTAAGCAAAGCCACTACTTTACTAACCCGATTCAGGAAATCGAAGGTGGCGCAGATCCCTCGAGAAATGAACTTTGAAGCCAATGCATTGGCTAACCTAGGCTCTTCGATAGGGGCAACTAAAGAAGAGTAGGAATCCGTGGTCCATCTCCTGTATTTAGTCCTAGATCCTGGCTTATATAAGGTAAACTCCACCATCTTGATATAGGACTGTCAGAATGACATCATCAACTATTTGCAGACCAGGACTCTCCTAGAAGACAGTAACGAGGCCCGGGCTTTAAGAGTCAAGGCGACCAGATATTGTATGCACCAAGGAGAGTTGTATAGAAGATCCTACCTCGGGCCCTTGGAAAAAATCTTAGGACCAACGGAGGTTGAATATGTGATGAAGGAGCTATACGAGGAAAATTACGAAAATCATTCCAGGTATGACTCATTGGTGAAAAAGATAATAAGGGTCAGCTATTATTGGTCACAAATGGAAGATGATGCCAAGGACTATGTACGAAAGTGCAAGAAGTGTCAAGATCACTCTTCTATGATACATCAACCCACCAAAACCACTCCATTTGGTAGTGGTCCCGTGGATATTCATGGAATGGGGGATGGACATCATTGGGCCATTACCGGGAGTTATAGGAATGGTGAGGTTCCTGCTGATCCTGACATACTATTTCTAGAAATGGGTAGAGGCTAAAGAGTAGAAAGAGGTCCAAGAGAAGCAAGTTATAGACTTTATCTGGGACCACATTGTTTATAGGTTCGGGATACCAAAAAAAATCACCTGTGACAATGGTTGGCAGTTCGTGGGAAAGAAAGTAACCAAATTTTTGGAGGGGTTGAACATCAAAAGAGTCATATCGTCACCTTATCACCCATGTGCAAATGGGCAAGTAGAGTCGACCAACAAAACTACCATTCAGACATCAAAAAGAGGTTGGAATGATCAAAAGGAAAGTGATCGGAAGAATTGTCGGGAGTGTTGTGGGCTTACAGAACCAAGGCCAAGACAAGCACCGCGGAAAACCCTTTCTCCCTAGTGTACGAAGCCGAGGCCCTGATACCCGTAGAAGTGGGAGAACCCATCTTCCGATATATCCAAATCACCAAAGAATCCAACAAAGAATCCATGGCAGTAGGATTGGAGTTATTTGAGAAGAGCAGAGAATTAACTTTTGTACATTTAGCTACACAAAAGCAGAGAGTAGAAAGGTACTTCAATAGCAAGATGAATTTAAGGCATTTCAAAATCGGGGACTACGTCCTCCAAAAAGTTACCCTTGCAATGAGGGATCCGAATGCGGGCAAACTGCTAGCAAATTGGGAGGGACCGTATTGAATCATGGGAATCGCAGGAAAAAGATCCTACCGAATCAAAGAAAAATCCTAAAAAGAACTAAAAAACAACTGGAACGCCAGTCACCTGAAGAGATTTTACCTTTGAAGAGAGGCAAGTATGTTTTTTCTTCAAAAAACATTTATGTTCGGTTAATTATCCCTTTCCTTGACAGGGACTTCCTATGAAACTGGAATTCCCCACCAGAGGGGACAAACACGAGTTGAACTCTTTTCCTTGGCCGAGGTTTTGAGGGGGATCTTCATAGCTACATGGAGGTCTCTTCAAGGACGGACTCGCTCAAACTGGGACTGCTGGCAATCACTATACTCGCTCGTTTCCTTTTTGTAAATCTTGTAAAAACCCCGAAAATGGATCATGTACTTACAGGATGAGTCATCCCCATAATCTTAAAATAATGAAATAAAAAATCCCTAACTCATTCTTGTTTGAGTTGTGTATTGAAAAACGTTGGGGGGAAAATAAACTCAGAAGCCACACGACCCCATAGAACTGCTTTAAACAATATGACACGGCCATAGAGCCTCCTCGCGTGCATGTTCTTTGAATCTTTTGTGCCTTTACATGGGGTTGCGACGTCTTCCCTATTAGCACAAAAAATGAAGTATCTTCCATCATTTCAAAATTGGATGTCTTAAATTCCAATTTCACGCTAGTATTCCCGGACGTGACATTCTCGGATTGGGTTAAGGCAATACGACCTCAAACACAAAATGCAAGAATTACACAGGCGTGCGCGGATTGTCTAACCTTGGCTTAAAAAAACAAACACTCAAATATTAGCATAGTTTCAGTAGACGGGCACATCGGTCATGCCTCGACGGTTAAGTGAAAATTAAAAAGCCAACAGGTCATTATGTGATCACAATTGTTGCAAAAAACAAAGCGCATCTTAAAGCGTGAAAAAGCAAAATGAAAGGCAAACTAGCCATTGTCATTTACACCAAAGGAGCGTGAAACGCCCATACAATAACATTTATTTTGTTTGCGGGGCATATTGGCCCCAAATATCCAACAAAACATTGCGCAAAGGCTCAACGCTAAAACAACAAAGGGCATAGGGGCCCAAAAATATCCATCGGTCACCACATGGCGCGTAGGCTAAAACAAGCTATAAAAAAGCATATACCATAGGGCACGCATGTCCATAAAAACACTCATTAAAAGGGCATACAAGCCTATCACAAATTTTCTAAAGCTGAAGGAAATAACACCAACCACCAGCATTGTTGTTGATTATTGCCGTAGGAACAGATCCTTAGAAGGCCCCCAAGCCAATGACCAGAGGCTCAAGACGTACAAAGATAAGTCGGGTGTGTGTGTGTGGGGAGGAACACCCTATCCACTAGAGGAGCCAACAAATGCATTGGAGGAGGGAGGTGTCTCTTCATATGATTCATCTATGTTAGCCTTAACCAAACTTAAATCAGCCTTTTCATCTACAGGGGCCGAGGGGACTTTGATCTCTCCCACATCTAACCCTTGGAGGACCTCGAAACGAGTCTGGAGGATAGCATAGTCCTGAAGCAAGATAGCCCTTTGTTGATCAGCCTTCCAATGATGTATCAACCACAAGTTGTGGGCTTAGAGTCGGACACGGGAATCCTCAAGCACTTGTACCCATGCCTTAGCAGCATCACAATCAAGCTCTGCCTGGACCAACCTTTCTCGTATCAATTGGCGAGCCTGAGTCATGGTTTGGAAGGTCTCCTCTTGAATTACTAAAGCTTGCTTAGCCTCTTCCCACCTACCCTCCAAGGTGGTCCTCCACTCCTGGAGATATCTATACTTAAACCAGAGTTGGGCAACCTCTTTCCAGAGGCGTTGATTCTCATCTGTCAGCCTCTTCACATCCTGAGAAGATGAAGGCATATTCTTGAAAAGCTCGATGGTCGAAAAAATGATGGCATGCTCCTGAAAAAGGTTAGACGGAGTAAACTTAGCCCATGTACTCATGCTAAAAGTAAAGGGTGCAAGGAAAAAAACTCGAGTTACTTGAAGAATGATTCCCACAAGATGAACAAGAGAGGCTTCCAAGCCGAGGTCAGATAGAATAGCAGGGGGGAGGAACCGAAGGGCCATCACCTGCATCTCCACCCTTTATGCTCCTGAGTTGTCATTCACTAACTCCCGATTCCCTGACGGCTTCGGTAGAGGGGATCCCTGCGTCCCTGGGTGCTGTGGCTTCTTCTTCATCATCCTCCACACGGACGACCTTATGCATCTCCTCCCTCCAATACTCATTAAGCCGGCAGTGCGTTCTCACACAGGAGCTGATCCCAGAGGTAGATACCCAGTATTATCTGGAAGTACATACTTCCTACTCTCCATGGCCTCCATGACGACCCTACCAATGCGATCTAGAGCCTCATCTTGGGAGGGACCTTCCTTGCCGAGCCCCCTAGGGTGGGGAGACCTTTAAGAAAAAGAGCAGATAAAGAAGTTAGGGTAACATATCGACGCACAGTCAGTAAACAAATATCAGTGAAATAAGACTCACCATGACTTTTCCCTTCCACTTGTCAGCATAAATGGCTCTTTAAGTCCGCTCATCACCATGAGAGGCGTGAAGCAGGCCTATACACAACCGAAGATATCAGGCAAGGGCTCAGGGACCACTGGGGCCACTGAAAGAATAAAAATAGCATAGTTAGGAAAGAAGTAAGAGAAATACAGGAAACGGAAGTACGAACAATTACGAACATTGTTCCATTGCTCCGGAAAAGGGCCACAATCGGTGTCATGGAGACGATGGGTATGAATAATCACAAACTGATCACACTATCCCGGGTCGTGATTATCTTCAGCATTGGTAATAATGGATATAGAGCCCTAGAAATCTAAGTTAATCATTTCCCCGCGGAGCTCTGTCACGACCCAATCCGGAGGGTCGCGACGGGCACCCGGACCTTACCTGTCGGGTACCACTACCCATACAGTCCACATCTAATCATAATTAATTAATCACGGCCAAAAGGGCTGTCCCCCAATACTTTACCGACATATGAAAATAGTATGTAAAATCTTAATTAGAAAACGAACTTATATATATATACATCCCCAAGGCCGACAAGGCCATACAAGACTACTACACACAGGACACATGTCTACAATCCTCTAAAGAGTATGTGACATGAAAAGGTCAGGACAGGGCCCCGCCATACCCATATACACATGCAAAAATATACCATACCAAAATTAGACCGATACTTCGAAACAAGGGGAGTGCTCCAAAATCCGCTGGGTCATCAACCTACTAACGTGGATCGTCTCCTTGCCTACGTGAACCCGCGGGCATGAAATGCAGCGTCCCCCGATAAAAGGGACGTCAGTACGATTGATGTACCGAGTATGTCAGGAATGATCAATAGTATAACAGGAATATAACAATAAACTAAAACAGAAACAACCGACAGAAGCAGCCGACCAGTAGTAAACACCTCTTAGGGTCACAATATGCCTAAATGTTATGCACAATGCGAATGCGGTACACACACACACACACACACACACACACACATATATATATATATATATATATATATATATATATATTGGCCACACAAGGGAATCTTCCTTTCCATAACAGCCTCTGTGGGCATCATTTCATTATCATATTGGTCACACAAGGGCAACAATATTGGCCTCACATGGGCATCTTCCTTTTCCCCATCCCTAATATATATATATATATTGATACCATATAGTAGTGTATATAACAGATATGGGTCCAGGGTAATACATGAATATAATGAAAATGAAAATGCATAAATGACGATGAAACACTCTGAACTTATCGGATAACATAATATCCTTGTATCTTCGGCTAACATTGGAAATATTAACATCTTTTCCAGATACCTTAATAAGGATTTAGGAATATATTTAGACATGCTTTTAACATAGGAATCAATAACATTAACATTATTAACTACTAAGAGTAGAATAATTTATGGAACAATATTACGGTTACATTTCGTACTTAGAACATGCCAAAAAGAAGGAAATAATTTTCCTTAACATACCTCGATTCACGTTCTTGGAAATGACTATGATGGGTTAATCTCCCTTTAAATCTTAATCTCAAGTCCATGCTTAAAATAGAGTAAACACGTTGTTGTGTACACCTTGTGCTATGCCTAAAATTACTAGGCAAGTTTCTCTAATTTTTGCTCTAAGTTTTGTGAGACAGAAAGAGCATTTTGATAAATGTTTTGGTATAGGATTTCATCTAGGCAGCAAAATGACTTCATCCTATTAATGTTAAGGACGAGATAGCACTCCCCCTTAAACACATGTCATCTCCAACTTAAATGTAATGCCACCCTAATTTATCTACTAACACGTAATACAACCTCTAATTTTGCATGCACCTAGTGGATTCATTGTCACTTAAGTAATTCACTTAAATATTACACGTAACCATCCCCACTAATTTGTTAGTCACCCACTAACTCTTGTCCCCCACATTATTAATCAATCACACACGTAATTAATTTTGTGATCCCAATTCACTTAAATCTTAATGATTTATAAAATCCTCATATACGTAATATCATAGTTTTGTGACATGACACTAGTCCATAACCCCTTTGGGGATATACAACTATTATTATTAATCTCTATCGTCACACTTATTAAGTCCTAAATTATTTTGGACTTTTATCCTTTTATATACTAAACCCTTGATGTGCATATCTTCATATAAAAAATTTCCTCAGCCTCAAGTTTACTTGCATACGTCTAGCTGTTCAAACCATCACCCGAAATTACGGGATGTTATATCCTTCCCCCCTTAGAAGAATTCATCCTCGAATGTTGGGGTGACATATCTAATCCCCGTTACGTAGCCCGAAAATACAACTACCTTTTTCACGGGCATAGAAGGTAACATACATCACTACATTAGACCTCACATGGTACGCAAGCATTAATTATACTATCAGGAATTAGAATTCACCTTATGCTTCTCTTGGAACCTCGACGTTGGTCTGGAATAGGTATGGATACTTGTGCATCATTTCCTCTTCCACCTCCCATGTCATCTCTTCCATGTTTTTATTTCGCTACAGAACTTTCACGGAGGCTAATTCTTTAGTCCTCAGCTTGCAGACTTGTCGATCTAGGGTAGCAATAGGAACCTCTTCATATGATAAGTCCTCTGTAATCTTCACATCATCCATCGGTACAATCCGGGAAGGATCTCGAATACATGCTCTCAATATAGAAACATGGAAAACTGGATGAACAAACTCCAACTCCAAAGGCAAGTCCAATTCGTCAGCTACTTGACTAATTCGTCTAATTATGCGATATGGCCCAATATACCTTGGACTAAGTTTTCCTTTCTTCCCGAATCTCATCACACCCTTCATAGGCAAAATCTTCAAAAAAGACCCAATCATCTACCTGAAACTCTAAGTCTCACCGTCACACATCTGAATATGACTTCTTACGACTCTGAGCGGTTAACAACCATTCTTGGATAAGCTTCACCTTCTCTATGTCTTGGTGTGCTAAGTTAGTCCCAAATAACTCTGATTCTCCTACTTCGAACCATCTGATAGGAGATCTACACCTCCGTCTATACAAAGCCTCGTATGGAGCCATTTTAATGCTAGCATAATTACTTTTATTGTACGTGAACTCAATAATGGGTAAATGATCATCCAAACTTCTCTTAAAATTCAATACACAAGATCGTATCATGTCCTCGAGCATCTGAATCGTACGCTCGGCCTGCCCGTCTGTCTGAGGATGAAAAGCTATGCTAAGATTAACTTGGGTGCCTAAACCTTTTTGAAATGACTTACAGAAATTAGCTGTAAACTGTTCACCTCGGTCAAATATAATATAAATAGGAACACCATGAAGGTGAACAATCTCCTTAATATACATATCGCGTAGTCCTCGGCTGTATAGGTAGTTCTAACCGGCAAACAATGAGCTGATTTGGTCAGTCTGTAAACAATTACCCAAATAGAATCAAACTTACGATAAGAGCGAGGTAAACCCGTAACAAAATCCATATTAATCATTTTCCATTTCCACATCGGAATCTCAATATTCTGATTCAAGCCACTAGGCTTTTGGTGCTTTATTTTTACTTGCTGACAATTAGGACATTGGGCTACAAACTCTGCAATGCTTCTCTTCATGTTATTCCACCAATAGATATCCTTGAGATCATGATACATTTTAGTAGATCCAGGGTGAATGGAATATCGTGAGCAATGAACTTCCGTCATAATTCTATCTCGTAATCCCGCTATATTTGGAACACATAGATGGCCCTAGTTCTTGAGAATCACATACTCGTAAATCTCAAAGGTTGTGGTCTTCTTCTGTTGAATGCCTTCTCTGATTTTTCTCAAACTGGGTCTTCCCACTGTCATTCCTTAACTTCCGATATGAGGGACGATTCTGACATATTCTGAATCACCAAACCACCATCCTCCGCATCCATTAGTCGAACTCCCAAATTAGCTAACTAATGGAGCTCCCTTACTAACTTCTTCCTTTTGACCTGCACCGGCATCGAGCTGACCATTAATTTATGACTGAGCGCGTCTGCTACAACGTTAGCATTACCTGGATGGTATAAGATGTCCACATCATAATACTTCAATAATTCAAGCCACCTTCTTTGCCTCAAGTTCAACTCTTTCTGCTTAAATATGTATTGCAGACTGTTATGATCTGTGAAAATGACTACATGAACACCATACAAGTAGTGCTGCCAAATCATCAATGCATAGACATGTGCGGCCAACTCCAAATCATGTGTCAAATAGTTTTTCTCATGTTTCCTCAATTGCCTTGAAACATAGACAATCACTTTACCATGTTGCATTAGCATATATCCTAAACCTGCTCCCGAGGCATCACATTACACAACGTAGCCTTCTGGACCTTTTGGGAGAGTAAGGACTGGTGCCGATGTTAGTCTATCCTTTAACTCTTGGAAACTCCGCTCACAAGCATCGGACCACTGGAACTTTATGGCCTTTTGTGTCAACTTTGTTAATGGTGCTGAAATGGTAGAAAACCCTTCTAGAAACCTCCTATAATAATCGGCTAAGCCCAAAAAGTTGCGAACCTCTGATGGAGTCGTGGGCCTCAGCCAATTCTTTACCACTTCAATCTTCTAAGTGTCAACTTTTATACCCTCGTCTGACACTATATGACTAAGGAAAGCCACTAAATTCAACCAAAATTCACACTTGGAGAGTTTAGCATACAACTTATGATCCCGGAGCGTCTGTAGTACTATCCGCAAATTATCCACATGCTTTACTTCCGAGTGAGAGTAAACTAGAATATCATCTATAAATACTATAACAAATACATCTAGAAATGGGTGAAACACGTTGTTCATTAGATCCATAAATGCTGCTGGTGCATTTGTGAGTCCAAATGACATTACTAAGAACTCGAAGTGCCCATACCTTGTCCTAAAATCCATCTTCGGAATGTCATTCTCCTTAACCCTTAGCTGATGGTACCCTGACCTTAGGTCGATCTTTGAAAACCATCTTGCACCTTGTAACTGGTCAAACAAATCATCAATTTTGGGAAGAGGGTACTGGTTCTTAATAGTGTCTTTGTTCAGCTGCCGATAGTCAATACATATCCATAATAATCCATCTTTCTTTCGTACAAACAATACCGACGCACCCCAAGGAAATATGCTATGCCTAATAAAGCATTTTTCAAGTAGATCCTTTAATTCTTTGAATTCAGATGGATCTATTCTATAAGGAGGAATATATATGGACTGAGTGTCTGGCAACACGACTATACCGAATTCAATTTCCCTTTTGGGAGGAAGGCTTGGAAGTTCATCTGGAAATATATCAAGAAACTCATTAACCACCAGAATTGATTCAGAAGTAGGTAGTTCGGCATCGACATCCCTAGCCCAAACAAGATGGTATATACAACCTTTGGAGATCATCTTTCTTGCCTTAAGGTATGAAATAAAACTACCTTTTGGCAACGCCGTATTACCCTTCCACTCAAGGACTGGCTCTCTTGGGAACTGGAATCTAACACTTTGTTCGGCAATCAACATTAGCATAGCATGACGCCAGCCAATCCATGGCCATGATAACATCAAAATCAACCATTTCTAATTCTACCAAATCTGCTAAGGTCTGATGGCTACAAACTAATACTGCACAAATTTCGATAGATCCGTTTAGCAACTACCGACTTACCAACTGGTGTAGATACCACAAATGGATCTTTTATCAACTCAGGCTCCATACCAAATTTATAGGCAATGAAATGGGTGATATATGATAGATTGGAGCCTGAATCTAACAACGCATACACATTATGTGAAAATACCGATAATATACCTATAATGACATCAGGTGAGGACTCTTGATACTATCATCCCATCAATGCATAGGTGCGGTTCTGACCCCTACCTCTGCCTGGACAGAATAATGTCTGTTGACTTTGCCCTGATGAGCGTACTGAATGTGATGAAGCTGCTGTAGATCCAACCGGCTGGGCTCTAACACCTTCGCCTCTTGTCGGACATTCCTACCTGATATGACCAGGTTCACCACAACAATAACACACATTTGATCCTTGTTGGCACTACCCTGTATGAGCCTTACCACACTATTCGAATCGAGCCAACGAAGGCCTCATCTGAATAAAATCCCTTTATAATAAGACCCTAACACTCATGAACTCTAACCTAGTCTCGATTGAACATGCCGATCACCCCTCGACCTTGAGAATAGTAATAATGTGCTAGCTGTTGGGTAAGATGGTCATTTATAAATTTGTGGCCTGGGCCCACCTCTAAACCCCACCTACGAATCGTGCCCTCTTATGCTGGCCCTTATCACGTTCTCGATCTACCAGATGTTGCCTCTTAGGATCCTTTAAATTCTGTGCATAAGCCTGAATGAGAGCAATATCTATATTCGAATTCAGAGAAGCCATAGTACACTCGTTGACCAAGTGCAGCCCTAAGCCAGTAACAAACATATGTACCCGGTCACTCATCTCAGCTATAATTGTAGGAGCATAACACATATGGTGACGCGTATATAATGCCGTTCCCTTTTCCCCATCCCTTATATATATATTGATACCATATAGTAGTGTATATAACACATATGGGTCCAGGGTAATACATGAATATAATGCAAATGAAAATGCATAAATGACGATGACACACTCTGAACTTATCGGATGACATAACATCCTTGTACCTTCGTCTAACATTGAGAATATTAACATCTTTTCCAGATACCTTAATAAGGATTTAAGAATATATTTAGACATGCTTTTAACATAGGAATCAATAACATGAACATTCTTAACTACTAAGAGTAGAATAATTTATGGAACAATATTACGGTTACGTTTCGTACTTAGAACATGCCAAAAAGAAAGAAATAATTTGCCTTAACATACCTCGATTCACGATCTTGGAAATAACTATGATGGGTTAATCACCCTTTAAATCTTAATCTCAAGTCGACGCTTAAAAGTAGAGTAAACACATTGTTGTGTATACCTTGTGCTATGCCTAAAATTAATAGGCAAGTTTCTCTAATTTTTGTGCGACAGAAATAGCATTTTGATAAAAAATTTGGTATAGGATTTCGTCTAAGCAGAAAAATGACTTCATCTTGTTAATGTTAAGGACGAGATAACACTCCCCCCCTTAAACACATGTCATCTCCAACTTAAAGTAATGTCACCCTAATTTATCTACTAACCCGTAATACAACCTCTAATTTTACATGCACCTAGTGGATTCGTTGTCACTTATGTAATTCACTTAAATATTAAACGTAACCATCCCCACTAATTTGTTAGTCACCCACTAACTCTTGTCCCCTATATTATTAATCAATCACACATATAATTAATTTCGTGATCCCAATTCACTTAAATCTTAATGATTTATAAAACCCTCATATACTTAATGTCATAATTTTTTGATATGACACTAGTCCATAACCTCTTTGGGGATATACAACTATTATTATTAATCCCCATCATCACACTTATTAAGTCCAAAATTATTTCGGAGTTTTATCCTTTTATATACTAAACCCTTGATGTGCATACCTTCATATAACAAAATTTCCTCGGCCTCAAGTTTACTTGCATACGTCTAACTGTTCAAACTATCTCCCATTATTACTGGATATTACAAGCTCGTAGGCGGAGTAGAGATGGATCAGGTGATCCAGAGTAAAGGGAAAGTGGGAGAGATCCGCCAAGTGCTGAAAGCAGCGAACTATTCTCCAAGTTTTATGGCCAGTTTCCCCAAACACACGCCGTAACGACGACAAAAGGCCTCTCTGGTGAACTGAGAGGCTGAACCCAATAGTGAAAGGGTAGGTGTAAATCAGTGACATCCCAGGGATGTGCAAAGTAATGCTAGCATTGACCGAAAGAGGGAATATCTCCACGTTAAGACGCCACTAACAATCAATGCGGACTTGGGGGATGATGGAATCATCAATCAGCGAAGTCATGCCCTCCACAGATTTGTAGCGAAGGTTCACCCAAAAATCCCTTTTGAAGTTAAAATTAGAGGGGATGATCTCAGAGGCAGATGAACCCATGTCGATAGCCCGGGTAATGACAGAGGACGACGACCTGCGATGGACAGAGGTCACAGAAGTGGCGCTAAGTTTTTCCCTCATTTTGGCCAGGGTAAGGTTGTATGATGAACCGAAAGAAATTGAGGAAGTGGACATATTGAGATTGGGTAGTGAAGAAACAAGGAATTATAATTGCTTGAAAGGGGAAGATAAATATGAAAGTGAGGAGTAGTGATCGGGATCATAGATTTATATAGCCGGATGGGTAATCATTACTCTTGGAAAAAAGAGCGGCATTCCCAGTCAGTAAATGTCAATCGATGTATCTAAAAGGGCACCGTCTAATGAGGGACTAATGCATTTAATGATCGTCTGACAAAACGTCTGGTATAGGGAAATGATGTGACATTCCAGTTCCCGCGAATAGGTTTTTTTAAAAGGCACACAGACTGTTCCACTTCCCTGACTCATGAAATGAAGGGTCCGGAAAATGGGGGACTATCTATATTAGATAGAAACGCCTCTAGGAGCGTTAGTGTATTCGAGAAGCTTGATGGCCCCGGAGCCTTAGCACATCTTTATTCCACTCCCAACAACGTCTATCACATTAGCCCTCCTAGATAAGAGCGTCGCGGCGCGTGTGGGTACTATGATGTCAATACGCTCACTTTGTCATAACGTTAGAGCGGCATAATAGTCTAGTTTTGTATTATGTATGCAAGACCTAGAAGAGGAGGACACACTGTATTCTCTCTAAGCCTACACTTGTAACTCAATCTCTCTCAAGAAATATATCCAACAAAGCTCTTGTTCATTATCTTCACACTATTGCTTCCATATCTAACATATTTTTTCATTTTACTTGTCCATTCTTGTTAGCATTTAGCCTTTTATTTTATATACTGATAATCGAACTCGTGACACCGGACTCACTAAAGAGGGTCTCTGGATCAGATACAATCTACTTGTCTTTAAACCCCTAAAAATATAAATCTCTAACTGTGTTTTTGGTTAGAATCATTTTGACTGGAAAATAGTACAGCTACACTTCAATCATCTACAACACAGAGAATCAAACTGAGATTTACACAGGTGGACCTCCAAGATTTAGCTGCTAATTTCACTAATAATTCTTAGACATCCTCTGCTATTTTCACTAATAATTCTTTTAGAACTATGTGCACTTGCCATAGTACGTACTGATATGTCACGACTCACCACCCTTCACTTCTTCCCATCCATGGTCAGACTCACAAACACCACCATATTTTAGTTCATGATTTAAGAAGGCCCGTTTAGTTTTTTTTTAAAAGGGCTATAAAATATTTTTTTAGGTATTTATTTGTATTGTTTTTGCAAAAATAGATAAAAGAGTAATTTTTTTGTAAAATTTTAAACTAAATCATTCAGATCATACATACAAAATTGAGGCTTAATACATAATTTTAAGGCTTAATACATAGATTTAACAAAGGAATTAGATTTACATCAGAATTATCACTCATTTCACCAAGAGGCAAATGATTAAAGCACATGAAAGACAACTTAGTTGTCACAAATAGAAATTGCAAATGGTTGATGAAAAGAGTTGTTTCTCAAATTCTCATGACATATAATTTAATCGCTAATAATATATCATCTCCTTTAATTATACGAATCAATCTCAATAAGCAATAAAACTTCAATTATGTGTATAATTAAAAGATATGACATATTTTAAGTAATTAGTTTATCTACCTAATGAGAATTTGAGATCATGCGCCAAAAGAATTATAAATTTTGAACCGAAAGTTTCTAATAAAAATACTTTATTATATGTTTAGATGCTCAATTGGACCAAGCAGCCGTTTGAGTGTCTAAATAAAATTCACTGAAAAGTTTAAAGATTTGCCTATGTATTAAGCCTAATTTTAAAGTTTTACAATGAAATGATGCTTAATGATTTGAGAGCTTCTTAACACCAACCTGCTAAAACCAAAATCACAAGAAAAATATGGGGAAGGACGACTGTCAGAGGTGGATATAGATTTTAAGCTATATAGATTCATTACTTAAGATTCTTAAAATTGATTTCCTTATATTTTAAAATTATAGGTTCATGTATATTATGAATGAAAATCATTTTACACCCCTTAATTTTATTCTATATCAAATTCCCCCCTCAACTTTGAAAGATATAGATTAACATTCACCCCTTCGTATGTCAATTGACTTATTTAAATGCACATTTTACTTTTTCAAGCAACCTTTTTTTCAAAATCTATAAAATCATGATATATTTTTCTCCCTTTTAACCTATTTAATATGCTTATCAATAGGAAAATAGATATTTATTTTCAGAGGGAAAATTGAGAGATAGTAATTAAGTATATAAGTTAATGACATTATATAACGACATAAATGAGCATAAGAAAATTAATTTTATTAATAGCAATTAAAACTCTAATATCTATTTACAGAACTGAAAATAAAAGAGAGTGAGAATTTATAAACATATTTAATGAAGGCAAAAGACAACTAATAAGATAGAGGTAGATTTTATAACAAATTCCTAAAAGAACATCTATTTTTTAAATGAATTTTAAATTAGAATTTAGAATGTTTTTACTAATGATAATCAAAACTCATTTATGTATAACTACGGTAGAGAAAATGAAGGAGTGGAACTTAAATATTCAAACTCGCACACACTTACATATTAACGTAAAAATCAATAAAACTAGTGTTAAATTTTGTAACAAATTCATAAAGGATTATTCTACCTATAATGTTAATGAACTTTATACAAATTTATAATAAAACATAAAATTATTAAAACATTAGGTAAAATACATAAGTTAAAAACTAATATATTATATATAACATACAAAGGCATTACATAGATGGAGAACTGGAATTGTCAATGCAAAATAGACATTGTGTAGAATAAGAGGGGAGAATATCTATTATTTAAAATTGAGGAGAAAATTTGATTCTAAGAGTAAATTGGGCGGAGTAAATGATTTTCACTCAATCTATTGTTTATTGTAAATATTTAATAATCTATGCAATAAAAAATATTCGGTTCAAACATCAAATGAATCAATACTGAAAATTATCTCCACCACTTGTGACCGCGAGGTGTAAACATTAAGAAGGCCATTGGTTTTTTCTTGAATATTAAGCACGCAGGCACGCCCACATACACAGAGAAGGTCACGACCAAAATTCCAAATGGCCGTGAGGGCATCTATCCTAACCCATACGCGAACCCAAGTAAAAAATTAAAGCCTTTCAATACAAATTAAAGCAGAATCTAAACGAAATAACCCATATGTCAATAACAAGTCTCATAACTCACATGTCAATAACAAGTCTCATAACTCATAATATCAAAAATTTAAGTCATACATGTCCCCAAGACCTGAAAGCCATAAGTGCAAGAGCTACTAAATCTGGAATACAGGTTTGAATACTACAAGTATTTTGTGGAAGATAAAGACAGAAATGCAAGGTGGAAATGGAGTCCAGTGCCGCGGAACAACTAGTAGTTCACCCTAACAACTCTAAATGATTTGGCCTATCGATCGACTATGACTCCCCTACTATTAGAACTCAAAACAGAACATGCACACAGAAAAGGTGAACTAAGTATAGAGTGAGTATGGAGAAACACGTGTACTCAACATCATCATTGATCAATCCTAAACTGAAGCGATGACGAGGTTGGTCCTTCCAATGCTCACTTTCATATTTCATTAGTGATCAATTATACAGTTTATAATACTTAAGCAGTCCAGATAGAAAGATTGCATCTAAATTAAGTCAGGAAGCTTAATCCTTTCCATATACAATCATAAAGCTTAATCCTTTCTAAATTTAGTCATTAAGTTTAAGCCTTTCCAAATACAGTCATAGCTTAAGTCTTTCCGAATACAATCATAAAGCTATGTCTTTTGATTAATCATATGAATGTATCATGATCAACATAGTTATATGAGAATGATATGAATGAAAATGATATGCAATACAATGACCAATATGCACAAATATGCACACGCACATGCAGTAGGTTATACGTGGCCTAGAGGGACTCATGATGTCCATATATCCATAAAAAATGCCAGATTCTCCAGATCACGTTAGGTATAAGCCAATAGACTATCATATCAAGAACTCACCCAGAATGCCAGGTCCTCCAAACCACTTTAAGAATCACCTCATAAGCTATCATGTCATCATCACTCTAACCATGTACCATATTCAATTAGGTCTCCTTGGACCATTACTCATGATGCATGAATATCATGCCCCAATGTATCATAAATGTATATGTGTACAACATGAAATTGCATAATATCATTCAGTGTCAAAGATGATCCTCTTTTCATAATTTAGACAAGCTGTGGAATGATGAATGCATAATGAGTCAATAATCACAAGTATATAATCAACAACCATATCAAGCTAGTAGACTTAACACTACCTCCAATGCCTAACAGCTCACATGCATAACATTGTCAAAAGATTATATCATTTTTCATTATTTACCTATACAATTACACTGATACTCCCACAAGTGCTCATCATCTCACGAGTATGGGACCCCTAAATCCCTATTACACCTCTTATTTACTTAAGACAATACTAACAATATGTCTCAACTTGCCATAGATTTAATGCGATGCTTTATTGCTTCAAGCTTTCTATTGGGCTCTTGATTCGGTCAACAAGTCAGTGGCGAACAATATTGCGGAAGGTGCCTTGTTGGATAATTCATTCACCGTGGTGAGTGAGCTTCTTGATAAGCTTTCAAAGAAAAATTATGCTTGGCACACTGGGGCATCAGAGGTAGTCCGGGGAGGTCTCTCAAAGGTCTTGTGTAGAGAAACAATGAAGAAATAAGAGGAGAGGGATAAAACCATGGCTCAATTGGTTACCAAAATGGTGGTTCTTACTAAGTGTGTGATAGAGAAGGGGACCAAGAAGGTGAATGCGGTCTCTAGCATGGGTCCAAAGCAAAGCTCACTCGAGATGGTACCTTATGACCATAATGGGTACAATGAGAAAGAAGAGGAAGCGAGTTTTGTGAACAACATGCAGGGGGAGGGGGGGGGGGTTCCGCCCTAATTACCAAGGATCAAGCCAACCATGGTGATCTAGTAATCAAGGCAATGGAAATCAAGGTTGGAAGAATGACCAAGGCGACTCGAATTGGAGAGAGAGGAATGAGGGAGGTTAGAGAGACAACAATAATGATTAACAAAACCGAAACTCCAAACCATATATTCCACCTAGAGGGCAATCATATCAACAACCTACCCAACCTTCTACTTATCATAGCCGTGAGTCGACTAGCTTCCCTGCTAGTTCAAAACCTGAGGAAATGTTGTCAGGGGTTTTGAATAATAAAGACAAGTCTGAGTCTAACATGAAGGATTTGAAAAACTTTGTGTCTTTACATTCAACATCTATCAAGCAATTAGAAACTCAATTGGGGCAAATCGCCTCAACACTCAATCTAAGGCAAAAGGGAACCCTTTATAGTGATATAGTAGTGAATCTATGAAATGAAGGAGGAGGGGTGTCTCATTGTTTAGAAATTTCTACAAGGAGTAGAAAGGTGTTGGGAGAGCCCAATATGCCAACGGAGGTGGTAGATGAAAATCTGAATGAGGTTGAAGAGCCAAAGAAGGATGATGACAAGATGGTAGAGGATTTTGTCTTGATTGAATAAAAAGTTAGTGAACAAGAAGAAGGGAATGAAAAAGAAGATGAGGATAAAAAAAACCTTAAAGCCTATTCCAAGTCCTCCTCCTCCCTTCACACAAAGATTTTTAAAAAGAATTGAATATGGTAAATTCAACAAGTTCTTGGAGATTCTTAAGCAACTATCGGTAAACATTCCAGTTGTTGAAGCCTTTGAACAAATGCGGAGGTATGCCAAGTTTATGAAGGATTTAATTAGAAAGAAAAGAATGGTGAGTTTTGAGATGGTGGATGTTACACATCAATATAATGTCATAGTATCTAGCTCTATTATAAAGAAACAAGAGAATACCAGTGCTTTCACTATCCCATGCACCATTGGAGTGTATCGATTCACAAAGGCCCTTTGTGACCTTGAAGAAAGCATCAATTTGATGCCATTTTATATTTTCAAGAAGTTAGGTTTGGTCCATCCCTGACCTCCAAGTATGAGGTTTCTCATGATAGATAGAATGCTGAAAAGGCCAACGGGGATCATATATGACGTGCTTGTGAAAGATGATAAATTCATCTTTCTATAGACTTCGTGATATTGGATTGTGCGGTTGACTATGAAGTTCCTATAATCTTGGGATGACCTTTCTTTGCAACTGGGAGAGTAATTTGTGATTTGAAGAGTGGAGAATTAAAGTTCCAAATGAATGAAGAATAAATTTCCTTCCATGTGTGCAAGTCTTTGAAACAATCATGGGATATGGGGGTGATTTTGGTTATTAATGTGATTGTTAATAAGGCAAAACTGAATGCCAATATTGATATCAGTGAAGGATATTTGATGGAGTTGTTGTTGAATCATGATGATGAAGTAGTTGAGGGGATTGTGGAGACCGTACTTGCACTTGAGTGCCAAGGGTCCTATTCTTATTCTTCTAGGTGATCGGCCTTGGATTTGGAAAATTGTGGAGTGCCACCTCTTAAGCCTTCTATTATTTAACCGCCAACTCTTTAGCTCAAGCAAGTTCTAAGTCATTTGGAATATAAGTTCCCTTGGCCAAATGAATCTTTGCCTGTTATTATATCATCAAAGCTCAATGAAAGTCAAGTGGAAGCTCTATTTTCTATTTTGAGAACTTATAAAAGGGTCATCGGGTGGACTAATGCGAACATCCAAAGAATAAGTCTGGGTGATTGCATTCAACGTATTCATATTGAAGAGAATAGCTCCCAAGTGTTAAACATCAAAGAATGTTGAATACTTCAATGTAAGAAGCTGTCAAGAAAGATATCATTAAATGGTTAGATGTCGAGGTTGTATACCCCATTTCAGATAGTGCATGGGTGAGCCCCGTGCAATGTGTGCCAAAGAAAAGAGGGATCACGGTGGTCCCTAATGATAATAATGAGTTGATACTTATGAGAACGACAACTGGATGGAGAGTTTTCATGGATTACCGAAAGATAAATAGTGCTGTAAGGAAGGATTATTTTCGCCTACCTTTCATTGATCAATGCTTGATAGATTGGTGGGAAAATCATATTCTTGCTTTGTGGACAGGTTCCGGTCTACAATCAAATCCAGATAGCCCCGAAAGACCAAGAAAAGATGACATTCACTTGCCCATGTGGTACTTTTGGTTTTCGAAGGATTCTTGTTTGGTCTTTTCAATGCTACCGCCACCTTCCAATGTTGCATGATGGCCATTTTCAATGATTTGGTGGAAGATGTTATGGAGGTCTTCATGGATGACTTCTCCGTGGTTGGGGAGTCTTTCAAAAATTTCTTGGAGAATCTCTCCCAAGTATTGAAGAGATGTGAATAGACCTACTTACTCTTAATTGGGAGAAATGTCATTTCATGGTCACATAATGTATAGTCCTTAGTCCTAAATTTCCAAGGAAGGTATTGAAGTGGATATGACCAATATTGAAGTGATAGCCAAGCTACCTCCTCCAACAACCGTCAAGGGTATTCGAAGTTTCTTGGGGAATGCCGGATTTTATAGGAGATTCATAAAATATTTTTCTAAGATCACTAGCCCAATGTGCAAGCTCCTAGAGAAAGATGCTAAGTTTTAATTCAATGAAGAGAGAAGGAGAACAGTGGTGGGGCTTCTTTAACGGTTGTCTCCGGAGCTGTAACCAGAGTTCATTTATCGGTCAGATCTGGTTATATATAATAGATATGAAGGTTTTGAGTGTGTTTCTGGTGGGTTTAAGGCTTGTTCATCCGTGGTTGCCTAGCGAGCTGGAGCTCAGGTGGATCGTCGATGAAGCTCTGACAGAAAAGGAGAAGAAGTGGGGTAGGGTAGGTCGGGTTTAGAAAATAATTTTTTCTTATAACTTATTTTTCAATTATTATTTTTCACCCAAATGACACATGTCCTCTTTTAATTAGCCATCAAGACACATCATTCGCACACATATTTTGTAATTTTAGCTGATTGTCAAAAAATTGTCTAATTGAAACAAATTTGATGTAGTCTGAGTGCCTAAGCCACACTTGATTAGGTAGGTACCCCTTCTACAAGAGTTTGATTTCGAGATAAAAGATCGTAAAGGTTGTGAGAACCAAGTGGCGGACCATTTGTCTAGGATTGAAGAGGCTGAAATGCCAAAGAATGAATGGAAATCAATGATGCTTTTCTGGATGAGCAAGTTGTTTCATTGTCCCAGGATCTCATCCCTCGGTATGCCAATTTCACAAACTATTTGGTAAGTGAAATCATGCTGGATCATCTAAACTCTCATCGAAAGAAGAAATTCTTGAGAGATTCCCTGCATTACTATGGGCATAAGCCATATCTCTTCCGTATTTGTGCCAAAAATATGATTTGAAAATGTGTGTCTGAAATTGAAACTTTTCCTATCATGGAAGCATTCCATACTTCACCAGATGGGGGTTATCATGCTAGTCACCGCATGCCATACAAAATTTGTCAAAGTGGCTTTTATTGGCCAACAATCTACAAGGATTCCCATGAGTTTGTGAAGCATTGTGACCAATGTCAAAGGGAAGCAAATGTCTCTAGAAGGCATGAATTTCCAATGTATCCTATATTTGAAGTGGAGTTGTTTGACGTTTGGGGGATTGACTTTATGGGACCATTTGTGAGATCTTATGGAAATAAATATTTTCTTATGGCGGTTGACTATGTGTCCAAGTGGGTTGAAGCTATAACCCTTCCAAATAATAAAGGGAATAGTGTCACCGTGTTCCTCAAAAAGAATATTTTCACTCAGTTTGGGACTCCTAGAGCTATCATAAGTGATGGAGGCTCTCACTTTTTTAATAGACTGTTTTATTTTCTTCTTGAGAAATATGGAGTAAAATATAAGGTGTAAACTCCTTACCACCCCCAAACAAGTGGTCAAGTGGAAGTCTCCAACCAGGAGATCAAGAGCATATTGACAAAGACGGTGAATCTCATGAGGACAGATTGATCAAGAAAGTTAGATGATGCCTTGTAGGAATATAAAAGGGCATACAAGTCTCCAATTGGTATGTCACTATACAAGTTGGTATTTGGAAAGCCATGTCATCTTCCAGTAGAGATACAATACAAAGCACTATGGGCATTGAGGAAACACAACATAGATTAGGAGAATGTTTCGCGGTTAAGGGTGGATCAACGCAATGAGATGGATGAGTTCCGTCTCCAAGATTATGAAAGTTTCATTCTTTACAAGGAGAGGATGAAGTTCCTCCATGATAAGAGAATTTTCACCCAGGGACTTGGTCTTGCTATACAACTCGAGACTCAAGTTGTTTCCCGGGAAGTTAAAGTCAAAATAGTCCGCCCCTTTCAAAGTGAAAAAGGTATTCCCTTACCATTTAATTGAAGAGAAAATTCGGTCACTTCTTTAAGGTGAACGAACAAATAATCAAGTATTATTTGGGAAGTGTTGACAATAATAGGGTGATCACAATCATCACCCTTCAAGAACCTTGAAGAAATTGGGTAATAATCATCGTGCCACGACATTAAATCAAGTGCTAATGGGAGTCAACCCAAAATTTTATTTTCTTTCTTTGTTATTATTATTCACTTGTATGTTTTGATAGTTTTTTTAAGTGTATAGGATCTGGAAGCACGGGTAAAGAGTGAGGAAATATGGAAAGATATTCAAAATAAAAATGAAAGAAGAAAGGAGACCATTGTGCGACCTCTTCTGCAGACTGCAAACACGGTCTGCGGACCACATAGTGGATCGCAGGACTTCCCAGAAGGTGGAAAAATTGGATCAAGAAAAATGTAGAAATGTGGAACCATTTGTGAACCGCGTTCCTGAACTGTGGACCGCAAATTTGTACAGTGTATCTGAGAGTTTTAAGAGAAAAATATGGAGAAATGGACTCATTATACGGATCACAGAATGGTTCTATGATCACAAAATGGGTGCCACATAAACATGGGCCAAGGCACAGGTAAGTCAGCCACTTTCGGGTTTTGCGGATCGTAGAACGGATCTGTGACCCTACTCGCACCGCAGAATGGGCGTAAGGTATAAAAGGGGATTTTTAGCCCTAATATTTTCTTTCCCATTTCTCCTTCACTTTTCAAACACAGAACTCCTTCCCTCTTCTATAAACTGTTATACTGCTCCGTTGCACACACCCTTGATCTCTCTCTCTCTTGCACTCAACCTCACCAAGTGTTTATGCCATCTTTCTTGTCTCTCTCTCTGCGTCAAAACACATGTATGCTTTACCATTCTCTTCCATCTTCTCGTGTTTAAAATAGGTAAGGATAGAGTATTCTTGTTGAACAATTGGTTTGGAGAATGTGTGATGTTTACGTGTGGCCCATAATGCTAGTAGATTGTGTGATTGCCCCATAAATTTCCTCATTTTCGCCTCTTTGGTTCAAAATCATAAAGAATGAAAATTTGTATATGCTTGAGATGTGTGAAATTGAAGTTACAAAGGGGTTGCTCTAGGGTTCAATTGCATTATTCTTGAATTAGAGTTGACTATTTGTATAGGGTGGTGCTTGAATTGTCCGTAATTGAAAATTGACTACACATGCCTATGATGTTTGAAATTGTACAAATTGAAGTCGTATGGAAGTTTGAGTACCTACGAATATTGATTGAATGCATGTAGTTGATGATTTATGTGTGTGTTATGCTGACATGGGTGTGCGACATCGGGTTCTAAAAAATCAAGGGGAGATCCTTGAAAATATCCAAAATGCGCTGACTAGGAGCCCTTTTATGGGCTGCAGAATGACACCCTAGCCCGCAAAAATGCCCAGTGAGTTGAACAATATTGAGAGGCAATTCTGCGATGCCTTTTGCGGGCTGCAGATGCGGACTGCAAAATAGGCCGCAGATTTGTCCATTGAATTTAATGTTTCTGGGCAAATGTGTGATCTTGGTCTATAGACCACAGTTTGGGTTTGCGACACCGCAGACCTGTATTGCAGCCCACTGAACATATCTGCTATCACTGAAACATGTTCTAAATTTTTTCTTTTTTTTCAATTTACAGTTTAACTTCTTGTTTATTTTGTGTGATTTTATTTTTGCATTTTCTTATGAAAATTACAAAAATATTTTCTTTTGCTTTTCATATTATAATCCAAGACTCATCGTGTCTTTTGGTTGCATAAATGGCTCCAAAGAAGGAACAAGTGCAAAAGGGTATGGTTATAACTGAGCCATCACAAACGACTAGATCTTTTTCACACTCCAACATTGGGGGTGTGCCGACGCCTGGTGCCCTAACGCCTAGGCATACCAGTCACAGAGCATAAGGACATTATTAATTCTAGGCCGATAAGGCCTCTAATAAATAGATGTGTGATAACGTGCAAGCAGAATAGGATCCAACAACATTTATATCTATACATTCCAAGGCTGACAAGTACATCATAAGTGTAACATACCATATGGAAGGCCAGCAAGTACATACACGACATCTCTATACAAGATGATTGTCTACAAGCCTCTAAAGAGTACATGAACATTATCAGGTTAGGACAGGGTCCCGCCATATTTGTAAAACATATATATATATACATATAATGCCATACCAACTCAAACTAGCAGCTCCGAAACAAGTGGAAAGCTTTGACACCACATTTGAGCTGAAATCCTACTGAAAGTGGGCTTCACTCTATCTATCTGAACCTGCAGACATGAATGCAGTGCCCCAAAAAATGGACTTCAGTATGAATAATTTACCGAATATGTAATGCATGAAATGTAAATAGACACATAAATGTAGATAAGGATGGGGAAGAGAAAACCTGTAACTCTTAATGTCACTAAGGGCGGATGATGTGCATGCTTTCCTTTTTAAAATATAATCATATATATATATATATATATATATATATATATATATATATATATATATAGGCCTCACATTGGGCTAATAGTGTCATCATATCATAGCCAGCCATAATAGGACTCGGTGTTATCGTACTCGACCATAATAAGACTCGATATTATCGTACCCAACTGTAGTGGTGTGCACATATAAGTGTCATACCCGACCGACTATAACACGAATAGGTAGAAAATATATATATATACAATGCATGAATGACCTTGGAAGACCAATAAGAACAAGGCGGAGTGACCTAAGATTTTTAACCCCCACCTATCGTTATGGAGCTACGTACAACAATCGTTATAATCAAACAAGACTCTCAGAACTAATCGTATAACAAGAAATATCATAAATGTGAAAAGGACACCCGACAAGGGACAAATCAAGAGATGTCAATAAAGTGCAAAAATTACTCCCGGTGACGGACAATACAGATCATGAAATCACTTTCAAGAGTAAGGAACAAACATGTTGTCAACGATCAAGAATAGTATCTTCATTCACAAATATTTTGCTACATGTTACTATTCATAGGATCATGCCAAAATGAAAGAAAAGGTAAGCCTTACATACCTCAACTCTTGGCCAATATCTAGCTTACAAGGTCTCATATGCTCTATGAATGATGACCTGTGTAACAGAAACAATTAAGATTGATTACTTAAAGATTAGCTCAATGCAATATTTTATCAAACACCTACTGGTCTTAGACCTCTAAGTTCTCTATCAATCGTAAATTATTATCTAGATAACACCTTTGGTTCCTTCTAGCTTCCTTCTTCTTATTTACTAACCATAACAAAGTTTCCATAATTTATACCAAGCTTAGGCTCAATCAAAACAACCCAACACCAAGTAACAACAACAAGAACAACTTCTATATGCTTTCTAGTCATCTATTCTTCTAGCTTGAAATTCCATTTTCTATACCAACATTTAAAAAATCACAACAACATCATCTACAACACAACTAGGTTATCTTCCATAACTTCTAGCCACAACAAGTTATGATTATAGTCTCAAAACAATCCAACAATAAGGTAATCACATCTCTTCCTGTTTCAAGCTCTAGCTCATGGGTTTTCATTCAAACAACCTAACCAATATGCTATTAAGCTTAAGCAAAACTAGGAGGGAAATATACTTACCTTAGATAACAACCACAAACTTCAATCCAAGCATTCCATAGTTTGCAACCGACCTTACATTACAACACCATAGAAACACTTCTTGACAGTTTATAGGACTTTCAAGGTTGAATTTGAGTTGATACACCTTGGAGTTGCCTTTGGATCTTAAATATATGTTAGGAATGTCTTAGAGGAGCTCAAGCGAAGGTTTGGGTCGAGAAATGACTAGAAATGAATCCTCCATCGAATTACAGGTTTGCCCTCAACCTTTAGTTATTCTTGTCTCAGTCTGCGACTCCTCTACAATTCACAGACATGGTCTGTGATTTGAAAATCATGCTCTGCGATTCATAGAGTTCTCTAGATGATGACAATTTGCTAAACTTTTATCAAAACTTCTGTCGCTCCGATTAATTTTAAACCTTTCCGAAACTTGCTCAACACTTTTGTAAACCTTTATTAGTCCTTTGGAGTTATATTACCTTCTACGAGGCTATGTCAGATAAAATTACAATGACAACGATGTACGAAAATATATGTGTAACATATTTCCCCCATTAAGAACATTCGTCCTTAGGACTAACTCTTGGGCTTCTCCGAGAATTTTAGTACTCGGTAAGTAGGACTATCTCTACCTGCTACGCAACCAGAAAATACAACTATTTCCTAATAGGGCCATACAATGATTCATATATCACCATATTAGCCTTACGCGGTTGTACATTTATCCATGATGTCATATAGTAAACCATAACTTTCTATGTTTAGAACATTTCATTGGATTCAACGTAAGTCCTATAAGCGTGCCCAAGAATATAAACGTTTCTTAAGGCTTGCGAAAACGTTAACATAATCAATAACATAGGTTCACTTGGAGTATCAATAGATTATAGATCTACGGGAAGTTAACGTCAAGTCTATCGCCATAACAAGAAATATTATAGCATTTTAAATTGCATTTGTACAAATCTCTTAGCTTAGAACAGTCGACAATACTTTTATTCTTCCTTTCCTCTTCTACTCCTTATATCATTTCTTTTGTGTCCTAACTCTTGCATAAGACCCTTCTATGAAGTCCACCGTTTTGCCACTTAACTTGCAGACTTGTTAATCCTAGAATAATGGAGGGAATATCTTAATACGATAGGTGCTTCATAACTTATGCATCATCAACATGTGTAATTCGAGAAGGATTCGCGACATACTTCCTTATCAAAAATTGGCGAACTTTAATTTGGAAAGGAGGTCTAAGTCGTAAGCCATTTGTACTATTCATCAAATTATAAGATCCTACCCAATATACTAAGGGCTAGAATATCCCCCTTTTCCCGAAACCTTACCATGCTCTTCATAAGCTGGCTCTATAGGAATTTGCAAAATTAATTCCTTTTTCATATCATGGCTACAACTTTCTATTGACTTTGAGTCGCCTACACTAATTTTAAATATTTTATCCTTCTCATGACCTGATGCATTAAGTCAGGCCTCATTTATTCTGTTTCATTTGCTTTAAACTATTCGATAGTTGTTCCGTATTTCCACTAGTATAGAGCCTCACGTGATACCATTCTAATGCCTAGCATACTAGCTATCGTTGGGTATAATTCAATGAGAAATAGGTAGTCATCCCAATTTCCTTTGAACCTTAGTGCGCAAGTTCATAGCGTGCCCCTAGGTGTCATATGCTCCATTTGTTCATCTACTTAAGACTGAGATTAACCTAGATTCCCCAAACTCTCTTGAAACAATCTCCAGAATTTAACCATACTGAGCACCCTTGCCAAAAGCCATAGAACCAGAGACATTGTAAAGCCGAACAATTCCTTTTCTTAACATACCATCTCGCCCAACTCTCTGCTGTAGGTATTTCCAAATGAAATCCATTTTAGTCAGTTCCCATTTTCATGTTGATTCCAAATGTCCTACACTAACTCGCTGGGCTTCTGGTTTATTTATTCTTTACCTACTAAAAATTAGTATACTGATCCAACCTCTATAAGGTTTCCTTGTCGCATTGATCCCTAACTTCCTGTTTTATTAGCATGATACAGTTGGTAGGTCTTGGATGGGTAGAATGTTTGGGTAAGATGCCTCGATCGTAGACCTATCTTGTAATCCAGTTTCATTGAGAACATATATGTAGTTGTTGGGAGGTACCTGACCCTATTCTCAGTCTTAACTTTGTTTACCAACCTATATAATATATCTTTCCTTTCACATCATGCTTTATAAGGGGTTATCCTATGATTTGAGTGATTCCCCATGCATGTATTGGTACCACTACAGTCCTTATTTGCTAAAGTTCGATAGGAAATAACTACCCTTCTCTTCACACATTCTAAGACCACTGCCATCCTCCGAATTTTTACTTGATCATCCTTTTTCAACGCGATATTGAGGGTTTATCATCCATCCAGGTTTCTCAAGATTAGGATAATTTTTATTGAGCTACATGTAGGTGCCTAAGTAGGATTAGACTTGTCACGTCCACAACAACTTTCATACCAATTTTTTCTTTTCCTCATATCGTGCTTACTATATTGCATATCAACCCATTGGCCCCTGATATTTCATCTCATCCGGCTTGTAGTTGCAATATTATGTGACATGCCCTCCAATCTTCCTCTTTATATCTTATTACCAATACAATTCTTCAATATCATGGCATGTCTTTGATGTTTCAAAACAAACTAAACAAATAATATATCCCTATCAGGCTTTAGCTTAATATCCACTCTATACTTGATACATGCTCTTGGCCTTACTATCCCAAATCTTTCTTTTATTGGCCTCAGAGTTTTAGCTCCTTCCTTATTGTCTATCCAAAATCTTACTTTCCATGTCAATTTTATTATTTTTGTGCTAATGGTTTCTCTTCCCAAGGTTTATGTTGAAATCACATACTAATTCTTTTGTCATCACCGTTGTCTTGGTCATTCTTCAAGGTTTCAATTTCTTAGTGATAAGACTAGTTTGGAGTGGCTATTCTTTTAGTATGCTCCTCCAGTATCTACTTTGATTCCAATTGTGGTCATACTTAGATCTTAATTCGATTACATATTATTTTCTCGACCATTCTTCTTTTGTATCTCAACTTTAGCCAAATTCCTTTCGAAGTCGGACTTCCACTTTACTTCCTCCTTTGGATTAACATACTCCTGTACAAAGCGTCTAACTATTCGCCCCTCCCGTTGTAAGCCGTTGTCATCTCATTACCATATCAATTGCTCCCATGAACTATTTGAAACTACTCCTACCTCTATGTGACATCATCTTCCTACCTTTTTGTGATTTAAGCAAAAAAACATCCCTAATTCGATATCTTACCATTTCATCTTCCCCACTTAGGGACATAGTTCGACTCTTTATGGGAAAATTATGTCCATCTTTACATTCTTCCTTAGAGGATTCCTAATAACTTATGGTAAATCTTAGAATAACCTCACTTCATCTAAAAGGATTTTGAGAAACTTGTAGCCATGAAAGGTCGTATACTTTTGCTATCACACCTCTTTTCGGCTAACTTCATTCTAATCTACTCAGTTTGTTAAGAAGTCTTCTATAAATTGCCTTCACCAGTCATCCTCTTCCTTCTACCCGGTCACTCATTCATTTGCTATAATGCTAGCCAACGTTAGGGATCTTTTGGCTTCCTAATCAGTGTCTTGACTCAAATCCATCCCAAGTTATCTTCTATTATAATCCTTTCTCAGTTATGGAGTTACATTAACCTCCTAATAGCCTCCATTTACCTTTAATAATTTACTTTTAACAAAACATAACCCATACTATTTTATAGCTTTCAAAGCTCACTCCCCTACTATCCTCTATTGCTTACGATCTTATCGCGCCTCCAGGTGTTAACTTATGTCTTCCAGTGACTCCTCCATCTTATATTGATCGCCATACTGGATCTCATATCGACCCTTTATGATCCCTCTCTCTTTATCGCATGCGATGTGTCTTGGAAAAGCTCTAGTTTCTAATTTTTCTTTAGGCTAGTTGACTTTAGTTACTCCCTGCTTGAAATTGCGTTACTTACTTACAAATCCCTATAGTTATAATTCTTTCTTGGTGATGTCTTTCACTTCCTCGTCATACTATCTACCTTCCATACCTTAACATATAGTATAGCCTATCCATAAGAACTGGGAACTGTCCACTCGAACTTTCCCACATCTTCGACTAATAATTTACCAGTTAACATAAGCATCATAAACTAAGTTGTGCACCCGATACTACATTGTTAGAGGTCTATATCTCAATGACTAAATGAAGCACAAGCATGTCCTTGATTATTGTTCGGATATAGAAGCTTCACCTTAATCCTTACTTTATACTTGCATAATATTTTCATTGGGATATCTTAAGTGCTCATTATATAATAAAACTCAAATTCTATAATCAAGACATCCGTACTCGGAAGGAAGATTCATACTGCATCAGAGCTACATTTCAACCCTATTTCTATCTTAATCTTTATACCTGGGTGTTATACCTTGTGTTTTCGTGCATCATTATTATCGTAACGTAGATATAATAGGCTCAGATATGGTAGGACTCCTCTATAGGTTTACAAAGGTTTCTGGATGTGTCAAGCAAGTTTCGGGAAGGTTTAAGACTTAGCGGATCAATGGAAATAAATTTTGATGAAAATTCGACTAAGTGTTGCCTCTCGGAGCACTCTATAAATCGGAGAGCATGATCTGCAAATCGAAGGCATGCCTCTGAGAGGTAGAGTGTGCAACGAATTGAGACAGGGAATTCAAGAACCCTGGCAAGGTCTGCAACCCAACTTGCGGTTTGCAGACCTTGCAACAGTTTGATTTGGTGTAAATTTTCTATTTTGCTATAAATAGATCCTCTTTTGCTATAAGTAGATCATATTCTACCTTAAACTTGTTTCTCTCCATTTTACAACCCTAAACTGATCCTAAACTTTTTCTAAGAGGTCTTGAATGATCCAAGATAAAATCAAAGGTCAAACTACATAAATTCGACGTAGGGAATCCTGTGTTCATCGTGGAATCGTCTTCTTCCTTGTTTTATCGACTTTGGAGAATACTTGGCCGTGAAGTAAGCTATATTTTTTAGTAGTTCTTGAGTTTAAAGGTAAGTTTCACCTCCTCCATCATATTCTTAGGATTATGCAAGTGTTTAAGATATGATGGTTAAAGAATTCTTATAGAACAAGTGTTTATGAACTTTGAGATTAAGCTATGTTGTTGTGGGTTGTTTTGTGTGATTTAAGAGTTCAACATGAAGTTGTGGAGTTTTTGATTGAGTTGTGGTGAAGGGGAGGAGTAGTAAGGAAGGTTGTGATGTTGTTATATGTGTGAGTTAAACTCCACAAGTTCTTACAAATGTTATGCATATAAGGTGTACGACGAAATATCCAAATGAACTTTCTTGCAAGCTATGAATCCGGTATTGATAAAAATAGTCTGTATAATGTAGACAATTGTTCACAGAGCATACGAGGACTCATTAGACTTAAATAGCTACAATGACAAGGTATGTAGGACTTATTCATTTCTCTTTTGGCATGATCAATTTAACGACGATGACTACAGTTTGCTCTTCCACGAATGATCAATTCTTAGTTATAAAAAAAGATTCTTGTATTCTATTTTGTCAATTGATTGTGGTGCTTGGCCGTCCCTTGTTGGGAATTCCTTCCATACTCTATTGTATTATTTTATTAACGATAGAACAAAGTTCCTTGATGGTTTCTAAACTAGCTAAAGATAGCATGTTTTACCATTATTATTGGCTCATATGTACAAAGAGATGGCTATGTAATCCACATAAGGATAGTCAGAGGTGTAACGACCTTACGTTATTTTGACGGATTCAAAAAAATGTTCCTTATTCCCTAAATGATTTACATATGTATGTAATACATATCTGTATTGCCCATAGAGGCTTATGACGTTATATACATAGCTTTTAAAGATATGATATTTCCATAGAGTCCAATGTCATTATATACGTGATATACTATATACAAGATATTGCCTATAAAAGCCAATTGATGGATATAAGGAGGGGTGATGTTGGGTAAGTAGGTCGGGTGTTGTTGATAATCGGGTTGACCCGAAAGTGGAGCACAAGTAAGGGGGTTATTGGTTCTCGGATTGGTCGTGTGTGTGGTGTATGGGGACTGTTTCGGGTGGATTTAGAAATATTTAGGTTACGGCGTTTTGTACAAGTGTCAAGGGTGTATGGAGGGTAAATATTGTGACCGGGGTTTGGTGAATGGATTACGGCAAGGCGATGGAATAGGACTGAACCAGAGAGGTTCTTGGTTTATCAGTTACGGTCGGGTAGTGGAGATGTGGAGGCTGTCTCAGGTATTTATACAAGGAATTGGGTCTAGGCGTTTTATGGGTATGTTCTACACAGGTTGAGGGCGTTCTTGATGATTGGGGTTCGATGGTTTGATGGTGGTAAGGGGATGTAACAAAACCGAAACAGTAAGGTTTCGGTTAAGTATGCTTATTCGGACAGTTTAGTGTTGTCGGGCTTGGATAGTAATAGTTGTGGGGTTTCGGTGGAAGACATTTATAGTGGATGTTCAGGAGGCGTTGTGGGGACTTGGTTGTCAAATTATTGAAGTTGTTTGAATGAGTACTGAACATGAAGTGCGAGATGCAATCCGGGCACACACCAAGTGTTGGTTGGTACATTTTGGTTAAGTGTTTGATGATTGTGGCTAAGTGTTGCTTTGGTTGTTTTGGTTGGGGTGTTTAGTAACTTGAGGGGAAGGGATGATATGTCCCAAGGATAGAGGAACGGGGAGTTAATTGCCCAAACCGACACCAAGAAGTTGGTGATCAATGCCACAAAGTCGAGACCGGGGTTTGCTAGTCACAATGCCCGTGAACAAGCCTAGTGAGGGTGATCGATGCCCTTGTTGCTCCCAAGGCTTAGACTAAGTTGGTCCACAAAAGTACCAACCTTCATTTACGACCAAGGGTGTTCTTCAAGCTTGGGTATAGACTAGGTCACACAAGTCCTAATCGATACTTGCACTGAAGGAGAGTTTGGTACTCCCGGAGCACCAACTAAGAGTATCAATCCCGGATTGAAACATTTAAAGAAATGAGTAAAACTCAACTTTTTCTATTCATTAAACTCTGATTATTTTCAAGTCCTAAGGGTCTTATTTATAGTAGTTAATGGACCCTTCTACAAGACAAACTAAAGACACAAACTACGAGTACAATTTCGGCCAAGTGGGGAAAGGGTTTGGGTTTTCTTGTTGGCCAAGAGGCTTCTCGACTTTGGTGTGATCAATGGGAAAAGGTTTGGCTTTTCTTGGATACAAAGTTGAGCTCAAACTCTTTCAGACCTCTTTATGGAGTCCAAGTCTAAGAGGCGATGGGTTGGTCATTTCAAGATTGCATCTTCTTGGAACTAGTTTGGAAGCTTATATTATTTGTACTTGGTTGACAAGTCATTTCGGCCAACTCTTGTCTTTGGACGACTTTCTTGTCTTCAAATTTAGTCCTTGAAGTCTCCATCTTCTATAAGTCTCTTGTCCTTGCCATGGTGTCGACCAAGTCATCCTTTGTCCTTGCCAACTTGGCTTGGACAACCTCTACACGATTTTGGTCTCCCTTTTGGAGAACCTCTCGGATTTGTCTCCCTCTTCCCTATTACATAGTTTATTAATTGTGTCCTAATGGAATCTAAGGGTTATTTATATGTTACATCATTTCCTAAGCTAAGAGCTTAAAGCTAAGCTAAGAAATAAAAGAAAACAACAAGCTAAAAGAAAACATGGTCTCGGCCAAGACCAACAAGAAGGCCGAATAAAATATGTAATTGAACCTTCATGTGACAAGTCTAATTCCACTCCATTTCCATGCATTTTTAAGAACATTATCTTTGGTTGATCGAAAATCTTTGGAACCGCGAGCTTATCACCTCGAGGATCAAATGGACACCTTAAGCTCACGGGGATTTTTTCACCACCTATGGCATTATATACATAGTTATATCACAATATATATGCAGTCTGATCTATAGTGAGATTTATGAGTTTCTGGTGATATCTCTTGACTTCCTTCACTTATTGTTTCCATTACTTACATTTATCTTATGTCTTACATATTAAGTACATTCTTTCGTACTGGCATCTCTGTTGCTGAGGCACTATGTTTTATGACTACAGGTGTAGGTAGATTGACAGACGCACCTCTAAAGTAGGTTGCTCAGCTCAGCAGTTGGCCATCACACTCCTCTTTTTTCGGAGTTGCTATCTATAGAGAGTGGTAGGCTATACTTCTTATGTATATATTATTTTGGTATGACAGGGCTCTGTCCCAATCTAATGATATACGATAGTACTCTTAGAGGGTTGAAGACAGGTGGTTACTGTATAATTGTTTGTTCGACCTTGTCGGCATTCCATTTAGCTGTTGTTACTCTTATTAAGGCGTTGTCAACCCGTTATATACGTATGTATGTTTGTTAGTTGTCTTATGTTACAGGTTGTTCTATTCATACTTCTATCATATTGTTAGTTTGAGGCTTGTCAGCCCAGGCGGTTGTACATATCAGTTATGATATACAGGTTGTATGCTTAGGCCGTTCAGGCACTGGATGTCGGCCACACCCCAAGGTTGGGGTGTGACAAACTTGGTATCAGAGTAGGTCTGTCGTAGGAGTATGTAAGCCGTGTCTAGTAGAGTCTTATTTATGGGTGTTTTGTGTACCGCATTTATAAAAAAAAGCTACATGACATTTAGGATGGTTACATTTCTTCTTGATCTAGATCGTGTTATAGAGCTAAATCCTAAGTTTTCAACTCCTAATATGAATCTTTTTTATGTTTTTAGACATGTCTACGACTAGACGACATGATACTATTCAGAGATTAGAGGTGGAGGCAAGAGAGGGTGCCAGCTAGGTATCACCCGCTAACATAGAACAACAAGAGCACCAGGATAAAGCAGTATCTTGGGCCTCTAAGACTATACCACCACCTTCAGAGGAGCATAGGAGAGCTGATGTACCCCCAGTTCCTCCCCAGGTCACTCTTGAGTAATATCTCAATATGCAGAGTGCAGTATAACTATTAACTCGACTAGTGCCTCTCAGGCCCAGCATCAGAGTGTTGGTCCTTCCGATAGAGCAGTTAGTGCGAGAGTTCAATATTTCATCAACTTGGACCTTTCGATATTCACGGGGTTTGATCCAAATGTAGACCCACAAAAGTTCTTGGATTATATGTAGTGGACTTTATGGGTTATGCATGCCACTGATACTGAGTTGGTAGAGCTTGCTTCTTATAGGATGCGGGATGTTTCTGTGATGTGGTATGAGACCTAGGAGCAGTCTAGGGGACCCATGATTTACCAGTAGGATGGAGGGAGTTATATGAGGTATTTTTGCAATAATATTTGCTAGTTGAGCTTTGCCGAGCTAGGAAAAATAGGTTTCTACATTTGGAGTAGGGTAATATGAGTGTTCAGGAGAATAGTGTGTAGTTTAACTCCCTGGCCAGGTATAGTCCTATGATTGTGGCTGAGATGAGTGACCGGGTATATCGATTCATGAATGGTTTGGGGACGCACTTAGTTAATCAGTGCACTATGACTTCTATGAATCTGAATATGGATATTGCTTGCATCCAGGCTTATGCATAGAACTTGGAGGACCATAAGAGATAGTAGTGAGCTGATCAAGGGCATGATAGGGGCCAGCATAAGAGGGCTAGGTCGGCAGGTGATGCAGGAGAGTTCATAGGTGGTTTCAGGCCACAGTTTCTTAGACGCCCATACAATCCAATCGCTAGTGCACCCCTCTAGTTTTAGGGCTAGCATCGGGATCGATCTACTTATTCGGGTCAGGGTTAGAGTTCCCTGGAATTAGGTTCGCAGTATAAAGGAGATTCGTGCAAAATGAGATCGCTTTTCCTTGATGTGATCAGTGTGGCAAGGCCCATCCAGGGCAGTGCTATCGGGGGTCAAATGTGTGCTATGATTGTGGTCATGTCGGATACATTGGCAAGGAGTGTCCGATGAGAGGTAGAGCTGGTATGGCATAGTTGACGAGATCGTTAGCTGCTTCTTATTTATTTGTACACCCTCCTAGGCAAAGTACTTAGACATTGGGTAGTAGGGGCAGAGGCAGAGGTGCAGTGTCTAGCTCAGGCGGTCATCAGAACTGCATCTATGCATTGCCAAGTCGGCAGTATCTGGAGTCATCACTTGATGTGGTTACAGGTATATTATCCATCATTTCTCTTGATGTGTACGCATTAATAGATCCCGACTCTACTCTATCATATATTACTCCTTTTGTTACTAGCAAGTGTGGTAGATAACCGAGTTATTGAATAGGTTGTTTGCGATATCTATGCCATTTGGCGAATCAGTGATACTTAGACGAGTATATCATGATTGTGAAGTGGTGATTTAATCGTAACACTCTAGCTGACCTACGTGAATTAGAAATTGTTGATTTTGATGTTATTATGGGCATGTACCATTAGTTTCCTGATATGCTAATGTGGATTGTTGGACAAAGATTGTTCATTTTAATAAGCACACCCCGTCTAAGGGATATGGCCAGCACCCGATGCCCTGCTGGCTTGAGCGTACCACTCGAATGACTAGTCTTCTGTATGAGTAGAATTTTCGGCTGACAAGGTCGTACTGGATTATATCACAACAACAACACTAAACAAGAGGGATTAATCCAGCATATATACACAACAAAAACAATGTAGCCGACAAGGCTATACATACCAAAATAAGTTTGTGAGCCTCTACTAGTAACAGAACTGACATATGGCAGGGACAGGGCCCTGACCTACCCATACTGTACATAACGCTACAACACATACTCCATGTCTGACCAGGAAGCTATGGGAAAAGACGAAGCTTACTTACTGACGGCGAAGTTAATGGCTCCTACTATTATGTCCTAGCAGAGTCTCTATCAGAATCTACAACATGAACACACAGCACCCCCAGAAAAAGGGATGACAATACAAAATAATGTACGAGTATGTAAAATATGAATAACAATACAAATCTGTAAACGGTACGGAAAGGCAGAAATGCAGTATGAAGCGACAAGCTATAAATGAAAGCATAAGCAACTTGGATGCCATATGAGGTGAATAATAAAACTCTGAAACTCGAATACAACTTGCATGGATAGGCCTTTAATGTATAACCTACCCTCATCTTATAGTGCGAGATATATAAAATGTCGTTACTCTTAAGTATACTCTAAGGTGCATGTATGGATATGTAATGCATTGTATACCCCGACATATGTATGTGTTGCGGAATACAAAACCTGATCTATTATATGTATATGTTGCAGAACATGCAACCCAATCCAATATATGTATATGTTGTCTAACGTGCAACCCGATCCAATATATGTATATGTTGTGGAATGTGCAACCCGATCCGATATATGTATATGTTACGGAACGTGCAACCCAATCTAAAATATGATCATGATTGTATGCATGATATCAAATACCAATGATAAATATATCAATACCAATGGAAACCGGAGGTGTGCACAACAGACTATGATGACACTGGCTCTTTAGCCTCTTTTGAAACTCATAAACTCTTTGACTTTGCCTTGACACGACGCAGAACATGCAACCCAATCCAATATATGTATATGTTGTCTAACGTGCAACCCGATCCAATATATGTATATGTTGTGGAATGTGCAACCCGATCCGATATATGTATATGTTACGGAACGTGCAACCCAATCTAAAATATGATCATGATTGTATGCATGATATCAAATACCAATGATAAATATATCAATACCAATGGAAACCAGAGGTGTGCACAACAGACTATGATGACACTGGCTCTTTAGCCTCTTTTGAAACTCATAAACTCTTTGACTTTGCCTTGACACGACTCTGGGTCGACTCGACGCTTAGCTCTTTAGACTACTTCTTTATGAAGACTTATGATAAGATAGACCAGTAACCAATAACGATATTATGAGATTGAGAACAATCAATGAATACTTTCTTACAAGATATTTCAATATAAAATAGGACAAAGCTTTTGGTGTTTCTTTTCAAAAACGATAACTCTTTGAATTTCATGCTTTTGAAAGAAAGGGATAACCTTACATACCTTGATCACGAAGGTACAAGTTGCTCTATAAGCCTTTGTATTCCCTACGGATAATCACCTATATCATATAGAAAGTTGATATCAATAATGACTTCAACTTCCATAAAACCAAATTCATGTAGGTATCTTACCAACAACTTTGAACACCTCGGATTCTTAGATTCCTTACAAGGGATTCTTATGTAATTCAATCCCACTGTTCAATAAAAAATACAATTTATATAGTTCTATAACATAAAAATCAGTTTGATTATACAATCCAACTTATACATTAAGCAAAAAAGTCCAACCAGCCATATCACAAAGAATTCCACAGGTTTACGGGTATCGATTATGAAAATCCTTTCACAACTTATTCCAAATCATCAATTAATCACAAACATAGATTGAGGAGGATAAAACTTACCTTAACACTTCATAATCTTCCCAAAATAGTAGGGTACCTTGTTCCCAAGGGTTTCCAAAATCGTTCATTCAAATAGAAGATAATTGTTACAATAATAATGGGGTTTATTACATTAGTCCTGTGTAATTTGGCTTGGATTCAGTCTTGAGATGATGGAGTATCTTGGGGAAGGTTTGGGGAGAATTTAGGAATTAGTTTTAGGTGAAAATGAGGTCCCCAAATTGTGAAACCCGATATAAACCTGTAATACAATCTGCACCGCCTCAAAAGGATGGTCCTTTTGACGGTCCATCAAACTTTTGATGGTTCGTCAATCTTTCGATGGTCTGTCAATATTCCCATCAAATGGAGATCTGCAACTTCAAATTCTAAGGAAAATTGACATATCATATTGGTCATTTTGACGATCCATCAAACTTTTGACAGTCCGTCAATCTACTATCAAATTGCCATTTTTCCCGATTTTGTCGAAACGTATTTTCTTTGATCCGTTTAACTCCCAAACATTCTGGTACTTCCATAAATAAGATGTAAACCTTCATTACCCTTCTGCAAGGTCGTACCTCTTCTCGGGACACAAGTATCTATTAACGACACGACGAGATGCGAAACTATGGGGTGTGACATCCTTCCCTCTTAGGAACATTCATCTGCGAATGTTGAAGTTATTCTAACTTTCAAGTTTTCTCAAAATTTCAGCAAAGTTTCTTTTGTAAATGGGACTATCCAAAATCTGTTAAGCAGTCCAAACATATATCTAATTCCACACAGGGAAATACAACAACAAAACAATATCAATTTGGCCTCACACGCCCGCTTATACTTATAATAATAAGAGAGTTTAGCCATAACTTACCTTGACATCCTCTTTCTAACATCTGAGTTGTACATTATATATTTTCTTCTGAAATATGGTCTAAATATAGTACATGGTCCAACTTCGATAAACCAAAAATAAATAGAGGGATTATGTCACACGGATACTAACATGGATCTAGAATTTTAATCATTAATCTTTTCATCTTAGGAAACCTGTACAACAGTAAATTGTGCAGAGTTGCTGAAACTGAGAAATTAGCCTGTTCAAGGAGATATTATCACCATACCTTCTTTTCTTTCTCCTCTTCCATAGCTCCCTCCAGAGAACTACATATGGAAATGAGAGTCCTCACTGACTTGAGTGATTTCGATGACCTAGCAGGCCTTTTATTTGGTAGGTAACATCACCAAAGCATATCATCAGATTTGACTATGAAGGAAGGAACTCGAAGTAAAAGGGCACCGTCTTGTGCAAGGCAACGATAGTTGACCCTCTATCATCTTCTATCTGGTAGACTTGGTAAAAGGGCCCCGACTTATTTCCAGAATGTGAGTTCGACCGCGGCTTCCCCTTTTTTTTTAGGGGGGATCAAGTTCCTTGCTACCGCATTGACCATTTTGAAAGAGTTATTTCGGACCAAAAATTATCTCAAATGGAGATCTTCAACTTCAAATTCTCAGGAAAATTGATGGCTCAGATTGGTCATTTTGACTGCCCGTCGACGGTTCGTCAATCTTACTGTCAAATTGCCATTTTTCCTGATTTCATTGAAACGTATTTTCTTCGATCTGGTTAAATCCCAAACATTTTGGTACTTGCATAAACAATTTGTAAACCTTCATTACCCTTTCTTAAGGTCGTACCTATTACCGGGACATCGGTATCTATTACCGACATGATGAGACGCGAAACTACGGGGTGTAACATTAATTATCCAGGTGAACCCGTTATTAAATGGAAGTGTAATGCTGTAGCGCCTACGGGGAAGTTTATTTCCTACCTTAAGGAAATATGATTTCGAAGGGGTATATATACCATTTGGTTAGAGTATAGAATGCGAAGGCAGAACCTCTAACCCTTCTATCCTTATTGTTAATGAATTTATTGGCATATTTCCTGATGAACTTCCATGCATTCCTCCAAATAGGGAAATTGATTTCGCTATTGATGAGCTTCCTAACACCTAACCTATATCTATTCCTCTTAATATGATGACCCCTACTAAGCTAAAGGAGCTGAAAGCGCAGCTGAAAGATTGGTTAGATAAGGGTTGTATTAGGTCTAATACTTTACCTTAGGGCACACTTATATTGTTTGTTTGTAAGAAATATGGCACACTGAGGATGTGTATTGATTACCATGATCTGAATAAGGTAGTAATCAAGAATACATATCTGCTCCCTATGATCGACGACTTGTTTAATCAGTTGCAGGGTGTCAAATATTTCTCAAATATCGATCTTAGATCTGGATGCCATTAGTTGAGGGTTAAGGAGAAAGATATTCTGAAGATTGCTTTCAAGACCAGATATAATCACTATGAGTTTCTCATTATATCATTTGGTCTTACTAATGCACCATCGACCTTTATGGATTTGATGAATTAGGTGTTCAAGCCATTTTTGGATATCTTTGTAATAGTGTTTATAGATGACATTCTGGTGTATTCTCTATCAAAAGTGGAGCAGACAAATTATCTAATAGTGGTATTACAAATGCTCCAATATCATAAACTATACACTAATTTCTCCATATGCGAGTTTTAGTTGAATTTAGTGGCTGTCCTTGGTCATTTAGTATCAGATGAGGGCATTAATGTTGAGGCAGTGAAAAATTGGCCAAGGCCCACAACTCCCACTGATGTACATAGTTTCTTGGGCTTTGTAGGTTAGTATCGGAGGTTCGTAGAGAATTACTCTTCTATTGACACTCTATTGACAAAGTTAACTCATAAGGCAACTAAGTTTCAGTGGTCAGATGCTTGTGAGAGGATTTTTTAGGAGTTTAAGGGTAGATTGACATTAGCACCTGTTTTGGCACTTCAAGAAGGTTCAAAATTTATGTTGTTTATTGTGATGCCTCTAAGGTTAGCTTGGACTATATTTTGATGCAGCACGACAAGGTTATCACATATACTTTGAGGCAGTTGAGGAAGAACAAGTCGAATTACCGACTCATGATCTTGAGTTGGCAGTTGTTATATTTGCTCTGAAGATATGACGTCACTATTTATATAGGGTTCATGTTGATTTGTGTACGGATCATAAGAGCATACAATATATATTCAGACAGAAAGAGTTGAATTTGAGGCAGTGATGGTGGATGGAGTTGCTGAAGGACTATGATGTTGATATGCTATACCACCCCGGCAAAGCAAATGTGGTAACCGATATGTTAAGTCATAAGTCTATTGACAACCTGAGACATATGGAAGTTAATAAGTTAGAAATAACCAAAGATCTGTATCGAATAGCCAGTTTGAGTGTATGATTGATTGATACAGGTGACGAAGGTGCTACAGTTCAGAATCCATGAAAATCATCATTAATGGCAGAAGTAAAGGCAAGGTAGTTCGATCATCCAGAATTTGTCAAAATAAGAGAAGGGATACCCTTTCATAAGAAGTGGTTGTTTGAGTTGTCAGATGATGGGGTTCTTAGATTTATGGGCCAGGTACATGTACCTGATGTAAGGGACTTCGAGGGAGAATAATGGTAGAGATTCACCAGTCCAAGTATTGTATTTATCCTAGTTCTACTAAGATGTACCATGACCTTCAGTAGATTTACTGGTAGAATGATATGAAGAAGAATATTGTTGAGTTCATGGCCCAATGTCCAAATTGTTGTCAAATTAAGGTTGAGCATCAGAAACCTAGAGGATTGCTTTAGAATATTGAGATTCTGAGATGGAAATGGGAGGCAATTAATATGGATTTGATTACGGGGTTACCTTGTTCTTGTTGGAAGTTCGATTCTATCTGGGTTATTGTTGACAGACTCACAAATTCAACCCATTTTATACATGAATTGTCTACTCAACTGAGAATTATGCCAAGTTATACGTAAAAGAGATAGTTCATCTTCATGAAGTTCCATTTTATATTCTATTAGATAGGGGTGCCCATTTTACAACTAACTTCTGGAGGTCCTTTCAAAAAGGTTTGGGTACTCAGATTAATGTAAGCACAAATTTTAATCCGCAAATAGCTGGACATGCCGAATGTACCATACAAAGGCTTGAGGATATGCTATGAGCATGTGTCTTAGATTTCAAATATTGTCGGGAAGCTCATCTGCTGCTTATTGAGTTTGCCTATAATAATAGCTACCACTTTAGTATCAAGATGGAAGTATGTGAAACTTTGTATAGGCAGAAGTGTAGGTCACCTATCGTCTAGTTTGAAGTGGGAGAAACAAAGTTATTGGGGCCTGATTTGGTGCAGCAAGCAGTAGAAAATGTGAAATTGGTGTAGGAGCAATCGTTGACTGCCCAGAGTCGACAGAAGTCCTATTCCAATCTTCGACGTTGAGACTTAGAATTTGCTGTTGGTGACTGGGTATTTCTTAAAGTTCGCCTATGAAAGGTGTGATGAGGTTCGGCAAGAAGGGTAAGCTTAACCCTAGGTACGTCAGATGGTATAAGATCATTTAGAGAATCGACCAAGTGTCTTACATTCTTGAATTACCCCTGGAATTTGAAGTAGTTCATCCAGTATTCTATGTATCTATGCTTCAGAAGTGATTAGGCGATCCCTTTCGTATTACCCCTATTGAAGATGTCCAAGTCATAGAGAACTTATCGTACGTGGAAACCCCTGTTTCCATATTAGATCGCCAGATCCGTAAGTTATGAACTAAAGAAGTAGCTTTGGTTAAAGTACTTTGGAGTAACAATAATGTAGAAAAGATGACATGGGAAGCTGAAGAGGACATGAATACCAAATACCCTCATTTATTTCAGACTGTAGGTTTAAATTGACACTCGTGTGATACAGTTTCCTTATTTCTATTCTATCTATAAAATATTCTATATGTATTATTTAGGAAATATTGTTGAGACAGATGTGGCAGATGCAGCCCAGGCTTTGACAGTTGACAATTGACAATTGACAATTGAGGTGAGTTATGGCTAACCTTTTTTATTTCTGGAAGATAAATGGTCTTGTATGGCGGATATTGTTATGTTATGTTGTTATGTGGCCCTGTATAGAATTGTATATGTATTCAGATTCTTGATAGGTTTTGGATAGTCCTGTTTACAGAGGAAACGCTGCCAAAACTTTCAGAAATCCTGAGAGCTAGAATCTTTTCTCTACATTTATGGACAAATGTTCTTAAGGGGGTAAGGATGTTACACCTTATGTTTTCGTGCGTCGTCATTATCGTAATGTATCTAGCATAGGCTCGAGATGGTAGGACCCCTCCAAGAGGTTTATAAAAGTTTCTGAATGTGTCGAGTAAGTTTCGAAATGGTTTAAGACTTAGTGGATCAATAGAAATAAATTTTGATGAAAATTCGACGAAGTGTCGCCTCTCGGAGAACTCTACAAATTGCAGAGCATGATCTACGAATCGCAGGTCATGCCTGTGAGATGCAGAGTGTGCAACAAATTGAGATAGGGAATTTAAGAACCCTGGCAAGGTGTACGCCCCAACCTGTGGTTCGCAGGCAGGGTCTATGGTTCACAGACCTTGCAATGGTTTTAGTCGATGAGAATTTTCTATTTTTCTATAAATAGCTCCTCTTCGACCTTAAACTCATTTTTCTCCATTTTTACAAACCTAAACTGATCCTAATCTCTCTCTAAGAGGTCTTGAATGATCCAATGTAAAATCAAAGGGCAAACTACATAAATCCTGTGGTTATTATGGAATCATCTTCTTCCTTGTTGTATCGACTTTGGAAAATACTTGGTCACGAAGTAAGATCTGTTTTGTAGTAGTTCTAGAGTTTAAAGGTAAGTTTCACCTCCTCCATCATATTCTTAGGATTATACAAGTATTTAAGATATACTTGTTAAAGAATTCTTGTAGAAAAAGTGTTTATGAACTTTGGGATTAAGCTATGTTGTTGTGGGTTGTTTTGTATTATTTAAGAGTTCAACATGAAGTTGTGGAGTTGTTGATTGAGTTTTGGTGAAGGGGAGGATTAGTAATGAAGGGTGTGATGTTGTTATATGTTTGAGTTAAATTCCACAAGGTCATACAAACATTATGCGCATAAGATGTTCACCAAAATGTCCGTGTGAACTTTCTTGCAAGCTATGAATCTGTTATTGATACAAATTATTCGTATAATGTAGATAATCATTCGTAGAGTGTACAAGGACTCATGAGACTCAAATAGATAAAACGACAAGGTATGTAGGGCTTATTCTTTTATCTTTTGGCATGATCGATTTAACAACGACGACTACAAGTTGCTCTTCCACAAATGCTCAATTCTTAGTTATAAAAAAGGATTCTTGCATTCTATCTTGTCAATTGATTGTGGTGCTAGTCCGTCCCTTGTCGAGAATTCTTTTTGTACTCTATAGTATTATTTCATTAACGATAGAACAAGGTTCCTTGATGGTTTCTAAACTAGATAAAGATAGCATGTTTTACCATTTTTATTGGCTCATATGTACAAAAGAGGTTGTTATGTAACCGCATAAGAAAAGTCGGAGGTGTAATGACATTACGTCACTCCGATGGGTTCATAAGAGTGTTCCCTATTCCCTAAATGATTTACATAAGTATGTAATACATATTTGTATTACCCACAGAGGCCTATGACATTATATACACATCTTATATAAATATGATATTGATGATATTGCCCACAGAGGCCTACGGTATTATACACGCGATATAATATATAGAAGATGTTTCCCATAGAGGCCTACGACATTATATACACGATTATATCATAGTATATACAGTCTGGTCCATAGTGACATTTATGAGTTTCAGGTGGTATGTATTGACTTCCCTCACTTATTGTTGCCTTTACTTACATTTATCATATACCTTACATATTAAGTACATTCTTTTGTATAGACGTCCCCTTTGCTGGGGGACTGTGTTTCGTGCCTGCAGGTAGACAAACGGACGCACCTCCATAATAGATTGCTCAGCTTAGCAGTTGGTCATCTCACTCCTCTTCTTTCGGAGTTCCTATATATATATAGAGAGAGACAGTGGTAGGCTATACTACTTATGTTTATAGTTGTTTTGTGTATGGCGGGCCTCTGTCCAAACTTGATGATATACGATAGTACACTTAGAGGCTTGTAGATTGGTGGTTATTGTATACTTGTTTGTTCGGCCTTGTCAGCCTTCTGGTTAGTTGTTGTTACTCTTATTACAATCTTGTCGGCCCATTATATATGTATGTTTGTTGGTTAGCTATCTTATGTTACAAGTTTTTTTGTTTAGAATTCTATCATATTATCATTCTAAGGCCTTGTCAGCCTTGACGGTTGTGCATACAAGGTATGATATACAGGTAGTACGCTCGAGCCATTCAAGCATCAAGTGTTGGCCACACTCCTCAAGGTTGGGGTGTGACACCGAGTATCGAACACTCCTATATCTTATGGCTCTTGTCTCTAGACAAAAACAAACCTCATCTGCCATAACTTTTCACCACTTGGCAACCTTCTAAAAATCATCAACTGTACTATCCTTCCTTGTTCGCCTATTAATTTCCATCGAAATTACCTCATAAGAAAAATGACTCCCTCTCCCGGATTCCTTGAGCTGTTAAATCCTTAATCCTTCGTGAACTATATCACTATCTGGGGCCTTTGGTAACGCTAGGCCTATAAGCTGACCAACTATACTATTACCTATACCACTTTCCTTATATCTCGATCAGACAGAGTTGAGAGAGGTGAAACTAATAGAGCTACTAATGCCAAAGCTTCCCTTAGTTCCTTTAATACTAGTGGACCTCGGCCTATTGGAGGGAGCGACTCACTTTGTGCCTCAAATGAAGCAGCCTCAATAGAGGGCATACATCCCATAATTTCCTTACTTTGGGCTGTAGACGGATCTACCTCGAAAGAGGACATACATATCATATCCTTCCTCAATCCTTTCCTTAGTATCCTGACTAGATGTATCTCTTCTAGGCATAGACATCCCTTTAAAACCTATATCCCTGCATATATTAAATTCATTTTCCTACGACTCAGCTCTATCGCACGATCTAGATCATGAAGGAAAGTACCATCCTAAATGCCCAGTAGCCTCCTGTTTATAAGTGTGGTGCGCTACACACCCACAAACAAAACTCTACTAGACACGACTTATAGACACCTCTAAGACAGACCTACACTGATACCAAGTTTGTCACTGCCCAAGTAGATAAGATCTGGGCCGACAAGGCCTCTAATAAATAGATGTATGAAAACCAACGAATAGAAAAGGACCCAACAACATTTATAGACATACATGTCAAGGCTGACAAGGGCATCATAAGTGTAACATACCATATGGAAGGCCAAGAAGGCCATACACAACATATTTATACAAGACAACTGTCTGCTAGCCTAAAAAAGTACATAAACATCATCAGGTCGGGATAGTGCCCCGTAAAACATAAATATATCTACATATAATGCCATACCGACTCAGACTAGCACCTTTGAAACAAGTGGAGAGCTCTAATACCACAACTGAACTGAAATCCTGCTGAAAGTGGGAGTTACTCTATTTATCTAAATATGCAGACATGAATCATAGTGCCTCAACAAAAGGACATCAATACAAATAATGTACTGAATATGTAAGGCATGAAAAGTTAATAAACACTAAAATGTAAATAAGGATGGGGATGAGACAACCCGTAGCTCTAAATGCCACTGAGGCCGATATGTATGTTTTCCTTTTTAAAACATAATCATATATATATAGGCCTCACATCAGGGTAACACTGTCATAATATCATACCCGACCATAATAGAACTCAGTGTTATAGTACCCAATCTTAATAGGAGTCGGTGTTATCGTACCTAACTGCAGTGGTGTGCATATATAGGTGTCATACCCGGCCGACTATAGTGCAACTGGTAGAAAATATATACATATATTTACAATGCATGAATGACCTTGGAGGACAAATAGGAAAAGGGCAGAGTGACCTAAGGTCATAAACCCCCGCCTACCATTATGGAGCCACATACAATAATCGTTACAATCCAATAAGAAACTCAGAACTAATCATATAACAAGAAATATCATAAATGGGAAAAGGATTCCCGAGAAGGGACATTTTAAGAGATGTCAATAAAGTGTGGAAAGTACTCCCGATGAGGGATAACAAAGATCATGAAATCATTTTCAAGAGTAAAGAATAAACATGTTTTTAACGATCAAGAATAGAGTCTTGTTTTACGGACATTTCGATACATGTTGCTATTCATAGGATCATGCCAAAATAATAGTAAGGGTAAGCCTTACATACGCCATCTATTGTCCAATCACTAGATTACAAGGTTTCTTATGCTCCATGAATGACAACTTACGTAATAGAGAATATTCAGATTGATTACTAAAAGATCGGCTCAACGCAACATTTCATCGAACACCTAATGGGCTTAGAACTCCAAGTTTTATATCAATGGTAAATTAACATCTAGATAACACCTTTGGTTCCTTATAGCTTCATTATTCTTATTTGCTAACTATAACCAAGTTTCCATAACTTTTACCAAGCTTAGGCTCAATCAAAACAACCCAACACCAAGTAACAACAGTAAGAACAACTTCTATATGATTTCTAGTCATCTCTTCTTCTATCTTGAAATTCCATTATCTATACCCACATTTAAACAAGCACAATAACATAATCTACAACACAACTAGGTTATCTTCCATAACTTCCAGCCACAACAAGTAATGATTATAGTCTCAAAACAGTCCAACAATAAGGTAATCACATATATTCTTGTTTTAAGCTCTAGCTCATGGTTTTTCATTCAAACAACTTAACATGCATGTTATTAATCTTAAGCACAACTAGGAGGACAATTTACTTACCTTAGACATAAACCACAAAATTCAATTCAAGCCTTCTATACTTTGCAACCACCCTTACTTGCATTACAACACCATAGAAACACTTCTTGGTAGTTTATAGGACTTTCAAGGTTGAATTTGAATTGATAAACCTTGGAGGTGCCTTTGAATCTTAAGGATATGTTAGGAATGTCTTAGAGGAGCTTAATAGTAGGTTTGGATCGAGAAATGACCAGAAGTGAAGCCTTCATAAAATGTATAACAACATAAGTCGGCTACAACCTTTAGTCTGCGGCACAACTTGTGATTCGTAGACACTGTCTGCGTTTATCAGATCATGTCGCAGCTCTTCCATCAACTGTTAATTTTTCCTGTCTTAGTCTAAGACTTCTCTACTATTCACTGACATGGTCTGTGATTCACAGATCATGCTCTGCAACTTGGCGAGTGCTACGGACGATGACAATTTATTGAACTTTTGTTGAAACTTACTTCCATCGATCTGATTAGTCTTAAACCTTTCCGAAACTTACTCAACACTTCGTAAATCTTTAGTATTCCCTGAGAGTGATCTTAGCATCTCCGAGGCTATTCTGCCTAACATTACGATGATGATGACGTACAAAAACATGGAGTGTAACAATCTTTGCGCCGAACTCAGGCTAGATAAGTGCCCAAAGGCAGGGGGAAGTTTCCCATGCGAACAAACAAAACATGTATCGGTGTAGGAGATAGAAGAAAATTCCCCAACACTATCATATCTGATGAGGAGGAGTATAAAACCTCCCATGTCATAGCTTAGTCCACTTCCCAGTCTGATGAGGAGGATTCTCTGGAAGAGAACGCTCGAGCAACTGAGCTGAGGCACAAATGGGATCAAGAGGTTCACTGGTTTGGGGTGAAAGGGTCAAAATAATTCTACCAAAGGGTAAGTAGCGGACTATCATCGAGGAAAAGCGGGTGTCTATAAATGGTTTGAGGGACCAATTCTCGAATGTGTGGTCCTTGATCGAATTCCATAGGGGGCAATGCTTTCTTTAACCATTGCCTAAGTACAATGATTAGTTAGTCCATGAGTTCTATACATCATATCAAAGGAAAACAAAAGGACAACATAAGGTACTTCTTAAGGAGGTGATATTTCATGGGGTCACTGTTCATTTTGGCAGCACCACAATTAATAAAGTAGTTTAGATGACTTGTGCCCATAGGAAGCATCAGTTGTTGCTAGTAAGACCCAGAGTGGATAACCACTGGGAAGATGATTTACAAGAATACTTTGAAGACTAAAGCCAAGTTTTGACATAATTTTGTGAGTAGCTATTTGCAACCATCCTACAATGAGACAGACATCTGATTAGAGAATATCGTGCTTATTGCTTATATTATGACACAGGTTCATGTCAATGTGGGTGATGTGATAGAGAAGGATCTCAATAAGAGAGTTCAACAATACAAGACCTCATTCCCCTTCCCTTGCTTGATTATGAAGTTGTATCTGGAAGCCAACGTTCTTGGATTACCTCGGGTTGACAATGTTGTCAAAGCCACTTTGAAATGTGATATTTTGAGGATCTAGGATGAGGAACATCAGGCAATAAATAAAAGGAATACCACAAGTGGTTTAGTAGACACCTCTTCACCTTTTGAGATGGCTGATTTGGAGGGATCCGTATCTGAGCAAACAGAGACACATGCGACCACTTCGGCCGACCCTGCTTTGTTTATCCCCTCCACAACTAACACTTGTACACCGGTAAGAACTTCCACTAAAGTAGCCCCTAATCCTTTTGCATCTTCATGTACTTTAGGATTAGCTCATGTTCTATCAAGAGTCGGGATAGTGATGATAGGACAGATTGTTGTGATTGCGGATACTCGATCCTCTCATCTCAAGATGATCATTCTAGAGTTGATTCAGAATGCATTAGCCCCAATTATGGCAACCTTAAGTGTGGTACAATAGAAACAGAAAGATCATGACCATGAACTCATTCTATTGATAGGCCAGGTAGAAAGGTTGGAGACAAATAATAGCAGTGAAGTTTCTTTACTTCGGGCAGACATTGATAGCTTGAAGAAGGAAGTGGAGAATTTGAAGACTGTTTGATGACCTCCTTGATATCCCGCTCCAGCAAGAGAGTATTAATCCACAGGTGGTGAGTGAGGTCGGGTTGGAATACTGGAGAGAGGTCACTAGTGAGACTCCGAATGGCTCGAAGATGCATGTTAAGCATGATTAGAATGATGAGACTGATGATAAGGGGCTTGATATGCCCCACACTATAGCTGAGATAGCTAATGAGGACCTACAATTGACAAAGCTGACAGTTCTTGATACGGTGGCAGAGTGGTTTTTTTAGGAGATTTCTATTATTAGTTCGAGTGAGGTGGCCCAAGATCCACAAACCAAGATAGACGCCAGAGATCCTATTCCTCCGCTAGTTATGGGCACCACTCCACAAGCCCAAGAGGCCAGTCAACCACCACTACCACAAACTTAGCCTGTGATTGGCGATATAGAGATACTCGTCCCTATTCCACTGTCACAGGGAAATAATGCCCTAGCAGAGGCCACCTCCGTGAGCCAAACTCAACAGGACGCTTAGTGAGCCTCAAGAAGACACTCAAACTTTTCATTCTTGTACTTCATATCATTTTATGCATTGAGAACAATGCATATTTTTAATGTTGGGGGTGGGGTACCATGTATGTTTTTGGGATATGACTTGATAAGTAGTTTGTATATATGTGTTTAGTTCCCCTTGATTTTTCTTTGTTTGGTTCTTTTTCAAGGGGGTATGTTCAGTAACCATGGCCTAGTGATAGAATTGTTTTTACTTGGTAGGTACTTTTATGTAGTTTCTAGCATGTATAGCTTCTTTTTATTTTGTTAACTCCCCTTGAAATTGGATTTTGAAAACAAGAGTAGCATTGCACTTTAATGATTGTTCTATGAAAGCACGCCTCATTTTGTGACTCTATGACTACTTGTGTTTGAACCTCATGAGATAATAGCCTTGTGTTAGATAAAGAGTATAAAATGTAGCAGTTCTTGTAGTTAATGTGCATAGGGTGGTGAAGATTTGATTGTTGTCTTGTGTCTCTTGTATTATCTAGAACTTGCCTCATTGGTTTGTCACCGCAAAACTAGGAATTGCTTGGTTGAGAAAAGGATTTTAGACTTTTATATGAGAGTGAACCTTCTTTCCAAAAACTTCTTTGACCTACATGTGAGTTTAGAGAACTAGTTAATGCCTTTTGACGTTTTTTAACTTTTTCTTTGGCTATCATATTACAAATTGAAACCTTTTTTAAATAAACCATCTTTTGAACAAAAGTCCCTCCTTGAAAGCCTGAGAAGTGAGAATTGAGGCCAAGAGCCTATGTTGGGGGTGGAACATGAGAGAAAGGAAGGGAAGAAGATTGTGATGTGAGTGGTACTAAAAAAATGTGAAAAACAAGAAAATGAAATGCAAAAACAATAGAAACAATAGAAAAATCACTTGTACCTAAATGAATATGCTACCCATCCCTAAGGTTAGTTTATATGCTTGAAAAAGTCCTTAGAGATCCGAACCGAGCATTATTTGAGTAGTGGTGACTTAAAATAAATGTAAGCATAAGACATGATACTTGTGACACTTGACATTCATTGTGAGTGTGAGTGATCTTGTTTGTCCCCTGTTCTGAACACTTCATGTGAGAGTGTGGTACTTTCCTTGTTGTGAGGGCACTTGAATTGCATAAACCTTGTGGAATGAAAGCTTCTCTAGTTGAATGCTTAGGCGCATCTAGTCATTAGTAGCGTTTAGTCACCTATTGAGGCTTGACTTTCATAGGATCATTGATTATAGAAATGCACTCTTGAACTTTCATTTTGAAAATGTGATGGGATGTCATTCATATAAAACACATGCTTGTAGACTCATAAGTAGGACCAACCATTGTCATCTTTTTTTGTAATAAGTCATAACTTTGTATTGTTTAGGTTGCTCGAGGACAAACAATAGTTTAAGTTGGGGGTGTTGATGTGTGGAGAAATTATGACACATTTGATACGAATTGCATGAATTAGTGTTGTCCTTAATGCATTTATAGTGTGTGTTTCTTACGTTATTTTGGTATTTGCAAGGAGTTTTGCCTCGGGACAACAAAAATGAGGAAAATAGCATAAAATGGACAAAATGAAAAAAGAAAGAAGTGCAGTGAAGACCACTTTTGCGGACTACAAAACCAAACTGCGAACCGCAGAATGAGAAGTTGAGTTGCAGAATCAAAGAGTGAATAGAAGATTTTCAAGTACCGAAGTGTGACCCATTCTGCGAACCACAATTAGGTCTGCAAACCACTGCTCCACATCACTTACAACTCATATTTCGAGGCTTCAGAGCACTTTTGTGGACAACAATTCAGTTCTGTGGACCGCTCTTCTTACCGCAGAATCAGACAGTCAAGATCCAAGACCATTTTCTGAATCTTAGTCCCATTGTGCAGACCACAGACCTGTTCTGCTGTCCCCATCCGCGGTCACAGAGTGGACGATGTTGGAAGTTTTAAATTAGTTGTAGTCTAAATTTTTGGATCCCTATATAAGCATTGTCTAGGATTTTTTGTAAACATCTAACTTTCCACCCATCAAATCATTACACTATTCATCTCCCACTTTGGAGAATATTCTTGTGTCTTTTCAGTTCAATTTCTTACATTATTTGGTTTCCATTAACAATATAAGTGAAGATTCTTCTCATTGTTTAATATAAAAACCTTTGTAAGCATTCTATTATTACTTTTGTGCTTCCATTTTTTATGTCTTGTTCTTTTCATTTCTCAATGAGTGGCTAGAAATTTAGTTGGGGTTGTGATAAAAAATGGAATGTGGTTGTTGGGTTAGCTCTTAAATGTAAAGCATATGTTATTATTATAGTAGTTAACTACCCTCATTTTAATTAAATGAGGGTTGGTTGCAAACACTCCTCTAAAGCCTATTGTTTCTGGTCATACTTGAGAAAGGACACTAGAATTTAGGAAAGGGTAAGTTAATTAGGACTTTGGGCTTTAAACCTATTTAAAAATTCCCAACTTTAATTAGAAGGGAATCAACTAAGTGTAATGAATGGGTAGTCTTCTATTCCACACTTTAGGCTTGAAAAAGCCTATTAGTGAAATTAAGTGGGTCAATTGAGAAATCTCCATTTAGATAATAGTTCCCATTTCCCCTACCATAATGAATACACCTAGGCTAATTAAAGATCCAATATTACTTCCATTAATCAACTCGGAACCCTAACCTCTAATAATATTGGTAAATTAATCATTAGATAAATTTTGGATAAGTAGTTAAAAGATCTTTGAAATAAACAATTTGGTTACCTTAGAGATAAAGGATTAGCAAAGAAGTAATACAAGACGAATAATACTAGTTTCACATCATATTTCTTGTGGGATTCTATCCCAACCTAGTTGAGTTACTATATTTGACAACGATCGCGTTATACCCTATCATGGTGTAATTTGGGCTAGATCAAACACAACCATCATGAGCCATGAAGATCAAAATCAAGTTTTTATGGTTTTTAAATTTGTAGTTTATTGAAATTTTGGATGAAAAGAAGGGTGGAAAATTTTTAACTAAAGAAAATGGTACTCCCTCCGATCCATATTAAGTTGTTCTTTTAGCTTGGCACACTCCTAAATTTACTCACTCCTAATAAGTAAAAAATATTTTTACTAAATTACCCTTAATTAAATACTCCATCCATCCAATTTTAAGTATTGTTTTAGATCTTTTCACGCTCATTGAAAAAAATAGCCCTCCAGTCCATATTAATTGTCACATTTTTCTTTTACATGTCTCTTAAGAAATCATACATAAAAGATGCATTTTTACTACCTTACTCTCCAATAAATTGCACTCTAAATAATATTGGTTATTTTCAAGAACACTTAATATTAAGGGTAAAATGGTATACACATAATTAATGTCACCTTGGATTTATAAAATGACAAGTATCAGGACAAATATTTTAGTAACCTTGAAAAGTAATATGGGACGGAGGGAGTACAAAATATTGTTTACTAAGTTAGGTTGACTGATTTTTCATCTTCAATATTGTGCATATTTTTTTAATATTAAGATTATAGTTAGAAAAAATTATCATCCTTAATCTTGATTTTCTAAAGTGAATTATTTTAACAAAAATTTTCTGAGCTAGAATGACAGTTAAAACGGGGCGGAGAGAGTAATATTTGTTTAATATAGTTTCTTAGTAACATAAAAGTTTACTTATCTAAATAGGGTAAATTTGAAAAAAAATAATTTATTCTTGTAGTATTTCAATCATATAATTAGTTTAATAGACTTGTCGATTTCTCCGTAGTGAAAGCAGATCTACAACAATCATGACTTGTGTCGCCGGTTATTGGGAACCCTCACGAAGAGGATGAATCCCCTTTGTCCACACCCTAAAGATTCATCTAACGGATTATATACAGATTCTTTTATTTATTTAATATAAACCCTAGCCGTCAACTATATGTGCGAAATCTTCTTTTTCCTACACGCATAATAGTGTACTTATAGGCTAGACTTAAAATTTTCGGAGGACGACTAGCTAATTGGTTAATTGACTAGTTAACACCACTTATGGGCAGGCCCGTCCCAATAGCAACTTTCCAACATCTCCCACTAACACATGAGGGAGTTCTTAAGCTTCACTAAGCTAAGAAAAATATATTCTCCTTGAAATTCTCTTGAATCATTTCATACAAGATAAATAGGTTGTGCAACTGACATACTACAAGATCACTTTTCTATAGGTTGTGGAACCAAGCGAACCACATGAGTTGCTGAATTAACATGGACATCAAAACATGCACTAGTAATGATTTAAAACATTAAAAACATAAATACTTAAAATAATTGCGGAAATATATAAAATCATGATAAGTTTGAATACTAAATCTTACATGAAAGGCTAAACTAGTCTAGTCTATGAAACCTCTAAAATATTAGTCTAACTGCAAAATCGTCTACTAGGGACAAAGCCCTAGCATACCTTTACTCTAAATTATAATCATGAAAATAACCAACTGACACCCCAAATGAAATGGGGCTCACAAAATAGTTGCTATAGGTGTATCCCTAGCGTGTAGATCCATCGTCCTGAAACTCAGTACGTACACCATGAAGTGCAAACCTCGGGAAAAGGGACGTTAGTACATTTGACTCGTACTGTACGTAAAACAATTGTAATAATAAGCAGGCACATGAAATAATAGGAACATGAAACTGAAACTGAACAATGTACATGAACATGATATGAATATAATAACATGTATAAAATCTGTAAACTGTATGTCTGAATATCTGTGGGAGAGCATTGACAAAACCGACATGTAACCACCACGTGTGAATGTGGCGTCTCATCTCTACCCGATCAACTAAGACATCTCATACCTTTCCGTGGTATGAGACATGAATATGACATGATGGATCTAATATCCCACAAGGGGTGACATGAAGGTATCGTCCTCTGGTCGGATCGATCCTTATCCTACGCTGGAAAACGTAGTTTCAAACAGTTTGAGCCTTCTTAGTAATCTTGGCAACTCCCAAAATATGAACATGAAATATAATTGTCTAGAAAGCCCATGGTTTGTGAAATCATGACTTGTAAACATGACTGATAAGTATAAGATATAGCATGAACATAAATACTCAATATACTTGGCATAAAATATGGAAAACATGTAGAATTCATGGATTTGAATAATATGGGTTCATGACTTGTGTTTAAGAACTCGTGAACATTCATGGATTACGGACGGATTCCCAATAATCAAAATGGAATATCAAGAATACAATAATGAATTAATAATACAAACATGGTACATCATGATACATGTAGTTTAGAATTATTATGAACTTGAAATCAAACCCTATGTTAAGGAAATTCATGGTTACATGGATGAACGTGGTGTGACCAAGAATAATTATGTTCCTACACGTAAAGATAAGCTCTACATACTTATAATCACTCCTAGCAATGAACTATGTTGTTTTTTAATGAAGAATGCTCCAAACCCTAGCTTGAATCACTTACGAAGGATTTTGTTGTTAATCATATGTTTTAGTTATAAGATCATCTTATAATCGTGATTTAATGCTAGAATTACTAAGGAATCGTTAGGAGTGAACTTACCTTGTTGTGGGAGGTCTAGAGGAGAGAAAAACACTCTTGAGAGGTTTTTCTACGAGGTTGGACGAGTTGGTGAATGATTTTTCGAGGCAAGTGTTGAATTTATAGAATGGGCATTTTGACCATGTCACTCGCTGGGTGAGTGATATGGCCTATTATTTTGTCACCCTGGCACTCGCTCGGTGAATGCTATGGCCTGTCCTTAACTGGCTATGTCACTCGCTTGGCGAGTGCCCCTGCTCATTTCATACTTAGTCAAAATCTTATGTTTTTTTACGGTATCAACAATGTCTCAATAAAATTGTCATAACTCCTAGAATAGAGCTATGTTTGGGCTGGAAAACCTACAGTTGGAGAGGTATTTCAAAGAGTTACAACTTTCCTGTCGTAAGTTTTCTCAAATTTCCAATGGACTTTGAAGAAACTGAACTGGTACCGGTCAAAGTTTTGTCAAAAGCTCATGTTTGTGCTTGTGACTCGTCGGGCGAGTTCCATAGTGAGACTATCTCGCCGTAGAGCTCATTCGGCGAGCTTTTCCTATCTCTTCCATACTTAGCTAAATTTTCTACTATTTCTTTTCATGGTTCTAGACTATATTTTGGGGGTATGAAATGTTACAATATCTCCCCCTAGGGATCATTCGTCCTCGAATGATGGGTCATTGTTAAGAATAAGCCCGGCATGGCATGAGTACATGAACATGAATAAACATGACATGGAACATGAGAACTGAATGACATGATTACATGGAAACATGAACATGGAGTCATAAATACTGAAGATATTTACCTTGTTCATTTTCTGCTTGCTCTTCAAATAAATGTGTTTATCTGGACTTCATGTCCTCTTCGGCTTCCCAAGTAGCCTCCTCAACTTTCTTACTTCTGCACAAGACTTCCACTGAGGCAACTTCTTTACTTCTCAACTTTTGAATCGACGATCTAGAATAGCCACATGGATATCTTTATAGGTCAGGCCATCCTTAACTATAATGGATTCAGTAGGAACTACCAACAAAGGGTCTCCCACACACTTCTTCAACATGGATACATGAAACACTAGATGCACAACAATTAAGACTTGTGGAAATTCAAGATCATAAGTCACTAGGACAATCCTTCGTAGGATCCTGTATGGTCTGATATATCTGGGACTGAGATTCCCTTTCTTACCAAATCTGATGATACCTTTCATAGGTTAAACTTTCAGAGTCATCCAATCATCAACTTGAAACTTCAAGTATGTACGCCTCACATCTGAATAGGACTTCTGCAGACTCTGAGCTATTTTCAAAGTATCTTGAATTAACTTGACTTTCTCCATGACCTGATGGACCAAGTATTCTCCTAACAATTCTGCTTCACCAACTTCGAACCAACCAATTGGTGATCTACACCTTCGCCCATATAGAGGTTTGAACGGTGCCATGTGGATACTCTCATGATAACTGTTATCATAATCAAATTCAATGAGTGGAAAATGATCATCCCAATTACCTTTAAAATCAAGAACACATGACCTCAACATATCCTTAAGAGTTTGAATAGTACGCTTTTCTTAGCCATTTGTCTGTAAGTGAAAAGTTATGCTGAGATTTACCTTAGTACCCAATCCTTTTTGGAAAGACTTCCAAAAGTGTGTTGTGAACTAAGCACCATGATCTAAAATAATGGACACTAGGGTCCCATGAAGCTTGACAATATCTCGGATATACAACTTAGCATAATCCTCTACTGAATCTGTGGTACTAACAGGCAAGAAGTGGGTTAATTTAGTAAGCTGATCCACAATCACCGAAATCAAATCATGCCTTCAGGATGAGCTAGGTAAACCTATTATGAAGTCCATATTTATCATCTCCAATTTCCTAATAGAAATATTGATATTTTGAGCCAACCCATCAGGCCTCTAGTGCTCGGGTTTCACCTGTTCACAATTCGGACACTTTGCTACAAAATCTGCCACATTTCTCTTCATATCGTTCCACCAATAAATCTCTTTAAGATCATGATACATCTTTGTAGAACCTTGGTAGATAGAATACCTGGAATTGTGTGCTTCTGCCATGATTCACTTTGTGCGTCCATCTATATCGGAAACATATAACCTGCCTCGGTACCTCAAAGTATCATCATCTCTCTCTTGTTTGAAATTCGTAGTCTTATGTTTGTGGATACCCTCTTTCAGCTGCAACAAGTAGGGATCACTAAACTATTTTTCCTTCACCTCGACTACTAAAGAGGATTCAAACTTGTTCTGGACAAGAACCACCATCTTCAGAGTCCATGAGTCGAACTCCTAGACTGGCTAGTCGATGAATTTCCTTCATCAAGGTTGTATTTTCTTCTTCAACATGAGCTAAGCTTCCCATGGATCGTCGACTAAGAGCATTGGCTACTACATTTGCTTTCACTGGATATTAAAAAACATTAAAATCATAATCCTTTATCAATTCAAGCCATCTCCTCTACCTAATATGCAACTCCTGCTACTTGAAAATGTATTAAAGGCTCTTGTGATCTATGAAAATGTCAATATGAAATCCATACAAATAGTGGCGCCATATCTTGAGCGCAAAAATCATTGCTGCCAATTCTAAATCATGAGTCGGATAGTTCTTTTCATGAGGATTAAGTTGTTAGGATGCATAAGCTATAACCTTACCATGCTACATTAAAACACATCTGAGACCAACTCCTGATGTATCGCAATATACTATGAACCCCTCAGTTCCCTCTAGTAATACTAACACTAGAGCAGAAGTCAGTCTCGTTTTCAATTCTTTAAAACTACTCTCACAAACATCTGATAACTGAAATTTGACTTTCTTCTGAGTTAATCTAGTCAATAGAGCTGCAATGGAGAAAAACCCTCTATGAAATATTTGTAATAGCCTGCCAGACCCAAGAAACTTCTTATCTCAGAGATTGATGTAGGTCTGGGCCAATTCATTACAGCGTTTATTTTCTGAAAATCAACTTGGACGCCTTTTCTTGAAATCACATGGCCTAAGAATTCTACCAACTTTAGCCAAAATTCACACTTCAAAATTTTTGCGTAAAGCTTGCAATCTTGGAGCGTCTACAACCCTATTCTGAGATGTTCTGCATGATCAGCCTCACTACAGAAATAGACTAGAATATCATTGGTGAAGACAATGACAAAATGTCAAGATAAGGCTTGAAAACCCTATTCATAAGATTCATGAAAGCAGCTGGTGTATTCATCAATCGGAACAACATAACATAAAATTTGAAATGACCATAGCGAGTTCTGAAGACGGTTTTCGAAATATCAACTTTCTTAACCTTAAGCTGATGGTACCCTGATCTGAGGTTAATCTTGGAATAACATTGGGCATGCTGAAGTTGATCGAATAAGTCATCGATTATGGGAAGGGGATATTTGTTCTTAATGGTGACCTTCTTCAACTGCCGGTAGTCAATGCACATATGCAAACATCCATTCTTCTTCCGAACAAATAAGACTGGTGCACCCCTAGGTAAGACATTGGGTCTAATAAATCCCTTATCAAAAAGGTCTCTCAACTGGTCTTTTAATTCTTTTAACTTTATGGGAGCCATTCTGTATGGAAGAATAGATATTGACTTAGTTTTGGGATGTAAATTAATTCCAAAGACAATCTCCCTATCATAGGGATTTCGGGAAGATCCTCGAGCTAGACTTCTGGAAACTCATTGACAACTGGCACGATTGAAGAGTTGGGGTCTGGGCATCTTCATCTGTAACCCAAACTAGATGGTACATTTACCCCTTAGATATCATCTTTTTGGACTTAAGATAGGGAATGGACCTTCCTATGGGTGCTACTGCATCACCCTTCCATTCTATGACTGGTTCACCAAGAAATTCAAAATTGACAATTTTGATTCTACAGCCTACTATGGCATAACATCAAGACAACCAATCCATTTGCATGATTACATTAAAGTATCTAACTCTACCAAGTCAGCTACTTTAATGCGGTGATAAACTTTAACTAGACAACCCCTATATACCTGTCTATCTATAATTGACTCACCAACTGGAGTAGATACTTCAAAAGGTTCATACAACATTTCTGGTTCTATCCCAAATTTCATAGCAATAGATGATGTTACATAAGATAGAATGGATCTTGGATCTATAAGGGCATAAACATCAAAAGGGAAAATGGTTATCATACATGTGATAACATCTATATGAGCCACTGTATCCTAATAACCTAATAGTGCATACAAGCAGTTTGGACCTCCGCTTGTGTTACCAAACTTAGCTGGACCATACCCTGATTGGGCCTGAGATTTATGAGAAACTGTTGAATATGTGGACTGAGCCACATTACCTCATGTACCACACCTCGTTGATAGATATTCTCTCTGGAAGTGACCTCGCTGACCACACCCATAACAGACATTCATACCCAAGCGACACTCCTTCAGGTGCCTCTTACCACACATACCGCACACTGGATTGTTGAAGGTACTTTGACCCACACTGGCCTATGACTAGGAGTCTGATGCTTTGAAGTTCTGTCTTTTCTGATCATTCTTGAACTTTAGGGCTGAGGCACTAGCTGATGATGGTACGGGTCCTGATGACCTATTCTTAAAGAACTTTTTGCCTCTTCATCCCCTATGACTGAAATGACCTGAAGACTTAGCCCTCTTATTGAACTTTGTCTTTCTCTTTCAGTAATGCTTCCTCTTCCTTTATTCTTCTATTATTACCTTGTACAAACGTTACTATCTTGGTAATAGTCATTTCTTTATTCTGAGCAGAAATATTAGCAACATCGAATAATTGAGGATCAAGACCATACATAAAATATCTAATTTTGGCCCTCGTGTCTGGAACCATATATGGGGCATAATTTTCTGAGGAAACAAAGTGAAGATAGTACTCCTGCACACTCTTGTTATTCTACTTGAGCTTCTCAAATTCAATGACCTTAGCCTCGTTGACCTCTATTGGCAGGAAGTGTTCAAAGAACAAATTTGAAAACTCATCCAAAGTCGCAGGAGATGCATCCTCCCCTTGGGACCGTTCCAATTACTCATACAAGATATTGGAAATATTTTACAACTGATAAGCTCCCAACTCTACTACCTATAACTCAGTAACATGCATAACACAAAAAAAACTTTTGTAGTCCATCAATGAAATTCTACGGATCCTCTGTCTTACTAGACCCCATGACCACTGGAGGGTCCATAAGCAGAAACTCCTCAGTCTTTAAGCTGGATGACTCACTGCTAGCACATGTACTTGCAATCATTCCCTAATGTTGGGCCTATGTTGCTGCAATCTGGGTGATTAGCTGGATAACTCCCCTAACATCTGGGTTAGTGGAACTGGGTGGCAAAACTGGAGTATAAACCTCAGCAGGCCCATTGGTGTCAGGTGGGGGTGTTATGTCTGTTCTTTGAGCCTTAGTGTTCTCCTCCTGAGCAGCACTGGTAGCGGCCCAAATTGCTTATAGCAGACTTCCTTTTAGCAAGTATTTTTTGAAAATACGTAATATGCAGGAGTTATAAGAATGTCCTGAAGGTATATCTCTAACTGCACAATCTAAAGTATGAAATAAATGAGACAATCCTCGATGTCTTGGTGGTCAACTATTTACATGTGTGGGTGCCTCACACACATAAAAGAGACCCCATTGTACATGGTTTCATAGACTCCCTAAGAAATTGGAACCTAGGCTCTGATACCATGTTTTGTAATGCCCTGAACCATGACCTGGGTGAAACACGGCACTCGGTGCCTGCCTGTATGTGACTAGCAAACTATATGGGCTGCTAAATCAATATGGGCATCAAAACATACATTAGTAATGATTTAAAACATGAAAAACATAAATACTAAAAATATAGTCTGAAAATACATTGCGGAAATATCTAAAATCATGATAAGTATAAATACTGAATCTAACATGAAAGACTGAACTAGTCTAGTCTATGAAACCTCTGAAATATAAGTCTCACTGCAAAACTCTCTACTAGGACAAGGCCCTGGCTTACCTCTACTCTAAAATATAATCATGTAAATAATAAACTGACCACTCAAATGAAATGGGGCTCACCAAAAAGCTGACACAGGTGTAGTCCTAGTGTGAAAATCTATCGTCCTAAAACTCAGTACTTGCACAGTAAAGGGACAATGCATTTAAATTGTTCCATATGTAAGGCAACTGGAAGAATAAGCAGGCGCATGAAATAATATGAACATAAAACTGAAACAGAAAAATGTGCATGAATATGATCTGATATAAATATAATAACATGTATAAAATCTATAAAATATATATCTGAATATATGCGGGAGAGAATTAACAAAACCGACATGTAACCACCATGTGTGAATGTGGTGTCTGATCTCTAATCGATTAACTAAACCATCTCATACCTTGTAGGAGTACAAGACATGAACATGACATAATGGATCCAATAATCCCATAAGGGGTAACATGAAGGTATCATCCTCTGGGCGGAGTGATCCTTATACAATGCTGGCAAATGTAGTTTCAGACTGTCTGAGCCTTCTCGGTAATCTGTGCAACTCCCGAAACATGAACATGAAATAAAATTGGCTAGAAAGCCCATAGTTTAGGAAATCATGACTTTTAGACATGGATGATAAGTATAAGATATAACATCAACATAAAATACTTAATATACTTTGCATAAAACATGGAAAAACAAGTAGAATTCATGGATTTGAATAATATGGATTCATGACTTGTGTTTAAGAATCCATGAAATATAAGACATGGTTATCATGGATTACAAAAGGATTTTCAATAACTAAAATGGAATACCAAGAAAACAATAATGAACTAATAATACAAACATGGTACATCATGATACATGTAGTGTAGACTTATCATGAACTTGAAATCAAATCCTAAGTTATGGAAATTCATGGTTACATAGATAAATGCGGCATGGGGAAGAAAAATGATATTTCCACACATAGAGAGAAGCTCTACATACCTGTAATCACTCATACCAACGAATAATATTATTTTCTGACGAAGAACGCTCCAAACCCTATCTTGAATCACTTGCAAAGGATTCATTGTTAATCCTATGTTTTAGTTAGAGGATAATGTTATAATTATAATTTAATGCTAGAATTACTAAGGAATCGTTAGGAGCAAACTTACCTTGTTGTGGGAGGTTGAGAGGAGAGAAAAATGCTCTTGATAGGGTTTTCTACGAGGTTGGACGAGTTGGTGAATGATTTTTCGAGTTAAGTAATGAATTTATAAAATAGGCATCTTGGACCCTGTCACTCATTGGGCGAGTGCTTTGACCTGTCATTGTCTCGCCTTGACACTCGTTGGGTGAGTTCTATGGCCTGTCCTTGACTAGCTATAGCATTCGCTTGGCGAGTGTTCCTGCTCATTTTACACTTAATCAAAATATTATGTTTTTCCATAGTACCAACAGTGTCTCAGTAAAATGGTAATAACTCCTAGCACAGAGCTATGTTTGGGCTTGGCGACCTACCGTTAAAAATATATTTCAAAGGGCTAAAACTTTCTTGTTTTATGTTTTCTCAAATTCCCAATGAACTTTCACGAAACTGAACTAGAAGGAAGACCTGACAAAGTCAGGCCAAAAGCTCATGTTTGTTCTTGTGACTCGACGGACGAGTTCCATAGTGAGACACTATCTTTCTGTGGAGCTCTCTTGGTGAGCTCTTTCTTTCTCTTCCATACTTAGCTGAATTTTCTACTCTTTCATTTCATGGTTCTAGACTATAGTTCGGGGGTACCGAATGTTACATTGTCATCATAAAAATCATCAAGTAGATCATAAGCAATATTCTTAGTGCCCTAGATCATTTGAATCACATTGGAAAATCTCACTTTGATGTCTTGTATCATAGTTCTTGTTTTTGCAATTATTACCCATAAGTCATAAACCGATGCCATAAAAAATAAATCAAATGAGATTCCATTAATGATCTTCCTCTTCTCACAAGACTCTCAACTTCTATCAAACTTTGAGCCATTGATCAGAATCATGAGGGTACTTAATAAAATCTCATACAATAATAAGTCGAGATATAATTTATGTTAACCCTTTAGATCAACTTTTGCACTCATGGTATGAAACATGTGCTATAACATTTTCTTCTTTCCCATAGAGCATATGTCTTTATATTATATGATAATGTTGTACATATAATAGTCAAACATCATATGCATCTGAACTGACTTCCTTGATCTACTCAAGAAATATGAAATCACATCTGGCATATCGAAGTAGACTAGGTAAAACTTATTTCTACCATCAAGACACTGTAATAACCTTTTGTCATTATTTGTGCAACTCTAAAGATCTTTAAACCACGTGCTTTCAAATTATCCTTATGATAATTTTCTTAAGATCTCGTCTCATCTCCCTTTAACACTAAACTGATGGAGGCGACCACCTATGTAAGAAGGCTGACCTCTGTCTACCCGACACACTTTTTAATATTATTAAAGAATGCACCTGAAGCATTGTATAATATGAATATACAATAAACATTCATAGTAAGAATTTACACAAATGTTCAAAAATTGTGTGTATGGAAATCAAACTTATTTTGATTCTTTTAAGAAAACAATTAACAACAATGCTTGGAAAAATAAATAAAAAATTATTGTCTATATATTAAAGTCCACACAGTCCTTGAGATATTGCATTAATAAAAACATGCATCACTAATATCTAGCTGAGTTAATGTATCTGCAATCGTTTGTGCAGATGTACTTTATGTTGAGTTCTTTGTGTGCAACCATGTCATTAAAAAATTGAATGGATTTATGTTGATATTTATGATTCTTGGTGCTCAAAATAGTATCTTGACGGTCATAAAATTATCATTAGTTTAGTACTAATTGCAACATCAAAACATGATCCAAGAACCTTTTTAACCAAACAACTGAGTGTGCTTCTGAGGAGAGAGCCACAAGATCAACTCCATCATGGATAGAGCTACACATGACTGGTATTTATTATCTATGATATATCATCAATATAGATCATATAAAACATACATACCTGGAGCTACTATTTTCCATATCTCCTCTACAATTAGCATCAGCGTATTCCCTCAGTTCCATGTCATCCCTTGTGGCAAACTGCATAATCAGAAGGTCCCATATGGTACCTAAAGATTCGTTTTAACTGTATCTTAAATGTACTAGATGGAGTCTTAGAACATAGTCTAATTTACAAGGCATTGTCTTTGTTGATTGGAGTTCAGATAGGGTCACAATTTAGCAAGTTTAATCATTTAAAGTTTTCTCAAAATCTTTATTTCGATAATATATGCATCTTTACCCATATCTTTTATCTCAAAGTGAGATTATAACAAGGTCTGTACCTCATTCACATACTCAAAATAATTTTTATCTATCAATATGTGATCAAAGTCTATAAACCATGTATTTATGGCCCTTTGGATAAGAATTTCACGTTATTCCACATTATATCTTCATTTAGTTCTTAATCAAGAAAGGCAAACTTTACATCCATTTGATGCAATTATAAATGCAAAGTAGCAACAATAGAAAAAATTAGACAAGTAGAGGTGATTTTGCATAACAGGTGAGAAAGTATCGTCATACTTAATCACTCTTGTTATATATGCACCTTCGCAACAAGTCGAGCCATATATCTCAATTGTGCAACAAGCCTTGTCTTTAATTTTTTGAAGCCATTTAGTTTCAATAGTTTTGTGTTCGTTTGGGAGATCAATTAGTTCCTAAAAATAATTGATTCTTCTAGACTTCATTTATTATTTTTTTGCATTTATTTATTATATTCATTGAAGGGCATAAAAGAGTTAATTCTTGGCTCATTCTATCTTTTAGGAGCACTATATCTTGACTGAGATTCATATAATCTCATATTGATCCAGTTTGGATAAATTTTGTTCCTACTTGGACAAGAACTATTCATCTTGTTCCCACTTAGAACAAGATTCATCCCACTCCCATTAGGAATAAGAAGATTATTGTCGCTCCCACTCAGAGCAAGATCACATTCATTCACATCTGATGATGAAGGCTGATCCAGATGTGAAATTAATTCATCATTACTAAAACTCTCCCACTCGAATTAAGGGATGCTATTTGATATGAGTTCTTAGGTTCATGAGAAATAATCCTAAACCTATCTCGCCTTCCTTGGATAGATGTGATACTTCTTATGTCAAATTTAGTTACAATCCCAATGTGATGTATCTCCATAAACATGTAATTTATAATATCTCATATAGACACTTTATCTTCCTCTTTGGCCCAATATACCATGAAACAACTTGTACACATAAGTTGTGCATCATAGAGGTCTCACAACATACTTGAGATTTCTATTACTCCATAACTCATATGGTGTATATATAACTAATTATGTTGGCATACAATTAAAAATGTAGGTGTTATGACCCAAACCACAGGTCATGATGGCAGCTAAACTATTCCACCGATAGGCGAACCATCCCCGCATTTTAAAAGATACAAAATTCAAGTAAAGCAGAAAAGTAAAGTAAATGTAGTTCTATTCAAGTCTTGATATAATAAATATTGAAAATCCATATCCCAAAAAGGGATCTAAATTATACAAGATCACTAACAAGGTCTGATACAAGTCCCGTAGGAAAAAATATAACTGTCTATGAAAATCAACTACAAAAAGCAAGTAAAGATGAGAATTTCAGGGGCCACTAATCGACCATGTAGCTCACCTTGAAAGTATCAAATGTTGCACCTCGGGGTCAACCACGAGGTCTCGAGCTAAAATTGGGATCTATATCTATAAAAAAGTGTAGTATGAGTATAAACCACTAGTATCCAATTACATCCTGTATTTTTATACGTCAAGTCACGTCGTGAGTTAGTTCTCATAAGTTTGGAAAGCTTGGATAATTTGTATTTTTTAAGTAGTTACAACCATCTATTGTATTAATTAGAGGAGTTGGAGGTCGAAATAATCAAACGAAGTAAGTTTCATCGGATTACACCCCATATTTTGTACGTTGATTTTATAGGAAGCTAGCTAACGTAAGCTTGGAGAGGTAAAGGTCCCTACACAAGGTTATGGAAAATTTAAAAAAAAGTTAAGTAAGCCTCGTAAGAGTTCAGTGCTAAAAAATTAAAGAAATTAAGTTCATCGAAACTCGGGAAAAGGTAGGCAGAATTCTAGACATGATTTTGCCCAACTTTCTGGGGGTATATTTTTCCTGTATATAAGGAATTATGGGGTGCATAACCTATCTAAATTCAAGTTCAGCGTGTTGAACTTCCAACTCAATAAACTATTCATCAATCAGAGCTCTGTAAAAGAGTTATGTACATTTTATGCAAGTGGTGCAAGCAGCTCCCTTTGGGACCCACAAAGTTGGTGGAAGCTTATCTTCTTATATAAAGGGGTGACCTTCATCTCCAAGTCTAGTTTTCGACCAAACTAGAATTCTAAGCCCCTCTAAATCCTCTCTGAGCATATCCTAAATGTTCATACACAAATACAAGGCTAAACCACCTAAGTTCTTCATTAAAAGTGTTGTAGAAATTGTGGTGATCGCTTATATAATAATGTTGAGGAGTTGTGAGTTCATTAAAGTTGAAGGAGAGTTGTTCTTGGAGTTTTTATTGCTGTTTAAAGGTATGTTCTTCTTCTCCTACATGGGCTTGATCATATCTAAGTCCTAGCTAATTTGTTTCGTTGAGATGTTGCAAGATAACACTTGAAAGTTGTTTATGATGTTCTTGATATGTGTTGGGCTGTTTGATATGTTTTTATGATTAATATAAGGCTGGAAATTATATGAATATAGTTGTTTGTCTGCTGGACATGTTGGATGATTTAATTATGTTAGTTATTATAAGTTGTAAGTTGAAGAGTATATGATGAAAGTGACTTGTTGAGTATATTGTATAATATGTTGAGATTGTTCTTGGTATGTATACTTTTTGAAGGTGTTTCTGAGTTATAGTTATGAATATATGAAGGTATTACAAGGTAAAACCCTTCTTCCTCTTTATGTATAGAGACATGTTGAAAAACGCTCTTTAGCCTAAGTACAAAACCCTATATGCAAACCATAATCTAACACGTCGGCGCTGGCATGATGGCCACCACGGTCATTGGTCAGCCACCTATGGTGGTTGGCCACACCTCTAATAACCCTAATACAACCAATGCTATCACCCAAAACTAGCCAGAATTCCCAACCCAAATATAATGATTTATTTCAACCTACCACTTTAAATGTCATGCAAAACCCTAATCCCACTCCCATGTCAACGATTCCATTGAAGCGTATCTTGTACTGTAATGGCATTCCAGTCTTTTATTGGATGCAAAAGGAGGTTAAGCAGATTGAGGCAATGGAGAAACTCCAGCATGTAGTAATTGAATGGATGGCCAGACATGGAGGAATTAAGGAAGATTATCCCGGAGCAATGTGGAATCAAAGTAAATTGTGAAATTGGATTATTTAGGCACATACATGTTTTGATATGATTATATCTTATGGAAGACTTTGTCAATCTATGCTCAAAGGGTGCGTATTATTTACAATCAAGGGATGGTTATGCATATCAAATGCGACCACTTATTTATGATACTAAATTTAAGATTGAAGAGGAAACATCAAAGGCGATCCGTGTATCTCTTTTCCTGATTTAATGCCGACTTTTTTTATTAAAGAATTTGTGTTTTCACTTGCATATGTTATTAGAATTCCATTGCATGAGGGTAAAGCTACTGAGAATCGAACAAGACCTAGTTGTGGTAGGGTTAAGGTTTTCATTGACTTATTACCAGATGTTCAAGAATTTATGAATATGGAAATTGAAGATGATGTCTCATGTGATATTAGGGTAAAAAGGGTGAAAATTAGGTATGACAATCTTCCTAAATATTGTCGTACTTGCAAGTTACGAGGTCATAATGAAGATGGATGTTGGAATCTTCATCTTGAACTTTACCAATAGAAGGATACTAATACTGAGAAGCAGTCAGAATTGGTGGTCCACACTAATGTGGAACATGTTGATGTTTTTCAACAAGGAAATAAGATTGAGAAATGAATGAAGTGAATATTGTAGAGAAGTCAGTTCATCAAGGTGAAAAGCAGGAGTAGAATTGGAATAATAATAATCTAGAAACTGGAATGTAGTTAAGGACATGAGAGTTTTTGGTGGTCCATCAAAATCCAAGGAGGGTGATGTTGCTACTCAAAACAAGTTTAATATCTTACAAGAGGAGGAGTAGACCAATGGGAGCAATAAAGACACTATAAGATCAAAGGAGATGGTATTAGGCCATGTAACTAATAATGGCGATATTGTAGTATCCATATCAAACATTCCTGAAGAAAATAAAAAAGATAGGAGTGAACAATTTAACAATGAAGGCTCCAAAGCTAAGGTAGGAAAAAAGGGAAAAACAATGCAAAATGATAATATTACTACAAAGGAATGGATTTAAAACTCATTCTTTGGATACAAGGATAGAGTGGAATATGTTGAAGGTACTAATGATTTAGAAGAGGTGGTTGAGTCAGCTGATCAAGTTTTGATTAATTCTGCACAGTTAGGTGAAAATGTGGAGGATTTAATCCATTCAACAGAAGACAATAAGGATGAGAAAATGGATTTATATTATCAGAAATTTAATGAGAATAATGATATAAAGGAGGTGAATATGTCTGGTGTGGTTTAGAAGTCAGGGGTTCAGGTTGAAATTTTTGAGGAGGAACAGGTGAAAGTGCGTAATAAAGAGCTGGAGGTGGTTTTGGAAAGGATGAATGGTGACATGATGAGTTGCAATGAGGAGCTAATTCCTAGCAAGAGTCTTATGTATGAAAATGCACATGCTATTGTACAGGTTCCACATGCTCAGCAGACCCTGAATTTTAACTCTATTTCTCCCACGAAGAAATTGCATGATCTTGTAACTCATAATATCAAGGAAGTTGTCGTACATGTTCATTCAGATGAATAGGAAGCAGATCTTACTAACATTGATACAACTGAAGCACTATCAAAGGCCTTGGAACATGTAGTAGTGGAAATAGAACTATCACCAAAATCTCATGTGAAAGGTACAAAGAAGAAGTATGGAAATAATAAAGGACAAGCTACTAGGGTGTTACTAATTAGAGTTGCTAAAGTTAATAATAAATTATGATGAAAACTTTTTTTTTGAAATATTAGATCAGTCAAGACCCAGAAGGCCTTTCATAAAGATCAAATGATGCATAGACATAACAAATTTAGTCTTATAGCATTGATGGAACCCTTCCAACACTATGGACACATAATACAATACAGGAGGAAACTTGGAATGAAGCATGATTTTTACAATTGCAATGGTAAGATTTGGTTCTTTGTCAATGAAGACATAGTGGTTGATATAGTTGGGAATGATGAGAAGCAGATTACTTGCAAGCTATTCTTTCATAATTTGGATAAGACTATATTTATCCCCATGGTATATGTTAAGTGTGATGCTTCAAAGAGATTAGCTTTGTGGGATAGTTTTATATTGTCTATTTGAAGGAATGATGGCACCTTGACTGGTAGGGGTGTGCCTTTAATGTGATATTGAATGAAGAGGATAAAATTGGAGGGCTACTAGTCGATCCTTATGAATATGAGGAATTTCCTTTCATATTAATTCTTGTGAACTGGATGGAGTTAGTTATAACGGCAGTCCCTTCACTTGGTGGTATAGGAGAACAGATGGGGAATGCATTTTTAAAAGATTAGAAAAAAAATTTATAATGATCTTTTTTAGCAATGGTTTGGTTTTATAGAAGTTGATCATTTATCCAGGACTGGATCTAATCATGCTCCTATGCTATTGTCCTGTGGTATTCAGAACCAACAATTTGTCAAACCGAGCATGAGGGGATGTAGTTATAAAACACTGGCAAGATTAAAATTCAGAAGGGGATGCATTTTTATCTTTTAAGCAAAAGATGAGAAATATTAAAACTGCTTTGTCAACATAGAGTAGGCAAGCTTTTTGAGATATGTTTAAACAATTGAGTATTAGGGAGGATATTGTAAGAGTTAAAGAGGAGTTGTTTGAAGAATTTCCAATAAAACCAAACAGAATGATTTTACAAAGAGCTCAGGCAGAATTGGCGAAGTATTTGCACTATGAGGGGGAATTTTAGCGATAAAAAATTGGTTTCATTATATTATGAATGGTAAAAGAAAGAGAACTTATATTAAAAGGATCCAATATTGAAAAAATTGGTTAGAAGGGATTGATGATATTTCCAATAAGACAATTTCCTTTTACTAGAAGTAGTTTATTCAATAAGTGTACCAAGAACAACATGTTGAATCTTCCTTATTAAATCATATCCCTCAAATGATCTCTCATTAAGATAATGAAGGTATTTTTGCTATTCCAACAATGGATGAGGTTAAATAGGCAGCATTTGAACTTTCAGGAGATAGTGCAAGTGGTCCTGATGGATTAACAGGTATTTCTACCAATCATGTTGGGATACTGTGGGTTCTGATGTCTTTAATATGGTGAAGGCTTTCTTTGAGGGGAAAACATTATCTTAATCCCTAACTCATACCAATCTGGTGTTGCAGCCAAAGAAGAAGGAAATAGAAACATTTTCATATATGAGGCCTATCAGTCTTAGCAACTTCATCAACAAAGTGATATCTAGAGTGGTGCATAATAAAATGGAGAAGGTACTGCATGGATTGATATCTGCTAGTCTGTCTGGCTTTGTTAAAGGAAGAAATATTATTGAGAATGTGATATTGACTCAATAAGTTATGTCTGATATTAGATCGAGAAAACCAGCAAATGTAGTCATTAAACTTGATATGACTAAGGCTTATGATAGAGTTTCATGGTTTCTTCTAACAAAGGTGTTGATGAAAAGGGTATTTACAGAGAGATGCATTGATTTGATTTGGAGATTTCTTGTAAATAACTTGTATTCAGTATTGTTGAATGGTCAAGAACATGGATTTTTTTCATTCTACTAGAGGGGTTAAACAAGGAGATCCATTATCACCAACACTATTCATATTGTCACCAGAAGTTCTATCAAATGCTCTTAACTCACTATTTGATAATCAGGAGTACAAAGGTTATGGGATGCCTAAATGGAGTGATTATTGTCATACCCCAACCATGGGGGGGTGGTCTGCACCTAGCACTCGAAGGCATGAGCGAACAAATTGTAGCATCCGAAACCTGTGATATGAAACATTGGGCAACAAAGCCTCTAGATAACCATAGCAAGACAAGAATGAAATATAACATGCAAATAGAAGAGTCCCAGCACATAATATACAAATAACCAAGGCCGAAAAGGCCATAAGAAGTGTACTACAATTGACAAAGGGCCAACAAGGCCACGACAACACATATACATATCGTACACTATTATGCATGCCTCTAGGAGTACTATAATTACACCAACATGATAGGACATATCCCTACCATACCCAACATACTAGGAATATGAACAGTAGTACCTATCGACTCCTGAAATGCAACTCCGGAGAAGTGGAGTGCGACAACCAACAGCTAGAATAGGCAACTTATTGGAGAGGAACGCCGCTCTGTCTATCTGTATCTGTGGGCATGAACATAGTTCCCCACAAAAGGGAATCAGTATGAAAGATGTACTAAATATGTAAGGCAAAAGATATAAGCAAACAGAAGGTGTAACAATAGGTATATGGGAACATAAATCAACCTAGAACTCATATCAAGCCGTTGAGGGCATAGCCTGTCACAATCATGTGTATATATATGCATGTCTGTAAAACTCAAGCCGCTCAATAGGGATAATCATATCATAGTATATCGTACCCGACCTCGATAAGGACTCGGTCATACTCGACCTTAATAGGATTTGATAATGTCAAACCAACTACAGTGGTGTCCGCATATAAGCATCATACCAGGAGGACAATAGAGTAGCTCGATAAGAAAATAGATATATATATATATGTTCAATGCGTGATAGACTCCCATTAATATCACAAGCAGAGTTGGAGTGACCTATCGTCATTATCCTCTGACTATGTTTATTGGCGCTACATTCATGAGTCTTAATACATCTATTCTGGACGTATAGAATCTGATAAATGCTAGGGATTAATCAAAAGGAGTAGGATCGTTTCAATAATAAAGGCTTATCGTTATTTCATTTCACAAAAATGAAACTATATTTAAGAAATGGTTTCGTCAAATCATGTCAAGAAGGAAAGTTTCCCTACATACCTTGTCGATGAAGCTAGTTACATTCCGCAGAGCCTTGTACATAGTGTTGACAATTATCTACATTAAATGAAGAGTTTGTATTAATATCAATCTTATATCTTATAAGAGACTTCATTTAGGAAATTCGTCGAACAACTTGTGTGCGTGATATTCTAAAGTCATTCTAGTAAAGATTCTTACTCAATTCAATACCCCCATTTTCCATAACTTTATCCCTTGACTTTACAACTTCACCAACATGCTTTAATACTTATACTTTGTCCTCAATCTCAACCAAAATCCCAAACAACAAGTTTAACATAACTTCATACCATAAGAGGTTTTCTTCAAGATCATACCTAATATACTTCCATAATTCATAAGTTATCTCCACCAACCAACCAAGATAAGTAAGGAGAAGTTAAAGGGCACATAAAAGTGATGAAAGCTTACTTTAACCAGCTAAGGTTGCACCTTGAGACCCAATTCTAATACTTGAGTTACTCCTCCGCCAAAGTAGAACCAACTAGTAAGGATAGGACTTGTATTACAAACTTTCTTGTGAGATATTCATGCGATTTCTCATTCCGGATTACACTTAGACCAGTATGGAACAGTTAGGAAGCCTTTGGAAGCTTAGAGGGTCTGTTTTGATGAGAGAAATGAGGTCAAATGAGCTTTTATCTATTTCAAAGAGTCTAGCACCGCCACACCGCCTAACTTTTATAGTGGGTTTTACAGTGGCTCCACCCAACATAAAATGTTTTTTCGGCCCGTACCACTGCCACCGTAAAACACCATCTCCCCTACCAACTTTCTATTACCTTTTACGGTGGAGTTTTTAGAGTTTTACAGTCCAGAAAACATCTTATGGATGTAACTCTCATCGTAAAGTACAAAAACCCCTCAAGTTGCGAAGAAACTTATTCCCTTTGATTTGATTGACCTTTATAATTCTTGACACCTCCTTAACCTATCCTAACACCCCACTGTCCTTACAAGAAATCTCATCCCTTCTTCTTAACATATCACCTAGTTAGCAACGCTTTTTGATGGGAAAAATTATGGGGTGAAACATCCTTCCCTCATTAAGAACATTCGTCCTCAAATGTTAAAAAAATACTTTAACTCTTAAGGTGCCTAAAAATTTTAGTAGAATTTCCCTTGTAAATAGGACTACTTGAAACCTGACCAGCAACCCAAATATATATTCAATGCCACACAGGACTACAAGATAGTATAACAACATCCAATTAGCCTTACACGACCGTCTATATACGCAAGAATTAAAGAGGGTTAGCCATAACTCACCTTCACCATAATTCGTCGTACTCTGAGTTGCATTTTCCATTTTTGTCTCAATATTAGCACCTAAACCCATTTCTGTCTCAATATTAGCACCTAAACAAGATATATGAATTAAGATCGATGGATAGAATAGGAATAAGAGAAGCATATCACACGAATATCGATATAAACCTAAATTCTAGAACAAGTAAGGATATCGAGACTTCAAATCTTCTTCGGCCTCCCAAGTCATTTCTTCTACATTGTTATTCCTTAGAAACTTCTTTGGTCTGTAACTTACAGACTTGACGGTCTAGGATAGCAATGGGTACTTCTGCATATGATAAATCTTCTGTGACTTGAATGTCTTCAATAGAGATAATTCGGGAGGGATCGTCCAGACATTTATGAAGCATGGATAAGTGAAATACAGGATGAACGGCTTCTAACTATGTGGGAAACTCAAGCTTATAGGCTACTTGCCTATTCTCTGAATAATTTGTTATGGTCCGATGTATATGGGGCTAAGCTTGCCTTTTTTACTGAACCTCATCATGCCGTTCATACGCGAAACCTTTAAGAACACCCAATTACCCACTGTAAACTCTAAATCTCGATGCATATTATCTTAATAGGACTAGTGTTGAGTCTAAGCTATCAACAATTGTTCCTGAATCATTTTCACTTTCTCTACAACTTTTTGCACCAAGTCCGGTCCTAATAGCTTTGTCTCTCCAACATCAAACCAACCAATAGGGGACCTATATTTTCATCCATATAGAGCTTTGTATGGCGCTACCGCGAAGGCTATGAACTTAGAAATTGTGCCATCTGAATACTAGAATGATAGTTGTTATGGTAAGAAAACTCAATAAGTGGTAGGTGATCTTCCCAACTTCCCTTGAAGTCTAAAACACAAGCTCGTAATATATTTTCAAGCATCTGAATAGTGCGCTTGGCTTTCCCATTGGTCTGTGGATGAAAGGTTATGCTAACACAAATTTGAGTACCCTAACCTCTCTAAAATGACCTCCAAAAGTTAGTTGTAAATTGAGTGCCTCAGTCAGATATAATAGACACTTGAAACTCCATAAAGTCAGACTATCTCCTTGATATATAGTTGAGCATAATCTTTGGCTGAAAAAGTAGTCCTGATGGGTAGATAATGAGCTAACTTCATCAATCTATCCACGATAACCCATAAAGAGTAGAACTTCTTATGAGAGTTATGTAGTTCTGTAATGAAATCAATGTTGATCGCTTCCCATTTCCATGTCGGAATCTCTATATTCTGTAGCAATCCTTCAAGTTTCTGATGCTCAACTATAAATTGTTGGCAATTCGGACACTGAGCAATAAATTCCATAATATTCTTCTTCATATCATTCCACTAGTATAGTTGTCGAAGATTATGATACATCTTAGTAGAACCAGGATGAATAGAATACCTGGACTGGTGAATCTCGGCCATAATCTTCCCTCGAAGTCCTACAACATCGGGCACACACAATCATCTTTTATACTTAAGAATTATATCTTCTGATAGTTCAAACAACTGCTTCTTTTGAAAGGGTTGGGTCATCAAATTTCATTGCTTTCACTTCTGTCACTAAGGAGTATTCAACGATATCCTTACCAATGGCACCCTTATCGCCTGCATCAATTAGTTGCACGCTCAAACTGGCTAACCGATAAAAATATTTTGCTATTTCTAACTTATCAAATCCTATGTGATTCAGGATGCCCATATACTTTCAACTTAACGCGTCAGCTACAACATTTGCTTTGCCAGGATGGTACAAAATATCGATATCATAGTCTTTCAGCAGCTCAATCCATCTTCGCTGCCTCAGGTTTAACTCTTTTGCAAGCTCTTATGATTTGTGAATATATCAACATTGACCCCGTATAGCTAGTGACGCCATATCTTTAGAGCAAATATAACTACTTCTAACTCAAGATCTTGAGTCGGGTAATTCTGCTCGTGTTTCCTTAGTTGCCTCAAAGCATACACAATGAACTTGCCATGCTTCATTAAAACATAGCCTAACCCTACTCTGGAGGCATCACAGTACATAACGTAGCCCTCAGATCCTTCAGGAAGTGAAAGAGCAGGTGCGGATGTTAACCTTCCCTTCAACTTCTGGAAACTATTCTCGCAACCATTTGACCACTGAAACTTAGCTGCCTTACGAGTCAACATTGTCAGTGGTGCGGCAATGTAAGAGAAATTCTCTACGAATCTCCAATAGTAACCTATCAAGCCCAAGAAACTACGCACCTCAAAAGGAGTCATGGGCCTCAACCAATTATTTACGGCCTCAATCTTCTGACTATTTACCTTAATACCATCGTCTAATACTATATGTCCTAGAAAAGCCACTAAGTTCAACCAAAACTCATATTTAGAGAACTTAGCGTACAACATACGATGTTGGAGTGTCTTTAACACCATTATTAATTGATCCACTTGCTCTGCTTTTGAGCGAGAATATACCAAGATGTCATTGATAAATACTATCACAGAGATGTCTAGAAATGACTTGAACACCCGGTTCATCAAATCCATGAAAGTCGCTGGCACATTAGTTAAACCAAAAGACATAACTAGGAATTCATACTGACCATATCTGGTCTAGAAAGTTATCTTCAGAATATCTTTCTCCTTAACTCATAGTTGATGTTACCAAAATCAGAGGTCAATCTTCGAAAAGTACTTGTCACCTTGCAATTGATCAAACAGATCATCAATTAGGGAAGCGTATACTTATTTTTAATAGTCATTTTATTCAGCTGATGGTAATCTATACACATTCACAACTAACTGTCCTTCTTACGAATGAATAACACTGGTGTGCCCCACAGTGAAGTACTAGGCCTAATAAAACTCTTTTCTAACAAGTCTTTCAGCTGAGCTTTCAATTCGTTATCTCAATGAGAGTCATTTGATACAGAGGAATAGATATAGGTTGAGTATCTAGAAGCACATCGATAGTAAAGTTGATTTCCCTTTCGGGAGGAAGGCCAGGAAGTTCATCAAGGAATATGTCAGGAAATTTATTAATGACATGAACTAACTGATGGGATGGAGGCTTTGCCTCTGCATCCTATACTTGAACCAAGTGATAAATATATCCCTTCGCAATCATCTTTTGAGCCTTAAGGTACGAAATAAACCTTCATTTAGGCGTCGCAACATTTCTCTTCCATTCAATGACCGGCTCGCTTGGAAAATTAAAGAGAACGACTTTTGTCCTAGAATCAACATTAGCATAGCAAGAAGCCAATCAATCCATGCCCATAATAACATCAAATTCTACCATTTATAGCTTATTCAAGTCGGATACAGTATGGAAATCATAGATCTTTACATCATATCTCCTATACACCCGCCTAACAACTACGGGCTCACCCATAGGCGTAGACACTTCAACCAACTTATGTAACAATTTAGGCTCTTTACCACACTTACCAGCAACAAAGGGTGTAATATATGACAAAGTAGAACCTGGATCTATCAAAACATATATCTTAAGAGGGAAGACTGATAATATACATGTAACCACATCAAGCGATTACTTTGGGTCCTGATGTCCTGATAATACATTAATGCGGTTCTACGGACCGCCTAAACTAGAGAGGCTGCTCATTTACCTCTACCTCTACCTGCCAATGTCTGTGTACCTTTCCTAGATGGGTGTACTCACAAAGAATAAGAAGCTACAGACCATGTCGGCTATGCCATACTACCCCCGTCTCTCATCGGATAAAACCAAAAGATATGACTAGGTTGCCCATATAAATAACACATATTAGAACCCTGGCGGTACTGCCCAAAATAAATCCTACCACATCAACCATAATATAGCATCAATGACCTCACCTGACTGGACTCTCCTCTATGCTTGGAGCCTAATGCTCGTGAACACTGACCCTAACAAGAATAAGTGGTCTGATCACGACGCTAGCCCTGAAACTGCGATTGTGCACTAGCCATCGGATAAGATGGATGTCTAGGAAACTGAGGCCTAAACCCACCTCAAAACTCTCCCGTATCACCTGCGGACCGGACCCTCTTATGCTGGCCCCTATCATTCTTTTAACTAGCTCGTTGTTGCCTCTTATGATTCTCTAGATTCTATGCATAGGCTTGAATGCCAAAGATATCCATATTCGGGTGCAAAGATATTATAGTGCACTCATTTACCAAGTACGGCCCCAAATCACTAACAAATTGATATACCTGATCACTCATGTCAACAACAATCATAGGAGCATACCTAGACAAAGAGTTGAACTGAAAACTATACTCTCGGATGTTCATATTACCCTACTCCAAGTGTAAGAACTTATCTCACCTGGCTTGTTGAAGCTCATCCCGCAAATACCACTATAAAAATGCCTCGAATAGCTCCCTTCATATCGCAGGTAGGGCATTTGGTCCTCGAGTCTGCTCCCAAGTCTCATACCAGGTCACGGCAACATCACGCAACCTATAAGAAACCAACTCTACCGACTAAGAAATTGTAGCATACATAACTCTTAGGGTTCGTTGTATCCAATCCAGAAAATTACGTGGGTCCGCATTAGGATCAGACCTTGTGAATACTAGAGGGTCTAGGTTCATAAAGTCCCCCAAACTCTCACACTCACAGCCCTATCCAAAATACCGGAGGTCTGACGTTGGGTTTGAGAGGCTACTATTTGAGTCAACAATTGCACCACCCTCCACATATATAGATCCTGATTAGGGGAAACCAGATGAGGAACTAGAGATACATCGGCTCCCATATGCCCTTCTGGATGTGGTGGTGGGGGTGGAGTCCTGGAGGCATGAGATACAACCTCATCCTGGTGCTCATGTCTCCCCGGGTCAGCAGGTGGTACTTAGCTGGCACCCTCTCTCCCCTCCCTGTCTAACCTCTATAGATCATCATATCGTCTAGTAGTAGTAGGCACAGCTGAGAACATAAACAAGATGAAGATTAGGAGTTGACACTTACGATTCAACGTTATCGCACGATCTACATCAAGAAGAAAATTAACCATACTAAATATCATGTAGCCTCCTGCTTATAAGTATGGTGCACAACACACCCATAAACAAGACTCTATTAGACATGGCTTGCAGACTCCCTAGGACAGACCTACTCTGATACCATATTTGTCATACCCCAACCTTTAGGGGTGTAGCTGGCATCCAGCACGCGAAGGCCTGAGCGAACCAACTGTAGCATCCAGAATATGTGATACGAAACATTAGGCCAACAAGGCCTCTAAATAACCATAGCAAGACAAGAATGAAAAAAAACCTACAAATAGAAGAGTCCCAACACAGTATATATATATAACCACGACTAAGAAGGCCATAAGAATAGTAATACAACTAACAAAGGGTTGAGAAGGCCACGACAATACATATACACATCGTACACTAGTTTACAAACCTCTAGGAGTACAATAATACACCAACAGGTCAAGACATGGCCCTGTATACCCAAAATACTAGGAATATGTACAACATTACCTATCAACTCCTGAAATAAAACTCTGGAAAAGTGGAGTGCGACAACCAACAGCTGGAATGGGTAACCTACTAGGGAGGAGCGCCCCTCTGTCTGTCTGTACCTGCGGGCATGAACACATTTCCCACAAAAGGGAATCAGTACAAAATATGTACTAAATATGTAAGGCTGGAAATATAAGTAAATAGAAGGTGTAACAATAGGTATATAGGAACAAAAATCAACCTAGAACTCATATCAAGCCAGTAATGGCATAACCTGTTACAATGATGTGTATATATATGCATGTTTGTAAGAATCAAGTCGCTAAATGGGGCTAATCATATCATAGTATATCGTACGCGACCATGATGAGGACTCAGTCATACCCGGCCTTAATAGTACTCAGTAATGTTAAACCAACTACAGTGGTATGCGCATATAAGTGTCATACCCGGCCGACTATAGCGTAGATCGGTAAGAAAGTGATAAATATATATAAGTGCAATGCAAGACAGACTCCCAAGGATACCACAAGCAGATCCGGAGTGACTTATCATCATTATCCTCTGACTATGGTTATTAACGCTACATTCATGAGTCTTTAATACAACCATTCTAGACGTATAGATTCCAAGAGATGCTAGGGAATAGAAGTATCCAAATGATAAGGATCATTTCTATAATATAGTCTTATAGTTATTCGATTTAACAAAATGAAACTCTATTTAAGAAATGATTTCGTCAAATCATGCCACGAAGGAAATTTTCCCTACATACCTTGTCGATGAAGCTAGTTACATTCCGTTGTGCGTTGTACGTGGTGTGGAGGACTATCTACATTAAATGAAGAGTTTTTATTTATATCGATCTGATATCTTATAAGAGACTTCATTTAGGAAATTCGTCGAACAACTTATGGGCGTGAAGTTCTAGAGTCATTTTAGTAAAGATTCTTACTCAATTCAATACCCCCATCTTCCATAACTCTATCCTTTGACTTTACAACTTCACCAATATGCTTTAATACTTATACTTTGTTCTCAATCTCAACCAGTAACTTAAACAAAAAGTTTAACATAACTTCATACCATAAGAGGTGCTCTTCAAGATCATACCTACTATACTTCCATAATTCATAAATTATCTCCACCAACTAACCAAGCTAAGTTAGGAGAAGTTAAAGGGCACATAAAAGTGATAAAATCTTACCTTAACCAGCCATGGTTGCACCTTGAGACCCAATTCTAATACTTGGGTAACTCCTCCGCCAAAGTAAAAACAACTAGTAAGGATAGGACTTGTATTATGAACTTTCTTGCAAGATATTCACGCAATTTCTCCTTCCGAGTTACACTTAGACTAGTATGGAACACTTAGGGAGCCTTTGGAAGCTTAGAGGGTCTGTTTTGATGAGAGAAATGAGGTCAAATAAGTTTCTATCGATTTAAAAAAGTATAGCTCCGCCACACCACCTAACCTTTATAGTGGCTCCACTCACTGTAAAATGTTTTTCGGCCCGTAACATTTCCACCGTAAAACACCATCTCCCATACCGAGTTTCTATTACCTTTTACGATTGAGGTATCAGAGTTTTACGGCCCATAAAACATTTTATGACCATAAGTCTCACCGTAACGTATAGAAACCCCTCAAGTTGCGACGAAACTTCTTACCTTTGATTCGATTGACCTTTATACTTCTTGACACCTCCTTAACCTGTCCTAAAACCCCATTTTCCTTACGGGAACTCTCATCCCTTCGCTTTAATATGTAACCTAGTAGCGACATTTTCCAATAGAAAAACTATGGGGTATAACACTAATATTAATCATCTGGTCTATGCAGATGATACCATTATATTCTCCTCAGCAGACAGCCTATCATTACATCTAATCATGCAGACTTTGAAGGAATATGAGGAAGGTTTTGGCCAATTGATCAACAAATGGAAAAGTTCCTTTTATATGCATGCTAAGACTCCTAGTAACTTGATTCAGCATGTAGAAGATATTACTGGTTTTTCAAGGGGATCCTTTCTATTTATGTACTTAGGATGTCCAATATCACATGCAAGAAATAGGAAAACAGGTTTGGAAAAGCAAATTATTTTAACAAGGAGGAAAAGTAGTGTTGATTACTAGTGAATTACAAAGTGTGCCTATAGACATATTTTCTGTTATAAAACCTCCAAAATGTGTAATTAAGGAGATACACCAAATATTTGCAAAGTGTTTTTGGTGTGTAGCAAAGATGACGTTGGTTTGCATGGTTAAAAATGCGCTTGCCTAAGGATTAGGGTGGATTGGGGTTTAGATCTATTTTTGATATGTCAAAAGCATTGTGTAAAAAGCTATGGTGGAGATTTAGGACCACCAACTCTCTATGGGCTAATTTTCTATGGAACAAGTATTGTAAGAAGCAATACCCTCATTATGTGCAATGAAAATGTGGTTCTCAGGTGTAGAAAATGGTTATTGAGGCAAGAGATAGCATTAAACAAGAAATATGATAGGAAATAAAGAGTGGGACATCTAACATTTAGTTTGATAATTGGACCAAACTAGGAGCATAACACTATGTACTACCTCAAGATTTTCTTATTGATGAAAGGGTGGAAGATGTCAAAGGACTGTTAGGTGAGGATGGCTGGGATTTGACAAAACTAAGGAAATATTTACCAAAGGACATTGTATCACATGTCACTATAGAATTAGATATTACGCATGTGGATACCATGTTGGATAATCTATGGTAGATGATGACAAGATCTGGAAAATTTACTATGTCTAGTGCATGGGATCTATTGAGATAAACATCATCGCCTTCTGATGTATATAAACAAATGTGGGTAAAAGGAGTTCCATTTAAGATAGGTTTCTTTCTATAGAGGCTGTGGAAATTCAAAATACCAGTAGATGAAGTATTGCAAAGCATTGTTATTAATGTGGTATTGAGATGTTGTTGTTGTAATGTATTTCAACAAGAAATAATAGATCACTTGTTTCTTATAGGGGAGTTTGCAAAATCTGTATGGTGCTACTTCAATAATGCAGCAGGTGTAAATATGAATTGTCATCAAGTTAAGCAAGCAGTGCAGATATGGTAGAACAATAAATGCCATTACAAATTAAAGTAGGTGTATAAGGCAGTACCAGCCATGATATTATGGCAAATTTGGAAATGGAGGAACACGGTACTGCATGAAGGATCTTTAACTTTGTACAAAGTGTTACATGAGATTTAGTTGAATATTGACAAGTTCTATAGATTGAAGTTCTTGGCATGGCGGGATATTCCACATCAATGGCCAGATATTATTGATTACTTTGAAAAATTTCAGCCATGTCTCAGTTGAATCACTGTAAAATGGGAACTTCTTGATGGTAATGCAATAGTGATGGAGCATCAAGGGGAAATCCAGGCCTAAGTACAGATGTCTTTTATGTAAGGAATGTGTATGGTGATCTTGTATATGCAGAAGGAGGGAAAATTACATATGGTAATAGCCTTATTGTTGAGGTTGTAGCTTTGAAGAACAGTATGCACAACATATAACCTAGTTCCAGTAATGGTGGAAACAGACTCCTTAGTTATGAAAATGTTTCTTACAGAAAGTTGGGAGGTACCCCGGTGCATTGTAATGATTGTGAATGAGATCAACAGATTAAGGAGGGGTCACATAATACAGATACAACACATATTCAGAGAAGGCAATGCAATAGAATTTTTTTAACTAACTATGTCTTTGATTTTGCATGTACACAGTAGTTTCACAAGTTTCAGAAATTGGCTACTATGGCTAGAAAATTGATCGACATTGATAAAGCTCAAATTCCTAATATGAGAATCAAATATACTAGAGGTAGAATGCAACAAAGATTTTAACAGTGATGACAAAGTTGGATTAGAAGATAAGCCGTATTATAAATGGCTTTCAATGATTATCTAATTGGTGAACTTACTTTTGATAGGGTGGTATCAGTGTGGTGTCATGCTCATTCCTATTAGGAAGACATTAACTTGGTTAGATATGGACTTGAGGCATCTATAGAACATGGCACAGAGGATACTTGCTTATTGGCTCAGTGATAGTAACGGATGATATAACAGAAGAATACAAACGTAGAATACTGAAGAAAATTCACAGACTGGAATCCACACCACCTGGTGAGATCTTGGAGTTGTGAAAGATGGAAAACAAACAAGTTTTTAGGAGTTCTAGTTCTTCTTATGTTCATTCAATACTATATCTATTTTTTCTTTATTTCTCTTTTTTTCTTGTTGGTTCTTTTACTAACCACTTGGTTAGATTTTGTACAGACATCTTTTACCATCCCTATGTGTCTTTCAAAATATTTACTCGAGCCACAATGACTCCTTCGTAGGAACTTACGTCAAATAGAAACTATTAGTAAGAGTTATCTATTCTGAGCACTTGACAGTTTTACCTATATTCCTTTTGGTAGAACCCCGGTAAGATGAGCTCAGTATGTTTGTTAGTACCTCTATGGACATTTAGGAAATAACCACATGTTAAAGTGATCCTCCTATGGAAACCTCTATATTGAGACACTTAATAGTCGATCACTTGAGAGTTTTACTTATTGATGATTGCTAGTGATAATGAGATGAGTCTCCTACTTGTTTGATGTTTCTGTTGTTGAAACTATGGATAAGTACAGTGAACAGGTCCATAAACCTGATAGTACAGGTTTGCTAGCCTGATAGATATGTGCATGATAGCCTAGTAGATGACGGATATGTTAGTTCAGAAGTACTGGCTCATTTGTCATGAAGAAAGAAAGATAATACTGGCACGTTGGTCGGGAAGATACAGACTCACGAGTCGTGTAGCTAGCACATATGTATGAAACGATACAAGTATTTACTATTATATCTTTATATTTTCACGCGACTTATGTGTTGTAGACTAGATGTGCTATGAGTTGTGAAACGTTGTTACATAAAGACAAGCTACGGAAAAGTATCACGTATTCCAATTGGTAAGAGTATGTTATATTCCCTTACAAGTTGACTCTTGACACTTGTTGTATATCATTACTTCTTCAGTTATACATTCATTAATTACAGTTCCTTTACATACTCGGTACATTATTTTGTACTGACGTCCATTTGCCGAGGACGCTGCATTTCATGTTGTAGGTTCAGATAGTTAGTTTTATGAGCCTCCAAAATACAGAGTTCTAGCCCCAACAGTTGATTGGCGAGACTTCTTTTCATTCAGAGTGTAGCTGAGTCTAGAGGGTATTTGATTTTGTTATGTACATATACTTATGGATAGGTCAGGGCCCTGTCCCAACTATGTTGTGTTAGTCATATGTTCTTAGAGGCTTTTGTGGACGTATGTATGCATGTGATTAGGTTTAGTATCTTGATTGGATCTTTATACAAGTCGAGTCCTTATAGGCCCATCCAAATGAGATATATATGTGTGTGTACGTGTGTGTGTATTCGGGATTTTCTAATTGCAGGTGTTTGAATGCAGTAATTTTATCCATTTTATAAGATGGGTTTCTCAAGTAAGTAAGGAACTAGGTGCCTGTCCACCACAGTTAGGTTAGGGTGTGACAAAGTGGTATCAGAGCAGGTTTGTTTCCCAAATAGTGTAAAAAGTCATGTCTAGTAGAGTCTTGTTTATGGATGTGTTGGGCACCACATTTATAAACAGGAAGCTACTGTTATAGTTCACTTTTACGCGAGGCATAAAAGGTACTACATAACTTGTGGACTCTTGGATTTATTTATTTTTTAGAGTCGTCACCTAATTTATATGAAAATTAGGAAAATTGAGTAAGAAAAGGGTTTTTTCAAACAAAAGAAAATTCTGTTAGAAAACCAGAGTTTGGGTAAGGATTCAGGTGATTCCTCGAGGAAGGTGTTAGGCACCCCGGTATTAAGAATCTGCAGAATACGCTTGACCTACGAGTTCTAATATTATGTCTAAATTATTTATTTTCTTAAAAAGAGTGTTTTAGAAATATGTGTGAAGGAGTCTTGTTTATTTATGACGTTTGGGAAAAGACACTTGAAATTTATTACAAATTTGTTTATGTAGAGAAAGTTTTTCCAATTTTTGTTTAGTTAAAGAGATCAATTTTTGTGGACTAAACCCGATCCCTCTTCAAAGCTCTTTAAAGAATATAAAGTTTTTCCACATTTTGTTTAGCTAAAGAGGTCAATTTCTGTGGACTAAACCCTATCCCTTTTCCCTTTTATGAACTCAGTTTTGGTGGGCTAAGCCCAAATCCTTTGTTCTTGAAAATGGTTCAAACAATGTTACTTGAAATCAAGATGTCTACATCGAGATTTCAACTATAATTCTAAAGGGTTCAAATAACATACACATTTTGATAACATATTCATACAAGAAAAAATACAAACATGTCATAAAGAGAAAGGGGAAAGAAAGTGTCTTTTCGGCCTTTGGCCCTAATCAAGCAATTTTGTTCCCTTTCGCCATTGTAGAACCCTGTTTCGCTATACCACATTACTTAGATATTCCTCGCAAGAATGAAGGGACGATAATTAAAAATAAAAAATATAAGTAAAATCTTCGGATCCATATAAAAACAATAGAAGTTTTGATTATGGAAATCTCAATATTATGTTTTTAGACAAAATAAATCCCATTCCTAGCATGGCTACAAACTAGTGACTCATCAGTCAATCTAGTTGCCTCGCCAACGCATGTTGATTTCTAACATGTGATTTTATCATAAGTCTCATGATCGCCTTTTTCCCAAAGGAAGTAAACCGAGGGACAACTTTTCAAAAGGAACATGGCCTCAAATTTATTTTTCATTGGCCCTTAAGTATAATATCTATTCAAATCAGCTTCATCACAAGTGTAGCAATTTGTGCTATGGGTCCTTATTCATGTCTGATCCAGTAAATACTGGAGGGTCCAGGTTAATGAAATCACAGACTCTTGAACTAACCACTATATCAGAAGAACATATAGTCTAGCGTTGGTCCTGAGTTGACATCAATCGAGTTAATAACTAAATAGCGCTCCACATATCAAGATCCTGATCAAGAGCATCCCTGGGTAGAACTAGAGGTACATCAGCTCCCTTATGCTACTATAGAGGTGGTGGTGTCCTGGAGATCTGAAATAAGCCTCAATCTAAGGCTCATGTTGTCCTATATTTGCAGTAGCACCTGACTAGTAGCATCTCCCACATCAACATCCAACCTTCTACTAGTCGACTGTCATCTAGTCGTAGGCATTGCTAAAAATATAAACAAGATAGGGATTAGATGTTGAACACTTATAACTCAACTCTATTGCACAATCTAGATCAAGAAGGGAGGTAACCATCCTAAATGCCCTATAGCCTCCTATTTATATGTTTGATGCACATCACACCCATAAATAAGACTCGACTAGCCATGGCTTGCAAACTCCGTAGGACAGACCTGCTCTGATACCAAGTTTGTCAAATACCAACCTTAGGGGTGTGGCTGACAACCCAGTGCCAGAAAGGCTCAAGCATACCACATGTGTATCATAATCTGAACATATGATTGTCTGGGCCGACAAGGCCTTAAATGACACACAAAATAAATCTGAACATAACAACCTGTAACAATACGGCTCAAGCATACCACCCCGTATTTTTGCGCTCAAAATTTAGAGTGAGTTTTGTGCTTAGAGGTAAGTTCCATCTCTTCTTTCTTGTTCTTGAGATAATACAAGTTATAGATCATGATTCTTGCTACTAGTTTGCTAAAGTGATTGTCGGAAATCTTAAGTCTTGTTGTGTATAATTGGGGCTGTCTATATGGAGTTGTAGGTTGGTTATGAAGTTGTTGGATTATTATAGAAGTTATGTAGGTTAAGGATGATTATTAGGAAGGTTGATTGTGTTGCTACATAAATAGGTTTCCATATAGAAGAACACATAAATCATACGTACACAAGTTGTTCGATAATATGCCTCAATGAATCAACTAATAGTTTATTGATTCGATTGTGATCTAAATCATTCGTATGATGTAGATGATCATTCATAAAGCTTACAAGGACCTGTGTAACTTAAATAACTTTAACAATAAGGTATGTAAGGATTTTCACTTCTTTTGCATGATCTTGTTTTAACCCAAAAGTAAAAGGAAAATTTGTCAAACGATTCCATTCCTAGTAGCTTGGATAATTTTTGTTTTCCTTTCGTTATTGCTTATGATTCTAGTATGTTCCTTGTCGAAACTCTCCTTCACATATTATGATACGATTGATTCAGAGCACTGGATTCTAACGTTCGTTGTGTATGATTCCATAATGATTGTCGGAGGATAATGACCATATGTATCTTCGACACTATTTATGATATCCCTTGAGGTCTATCATGCATTGCACTTATATATATTTATTATTACCATGCAGCGCTATAGTCGACTGAGCAGACACTTATATGTGCATACCATTGATCAGTTAGGCAGATATTACCACGTCCTATATGGCCGGGCAGTTTATGATAAGCTCACCCCACAAAGGGATTTGATATTATATTATATAGCCCCATAGAGAGGCTTGATTTTACTTTCACGCATATATGCATGGTTATATCAGTTGTATGCCCTCAACAATGTTTTCATGAGGTACAGGTTGATTACACCCTTCTTTTTATGTCCTCAACAGCCTTTTCATGAGTTACAGGTTGATTACACCCTTATATATATATATATATATATATATATATATATATATATATATATTTCTTACTATGTCACGCTATAGTCGGCTGGGCACACACTTATATGTGTATACCATTGATTAGTTAAGCAGATATTACCACGTCCCATATGGCCGGGCAGTTTATGATAAGCTCACCCCACATAGAGAGTTGATATTATATTATATGGCCCCATAGAGAGGCTTGATTTTACTTTCATGCATATATTCATGGTTTTATCAGTCGTATGCCCTCAACAGTCTTTTCATAAGTTACAGGATGATTACACCCTTCTCTTGTATTACATTCTTATACATGTTTAACTGCCTTACATATTCAGTACATCTTTCGTACTGACGTCTCTTTGGGGGAAGTCATGTTTCATGCCCGTAGGTGTAGATAGATGATTCGATGAGCCTCTTGGTAGGGTCATTATTTAACTTGAGTTGGAGCACTCCTCTTCTTCCAAAGTAGTTGTTTGTGTTTTGGGAATGCATTTATGTACATATTATAGGTATGGTGGGGCCCTATCCCTACCTAGTTGTTTGTTATATGAGTCTTAGAGGCTTGTATACTAGTGGGTTACTTATTGTCATTTTGTATGGCATGGTCAGCCTTCTTGTCAGTCTAATTGTACTATTGATATGGCCTTGTCGGCCTTCTGAGATTAGTTGTGGCCTTGTCGGCCTTATGATATATATACACATTTTGGTTTTGTTGTCACTTGTTCAGGTTGATATTTCTAGTTTCTCTTGTGTTCATCATTCTGAGACCTTATTGTCCCAGACAGTTATATGTTCACACTATTTTATATAGGTGGTACGCTCGGGCCGTTAAAGCATTTGGTGCCAGCCACACACCCCGAAGCTAGGTTGTGACAAACTTGGTATCAGAGCATCCTAGGAAGTATACAAGTCGTATCTAGCAGAGCCTTGTTTATGGGTGTGTTATGAACCACACTTATAAGCGAGAGAATGCAGGACATTTAGGGATGGTTTCCATTCTTTCATCTCATAGATCGTGCAATAGAGTTGAGTCGTAAGAATTCGAATCTAAGAGGTACGGGTCGTACAAAAAACATATCGCCCATACAAAAAACATATGGTCCATCCATACAAAAAACATATGGCCCGTACTTTTCCATCCAAGGGGTACGGTCTAAGAGGTATGGGCCATATGTTTTTTGTACGGGTCATACCTGGCCGGCGTACAATGTGGTGGTGGATACTTTTAAGTCCTTATATTTTCAATAAGCCACGATCTAGAGCTCAATTCTCATTTCCTACAACCCTAAACAGATCCTTGAGCTCCTCCAAAGATTTTCTAAGTGTTCTTGATGATTCAAGTAAGGTTCGGAAGTAGAACAACATGACTCTCTCAATCGGATAATCGTAAGCCTAGTCTACTATTTCTCCTCTCTTCTTGGTTGATTGTGGAGGTTATTTTGTGCAAGTAAAGGGTGCTATATGTACTGATTTTAATCCCTAAAGGTAAGTTCTATGATCTCCTTGTTGGGTTTGAACTTCTACAAGTTGTAGTAGATTGTTTTGCTAAGAGTTTGTAGCTCAAATATTCTTTTACAAATATCTGGACTAAGGTAAGAAGTGAGATTGATAGCAAGGGAATGCTACGAATATAAGTCGGACACCTGAATGAGTATGAGAAATGACTATGGGGTCTGAATAGCTAAATGTTAACATGATGTATCAATCAGATGAATTAGCACTCTAGATCAAGAAAAGCATTGATATTGGCAAGATCGCTCTATTAGACGGAAAAAGAGTTGGAACATTGAAAGATTGTTATGATAAAATAAATTGAGAAGTTTCAAGGTAAGCAATCAAACAGTAATAGAAAAAAATTCAAAGGAAAAGGGAATCCTTAGAAGTTTTTAAGAAATGACCCCTTAAGATTTATGTCATAGCTAGAAGATAAAAAGTCTATCAAGACTGAGTATGTCTGTTACGAATGCATGACATTCTATCCGTGTAAATGATTTAGTAATTCCTAGTAAGAGGAGTTGGATTGGAGGAAATTGTAAGTTGTTAAAGGATCATAGAAGTATGGAAGGATTTGAGACAATAATATAATTTTTTGGGCGGAAATCTATTAAGAAAACAAAGTGGTTCTCCTCCTATAGGGTAGGTATTATGATGAAGAATTGATACAAAACTCATCTGATGGTTTAATACGAAGACGAGAAGGTTACGACGAAGAGTATCAAGACTAACCAGATCGTCTCATCTAGATTTGATGAATGTGACCTATCAATGAGATGAGATGTATGTGTAAATGCTAAGAAATGAATTATAGCGACCCCTTTATTAAAGAAAATAATAAACGGTAAAAGCCACTAAATATATAAGGCTTAGAAGAGAAGAGCATGGCTCGTAAGTGAACACAGAGGCATATAATCCCAAAAAGGGGATATTCATAATTAGTGAATGAAAGGGGTAAATTGAGGTAAGATGAAAAATGATATATGAGGCCGGAAGAGCCGTCAGTCGATACAAATTTTACGGTATAAAATGGTCTTAGAGCCTGGAGTTTTAACTTCCCTGGTAAATGATCACAACTTTTAGAAAGCAATCCAAATGGATATTAATGACAAAAATGTCTAGCGTAATGTGAATCAAGTTAAAAGTCTAGGGACGCCTGGAAAAGGGATCCAATAAATTAAATACACACTCATAATTAGCACTGTCAGAATAAAAATAGATATGAAGATAAGAGGGATAATGGTGGATAGTTAGAGATACCCAAGAACCTTTAAGTGTATGTGATGACGACATTGCTAAAAGTATATTGCTACGGGATGTTAACCAAGACTCCGAATATATTTATTTAAGTATAAGTATATCTAACAGGGAAGTACGTCAATAACTTTAGATTGGTATGTTGGTTTAATAAACCAGGGTGGAACTTAAGACCAAGTATGCAAGGAACTCCTAGATAGAAGTTGAGATAAACCAATGAAATGCAATGCACATGATCAGGATAGATTATAGAATGAGTACATTTATTCTTAATAGGCGGTTGAGAAGCCAAGAAGGCATGCAGACCAAGGAATTAAGGTTGGCAACGGTGAGTACGTATTAGAAGTATGATGTGATACCCTTAATAACCATAAAGACCTCCAGTACACCTTTAGGCAATAGTAACCAAAATTGAGATAAGTTTCTCTTACCAATATTAAATGCATCCTATCAAAAAAATTGCGATGATATAGAGACTTATGAGACTCCTTAAAGAGAATAAAGATTCTAGGGATTAAGAAGTAAGTAGAGACGAGCCCAAATGGTATAGTAGAGTATGATCCTTGATGAGAAGGTTACGGTTCGGAAGTGAAATTACAACAGATGTAGTTACTAACCATAACTCAGTAGTAACACTCTTAGTGGTTGAAGTAAAAGAACAAGGATAAAGGATTTCCGTTATAGTACAGTTTGAAAGGAGTGTTTAATAGAACATGACAATAGCCTTTAAGGAAACTTAAGGTAAGAGAGTTGAGCGCTTTATCTTATCTAGAGGTCGGGGAAAGTAAAGGTAGCCAAATGAGCTTTATTAGTTAATAGAATCATCATGCAGGAGTTATCAATGTTGCCCCTGTGGCAGAAGTAAAGAGATAGTGCTATGAGAATAAAAAGTAGGTACTACCGGCAAAAAAAGTCAGTAGTTGAGATAAAGAGAGATGGAGCTCTTCGATATTTAGGTCGATTGTATGTTCCAAATTTGGCTAATTTAAAAAAACAAGAATGGAGCGGAAGTGCATTATTCCTGCTATTTTACTCACCTTGGCATGAGAGATATGTATCGGCGTGATGATGCGGCAAGGGGAATTGCCAAGCTTTAACGTAATGAGCCAATGGTCAACAGGAAAGGACAGAGTATCAAGGCCCCATGAGCCAATATAGAGAATGGATTTCCCAACATGGAAATAGAAAATCATTTCAAGGATAAAGTTCAATATGAACTAAACTCACCCCGTTCTTATCAGAAATATTATCCAGATGGTTAATGGTCAATAGATTTATAAGGATGATCCATTTCTTGTCAGAGTGAACAATCCGCAGAGCTGAGAACTATGCAAGTAAAATATATCAAGAAGACTATATGGTTTTAGGAAATTCTAATGTTTATCATCTCAGGTAAAGGGTCTTAGCTACTGTGAACTTCTAAGGATTTCTCCAGAAAGGTTTGGGGGCATGGAAAAATCTTTTCATAGCTTTATCCAGAATATGAGGTGGCTAGACGTGCGATTTGGATGCTCGATGTCATATGGTAGGCAGATATGCTAAGTTTCGAAGGAAAGTGAGAGGGTCTCTTCTCCCACTAAGAGTTACCTATCATAGTGGTTATCCTTTCATCATCTAGATGGAGCTGTATAAGACCTTGTATAGTCAGAGGTATAGATCTTTAATCGGTTGATTCAACATACGAAAATGGGAGTGTGTAGGCCACAGTTAACCCACCAAATGGTAAAAGAAGTAAAGCCTCTTCAAGGGCAAGTGTTAATAATTTAGGATTTGCCAATGATCACCTACTGATGTGTGAAGCTGAGATCTAAAGAATGTTGTTTATGATTAAGTATTTCTTAAGGTTCTTTCCCATAAAGTATAGTAAGATTCGATCGGCAAAACAAGTTTAGCCCCTGAGATATTAGATCGTATAAGATTACTTAAAGATCTGGCCAAGTGACATATGATCTAGGGTTACCTTCATGAGTTAAAGAAAGTCTAAATCAGTTTTCAACGTATCGATGTTGTAGTAGAGTATAGGAAATTTATTACACATATCCCTAGTTGGGAATGTTCATAGTACGGAGAATTGTCTTATGATTATGCCTCGGTTACTATGCTAAATCATTTAGTCTAAATATTGCGAAGTAAAGAGAGTCTCTGATAGGGGGCATTGTAAAGGGAACAATAGGGTAAAAGAAATGATTTGAGAAGTTAATAAAGACATGAAGGCTAGGTATCCTTGTTTTATTCTGGCAAAAAGATCATATCGACAGTTGAGCGATACGTTTTCCCTATTTCCTATGTTATAGTGATGAAGATTATCTTGTATGACTTATATACGCGATGTTATATGCATAGAACTGACAGACGCAACCTAGACTACGACACTTGACAGTTGAGGTGAGTTATGGTTAACTTTTTTTAGTTCTGGATAGATAGACAGTCGTGTGAGACCGATATATTATGTTATGCTAGTGTATAGCCCTGTGAGGCATTGGATATCTTTTTTGGATGATTGATAGGGTTGGATAGTCCTGTCTACAGAGGAAACTCTACCAAAATGTTTAAGAATACTATGGGTAAGAAATTCATAAAATTCAGTTACCCCAACTTTTGAGGACGAATGCTCTTAAGGGGGGAGGATGTTACACACTGTATTTTCATGATCATATGCGTCATAAGTAAAATAACGTAAATCCCGATGAGGCTAACATTCCATTTTTGGATGGAAACAAGTTTAACAAGTGTTACGTATGTTTCGTAAGAGTTTAAGGTTAAATGGATCAAAGAAATTAAGTTCATTGAAACCCAAGAAAAGATAGGCAGAATTTCTGGACCTGATTTTTGGCCCAACTTGTCGGGAGTATATGTCCTAGTATATAAGAAATTATAGAGTGCATAACCTATCTAAATTCAAGTTCACAGAATTGACTTTCCAATGCAATAAACAGTTCACCAATCTGAGAAATACGATAAAAAGTATGGGTCGTACAATAGAAAAATTGTACGGTCCATAGAAAAAAGTACGACACATACATACAGGCGTACATCCTAGGCGGTGGCCGACTTTAAATGTCTTAAACTCAATTTTTGCCGCATTTTTCACTCCTTTCTCGACCAAAACAGACCCTCTACACCTTAGAACTCTCCCTAGAGGCTTCCATATAATTCAAGGCCACATTTTAATGCAAAACAAGGGAATCCGGCATAAGGAGGCTCGTGGTTATCATTCGATCATCCTCCTCTTTGTGAGATGAGCTTGGAGGCTCCTTGGAAGTGAAGTAATCTAGAAATTTGGAGTGATTCTTGTTCTTGGAGGTAAGTTCCATCTCCTCTTTCTTATTCTTGAGATTATACAAGTTATAGAGCATGATTCTGGCTACTAGTTTTCTAAAGTGATTGTCGGAAATATTAAGTCTTGTTATGTATTGTTCGGGCTGCCTATATGGAATTGTAGGTTGGATATGAAATTTCTAGATTGTTATAGATATTATGGAGCTTAAGGAGGAGGATTAGGAAGGCTGATTGTGTTTCTACATGTACAGGTTTCCATATAGAAGAAAACATAAATTCTACGTACACAAGGTGTTTGATATAATGTCTCGATGAATCGATTGATAGTTTATTAATCCGATTGTGATTAAAATCATTAGTATGATGTAGATGATTGTTTGTAGAGCTAATAAGGACTCGTGGAACATAAATAACTTCGACAACAATGTATGTAAGGATTTTCCCTTCCTTGGCATGATCTTGTTTTAACCCAAAAGTAAAAGGAAAAATCATCAAATGATTCCATTCCTAGTAGCTTGGTTAATTTGTGTTTCCCTTTCGTTATTGCTTATGCTTCTAGTATGTTACTTGTCGGAACTCTCCTTCACATCTTATGATATTTCCATATGATACGATTGATTCATAGCACTAGGGTTGAATTGTTACGTTTGCCGTTTATGATTCCATAATGATAGTCGGAGGATAATGACCATAGGTCACTTAAACTCTATTCATGATGTACCTTGAGGTATGTCTTGCATTTTTGTTATATATATGTATCTATTTTCTTATCGCGTCGTGTTATTGCCGGTCGGTCAGGCACTTATATGTGCATACCACTGATCAGTTGGGAAATTATTATCATTTCCTATATGGCCGGGAATTTTATGACGAGCTCACCCTACAGAGCGATTGATATTATATTATATGGCCCCATAGAGGGGCTTGATTTTACTTTCATGCATATATGCATGGTTATATCAGTTGTATCCCCTCAGTGGCCATTTTATGAGTTACAAGTTGATTCTTACACCCTTCTCTTTTATTAAATTCTTATACATGTTTACCTACCTTACATATTCAGTTAATCTTTCATACTAACGTCCCTTTTGTTGGGGGCTATTTTGTTCCATGCCTGCAGGTGCAGATAACTGACTTGATGAGCCTTCTTGGTAGGGTCACTATTCAACTTGAGTTGGCGCACTCCTTTTTTTTCGAAGTTGATGTCTGAGTTTTGGGTATGTATTTATGTATATATTATGGGTATGGCGGGGCCCTATCTTAACCTTACTATTTGTTATATGACTCTTAGAGGCTTGTAGACTAGTGGGTTATGTATTGTCATTTTGTACGGCTTGGTCCGCCTTCTTGTCAGTCTAATAGTACTATTGTTATGGCCTTACCGGCCTTCTCAGGTTAGATGTGGCCTTGTCGGCCTTACGATAAATGTAGACATGTTGGTTTTGCTGTCACTTGTTAGGTTGTTATTTCCAATTTCTTTTATGATTGTCATTCTGAGACCTTGTCGGCCCAGATAGTTATATGTTCACGCTATTATATATAGGTGGTACGCTCAGGCCATTCAGGAGTGGGGTGTGACACTTTTAAACAGAACCTGCTCTGATACTAATTGCTTATTTTGCACACCTAGTTACCAATTTCGCCTATAGGATGAACCACGTTACTCTACATGTTCTAAGATAGCACTTTGAGGAATAATATAACGAACATCAAAGTAAGGACATAGTATTTTTATGTGGAAATTACCCGGCTCACAAGCATAGTGAAAACCATGACCTACACCTCTGTAGGATTTATTCCCAACTCCACTACAATGGTGAGACTCTGTATATTCAAGTTACATACTCTATAACCTAGGAACTATAAACTCTAATACTAATATACCTAGACTGTAAGAAACTTTTAAGATAAACTCTAACTTGAAGTTGAATTTGACAACATTTTGTACCTATTACAATTGCTTCTATGAATGTGGATAGAGGTACTTTAATGCCCCGAACCATGGCCTGGGTGAAACATGGCACTCGGTGCCTAGCTGCATGTGACTGAGCGAACCACATGGCTTGCTTGTCAACATGGGCATTAAAACACATTATAATAATGATTTAAAATATGTAAAACATAATATTGTATTTGTAGTCTGAAATAATCATAGCGAAAATAATCTAAAAGTATTATAAGTCTTGAAATCAATGCTGACATGACATACTAAATAGTCTATGAAACCTCTGAATATGAGTCTGACTGTAAAGTTTTTTACCAGGACAAGGCCCTAGCATACCTCTACTAATAATGCATAATAAAAAAATAACTAAACTGACACCCCAAATGAATTGGGGCTCACCAAACAGATGATATCGAAGCAATCCTACCGAGCAAACCCATCTTCCTGAAACTCAGCACCTGCACCATGAAGTGCAGGCCCCACACAAATGAACATGAGTACATTTAAATTATACTGTATGTAAAGCAATTGAAAGAATAAGCAGGAACATGATATAATAGGAACATGAAACTGAAACTAAAACTGAACATGAACATGAATATAATAACATGTGTAAAATATGTAAACTGTATATCTATATATTTGTATATATAACCAACATGCGTGAACATGAAGTCTGATCTCTACCCGATAAGCTAATCCATCTCGTACTTTGTCGTAGTACAAGGCATGAACATGATGTATCCAATAATCCCACAAGGGGTAATAAGAAGGTATTGTCCTCTAGTGGAGTGATCCTTATCCTACATTGCCATACATAGTTTCAGATTGTCTGAGCCTTCTCGGTAATCTGTGCAACTCCCAAAACATGTACTTGAAAATAGTTGGCTTGGAAGCCCATGAATTACATGAAATAACTTGAAATCATAACTTGTAAATTTAGAATCTAGCATGTGAAAAAATACATAATACAACTTGTATAAATCATGAGAAACATATATGACGTCATGAAACTGATGATAACGATCATAACATATATTTAAGAACTCATGGAAATAAACACATGGATTCATTGATTACGGTTAGGTTCATGACAATCGAAATGACATATCATGAATATAATAAATGACAAAATGATACATATATAGTTGAACATGAATATAAGGTTGTTATGAACTTGACCGAAAACCCTAGGTCTGAAGAATTCTTGTTTCATGGATTACATTTGGCGTGGGGAAGAACAATGATGTCCCCACATGGATAGAAGCTCTACATACCTTATTCGCTCCAAAACATGTCTTAAAATCTGAACTTGGAATGAATAATCCCAAAGATTGAACCTTAATTCCTTGAGTTGGGGTTTCTTAAAAATTCTAGATTAGAAATAGTGAATTTCGCTTAGAAATTGATTCTACTTGGTTAGAATCACATGGAAATACATGGAAGGACTTACCTTAGTGTACGAGATGATTGGAAAGAGAGAGCCTTCATTCTAGGGTTTGAGAATATGAAAAGCTAGTTTTTAAAACTAAGTTGTGTATTTATACTTTTTGCTATCGGAGGGGTTTGATGGCCAAATTCGATGAGCCGTCAAATTTTCTATTGTCGAGATGTTGACCGTCAAATTTTGTACGGTCTGTATAATTGGACCACAGAATTAATTAAATTATTTTACAACTTTCCACTAACTTCAAAAACTTGAGAGGCTTTAGATGGTCAAAAAGTACGGACCGTCAAATATTGTACAGTCCGTAAAAATGATACTAGGCTCCGTCAATTTAAAAATGGAATTGACGGTTCAACTCTTATGAACCTTAACAAATCCTACGGTCTGTATAATTTGGCATCAAATTCAATCTGCAGAACCGAAACTGATTTTCAACTTTGAACTCCCCGTCTTGGTTTCCAAAACCCCTGAATCATAAATATGGCTTAGTTTAGAAGTACGAGTGTTACAATATCTCCCCCTTGGTATCATTCATCCTCGAATGATAGGTCATGGTTAAGAACAAGACTAGACATGGCATGAGTACATGAGCATGAAGAAACATGACATGAAACATGGGAACTGAACTGACATGATTACATAAAAAATGAGTATTGAATACATGAATGTGAAACATGAGACATGAATACTCAAAGGACATGACATGAATACTGAACTGGATTGAATACATGAATATTAACTATCATGAATACCCGTATGGCATGAACACATAGATATTGAACTAAATGAATACATGAATACTATACATGGTATTTGGAAAAGAATTTGTAGGAATGAATCACATGGTTACTGGAACATGAGCATGAACATGACATGATTACATGGTTGTGAGGAGCATGATGTGGGACATGAAGACATAAATATTGACTGACATGGATACATGAGTGCTAAACTGACATGAGATACGAATGTGTAAAAATGGATATCATAACATGATATTTGATTGCCAGAAATATGAATGGTACAACTTGAGATCTATATACTGAGAAGGGATGGAACCTGAACACCGAACTGACATGAGTTCTTACTACTTGAGGTATTTAACTTGCGAAAAGATCCATCCAAAAATTGTTATCAGGGCTTGTAAAAGGATACAGCTTATAAAATAATGAAGACAAACCTAGCTTTTACTAAGGTTAATTTGTTGAATCAATTATTATGGAAAAGGAAAGAAGTGAGTCATCTTTTGATAAAACATAGAATAGAAAATGAGATTATAATGGGAATCCAAGAAGAGATATTAGTGGTAAAATGAAGAAAATACTTAGTAAATGACAAATGTTCTGACGACAAGTTAGCAGAAATCGGTATACACTTAGAAGATGTTATAACAACATTCAGAAGAATAATAGAAATAAACACCAGAATAAACAAACAAGATTCTATGATATACGATCTAAAAGCATATATAAGAATGGAGTTAGAACACTGTGGATGAAAGAAGAAAATTTGAAGCTACTGGAAGATAAACTAAGAGAAATAATCAGAAAAGATAATGAATTAAAAGATTTAAATGATATAATAGAAGAACAATATAAGTACATCAACCGACTAAATATGGATAAAGGAAAAGAAATAGTATGAGACTCTAAATATATACACTATCAGATGAATACGTATGAAGGAGGATCAACACAAACACTAAGCTTTAAACCAGAAATATACCAGAAAATACAAGATGAAAAAGAAGAACTATCGGTAAAGAAAATATTTAAAACAAAATGGTTTGAAAGAAACAAAGAAATAAGATACATAGCACACAAACATGAAAACATAATAGACACAACTAGTGTAAATGGAAGAACAAAAATTAACTTAATAACGGATGAAGTAATAAAAAGAGAATTAACAAAACTATCTACAAGAGAAGCCAGAAAATATAGAAACATATAATTCGGAGGAGTAGAATTTACTATAAAAGCATACTTTCAAAAGAATATCGATACACCAATACAAATATACATATTAGACGATAGGATACTAGGAAACTTGCAAGATGCTTTAATATCAGTAGTAAAAGGAAATTTAATATATCAAAAACAAAAATTTATGGTACAACCAGACTTTAGTATATCATTAAAAGATGAGCACAAAGACTTAGCCTTAACACTATATTACAAGTTAGATGGAATAACAATGCCACCAGGAAGCAAAGTGATAAGTATTGAAACAAAAATGATATATGCCCTAACAGGTAACCACCATGTAAAGAGACAACATGAAATGAACATAGTAGTACCAAGAATGTACCAAGAGATATTAGAACAAATAGAACACAAGGAAAACTCTAAGATAACAATACGAGAAGAAATATATATAGATTTTAACACCAGAACCCTTACACCGTCAAAAAGATTAATACCAAAAATAGAAGGATCCAGATTAAGCATAACAAGAGAACAAATACAGTCACAACAGACTAGCACTATACAGCCTATAATACTAGATTTAATAAACATAAACACCAATAGGTTAAAAGTAAAAGTAATAATATTTAAAGGTATAATAACAACAGATTGTGTAGCTGAAATAAATACTGGAGCAATTAAAAGTTTTATACATATAAGTAAGATCAATGAAAATGATTGTGATCTAATAGACCACAAACCTATAACTATCCTGAAAATGAAAGAGAGATAATAATTACTAAAAGTATTAATTTAAGATTTAAAATTGAAGACTTAGAATATAAAATAAATATAGGAGTAATAGAGTATGAGTTTCAACGAACTACTCTTAGGAAGTGATTTTTTAACCATGATAAGATATAAAATAAATAATAACGGAATAGAAATAAATGACCAAGGAAAAATGAGATTTGTAAATAAAATATGAACATACAGAGAGAAATAATAATGAAAAAACAAAAATTAAAGGAAGTAAGGACAATATTATCAGAAGAAATATTTTCCCAACTAAAATACTTGAAATACAAAGCAAAAGAAATAAAATTAGAAGAAAAAATAAAACAATTAGAACAGCAGTGTGATAAATTTGATAAAACAATTCATACCATTTATCATTGTCTTCTTTAATCTGTTGTAAACTCATTATAAATTGTGTCGTATTTATGTATTTTACTCCTTTTTTCTTTAGTTTTGGGCATTTATTAGCATAATGTCTCTTCTCATTACAATTCCAGCATTTACATTCCTTAGCCTTTTCTGTGTTAATAGGTCTTCTTTTCCTAAATTTTCTCTTATATCTTAATTTTCTTCTGGTTTCAGGGGTATTTTTATACCTTTTAAATCTCTTTTTTCTGTAAGGTTTGTAATAAGGTTTATTGATATAACTGTGTCGATTATTATAACTTTATAATTGTTATTCTTCCTGTACCTCTTTGTTTGATATCCTTTGTTACTCTTTTTATATTTTTTCTCTTTTCTTTCGTCATCGCATCCGAATACTAATCTTCTTTCTGTGAATCCACATATTTCTCTTAATCCTAATTTTTTATCTTTTTAAATTTTTTGTTGCATTCTGAATTCTTCATATTTTCTCATTAAGTATGCTCTTAGTACTCGTATTCTTTTGCCTAATGTATTTTCTTTTGGTTCTAGTTGAGTGTATTCTTTTGATATCTCAGTATTATAAGGTGTTGGTAAGTGGTCATAATAAAGTTGTTGGTATATCAGACCTTCTTCTGGTAAGAATCTCGCTTCATAGAAGAACTTGCTAAAACTAATCGTATATTCTGGTAATTTATTAATCTTACAACATTTCATATTGTTTAAACTCATTATTATTTCAATTTTTCTTTCTGCAAATACATTTTCCCTGGCTACTAACCATTTTTCTCCTAGAAATTCTCTTTTTAGTATAATATCAAATATCATTAGCATAGATTTCCAATCTGTTGCATGACTAAGTACTTCTCCCCTTAGTTGGTATGCTATAGATTCTATCCAGTATGCCACTTTTCCAATTAGTGTTCTAGATATTAATTCATACATATATTCTAAGTTTTCTGTGTGTGTAGAGTTCATTATTGCTATGTACATGCCAAGGTTCCAATCAGTTATTCTTCTCCCTATTTCTTGTTCATCATAAACGTTATCTAGGTCTAAGAAATATCCATTGTAATTTACTCCTTGTGCCATTGATCCTACAAGCTCCTTAAATTCTGCTTGTTGTCCTGCTGGTATGTGGTTTGGTAATCTAGTTCATTTTCTTTCTATTACCTCTAGGTTAGGATCTACGAGTTCTTCTTCAGGATAATCATTTGCATCTTCATTTATTATATCATCCGATTCTATTTCCGTTTCTGCAGGTATGTTATATTCTTCTTCTATATCACTTTTAGGTTCTTCTTCTATAATAGCATTTACTCTTTTTATTTTTTGTAGAGCTTCTATTATCTGGTTATTTTCTCTTATTATTTCTGAGTTTTCTTCGTTTTCTACTTCCTCTATGAATTTTACTACTTGTATTTCGTGGTCATTTGGTTTATTGTTACTATCTGAATCGCTATCAGTTTTTTCATTACTGCTGGTACTTTCATCGCTTGTGTTTCTTCTTACCATCTTTTTTCCTTTTAACCTTCTCACTTGTTCTCTAAGTATCTGCATTTCTTCTTTTGTTTGTTTTAGTTCTTCTTTAGTTTCATTTAATTCCTCTTTTGTTTGCTTTAATTCTACCTTTGTTTCTTTTAATATTTTTTTTGTATCTCTAAACTTGTGTTTATATTTTTTGTACTTATCATACCATTCTTCGTTACTATGTAATTTCAACCTCGTATTCTCTGTTTTTAATTCAGATATTGCTAGTTCTTGTTTGTCTAGTTTTAAGTTTAGGTATTCGTATGTTGTGTTTTCTACATTTTTTAGGTAAATGTTTTCTTCTCTTGTATCTTTATCTTCTGTTGGTGTTCGTGTCCTTATAGGCTCATACTTGTATCTTTCTTTTTTTATGATCTTTTTTCCATTATTTCTTAAAAACGTAAGTACGCTGGGTATATTAGGTTCTTGTTTTTCCATCAAAATTCTCCTTTTTTATTTAATATTACTAGACCTTCTAATGTTTTTTCTACTTGAGATGATAATTTTGGTTTCATTTTACTTATATCTACCATTATGGGTTTTTTACTTTTTCTCTGTGCATCTATTGGTACTATTTTAGGTTGTTTGGTGGTAGTTTTAATTATTGTATTTTCTCTACTTGTGCTAGGTTTATTATCTCCTGCTATCTCTTTACCTTTGTTTTTGTCTTCTAATATCATATTAAGTTTTTCTAATATTATTTTAAACATTGGTATTTCAGATACATTCCATAGGTTAGTTAGTTCTTCTCTTATCATTTGTTGAATTTGTGTTTGATTTTCTTTTATTTCATCCATTATTGTCAATGTACTTTTTAATTTTTCTTTTACTATTATTTCTTCCCATATCTCATTTATCTTTTCGTTATTAGTCAGGATTATTTATTCTCTTTTTCCATTCATTTCCCATATCTATCCATATTTTATCAAATTTATCACACTGTTGTTCTAATTGTTTTATTTTTTCTTCTAATTTTATTTCTTTTGCTTTGTATTTCAAGTATTTTAGTTGGGAAAATATTTCTTCTGATGCTTCAATATCAGTAGTAAAAGAAAATTTAATATATCAAAAACTAAAATTTACTGTACAACCAGACTTTAGTATATCATTAAAAGATGAGCACAAAGACTTAGCCTTAACACTATATTACAAGTTAGATGGAATAACAATTCCACCAGGAAACAAAGTGATAAGTATTGAAACAAAAATGATATATGCCCTAACAGGTAACCACCATGTAAAGAGACAACATGAAATGAACATAGTAGTACCAAGAATGTACCAAGAGATATTAGAACAAATAGAACACAAGGAAAACTCTAAGATAACTATACCAGAAGAAATATATATATAGATTTTAACACCAGAACTCTTACACCGTCAAAAAGATTAATATCAAAAATAGAAGGATCCAGATTAAGCATAACAAGAGAACAAATACAGTCACAACAGACTAGCGCTATACAGCCTAGAATACTAGATTTAATAAATATAACCATGAATAGGTTAAAAGTAAAAGTAATAATATTTAAAGGTATAATAACAACAGATTGTGTAGCTGAAATAAATACTGGAGCAATTAAAAGTTTTATACATATAAGTAAGATCAATGAAAATGATTGTGAACTAATACACCCACAAACCTATAACTATCCTGAAAATGAAAGAGAGATAATAATTACTAAAAGTATTAATTTAAGATTTAAAATCCAAGACTTAGAATATAATAGAAATATAGGAGTAATAGAATATGACAGTTTCAACGAACTACTCTTAGGAAGTGATTTTTTAACCATAATAAGATATAAAATAAATAATAACGGAATAGAAATAAATGACCAAGGAAAAACGAGATTCGTAAATAAAATATGAACATACAGAGAGAAATATGAATGAAAAAAAATTAAAGGAAGTAAGGACAATCTTATCAGAAAAAATATTTTCCCAACTAAAATACTTGAAATACAAAGCAAAAGAAATAAAATTAGAAGAAAAAATAAAACAATTAGAACAACAGTGTGATAAATTTGATAAAATATGGATAGATATGGGAAATGAATGGAAAAAGAGAATAAATAATCCTGACTAATAACGAAAAGATAAATGCGATATGGGAAGAAATAATAGTAAAAGAAAAATTAAAAAGTACATTGACAATAATGGATGAAATAAAAGAAAATCAAACACAAATTCAACAAATGATAAGAGAAGAACTAACTAACCAATGGAATGTATCTGAAATACCAACGTTTAAAATAATATTAGAAAAACTTAATATGATATTAGAAGACAAAAACAAAGGTAAAGAGATAGCAGGAGATAATGAACCTAGCACAAGTGGAGAAAATACAATAATTAAAACTACCACCAAACAACCTGAAATAGTACCAATAGATGCACAGAGAAAAAGTAAAAAACCCATAATGGTAGATATAAGTAAAATGAAACCAAAATTATCATCTCAAGTAGAAAAAACATTAGAAGGTCTAGCAATATTAAATAAAAAAGGAGAATTTTGATGGAAAAACAAGAACCTAATATACCCAGCGTACTTACGTTTTTAAGAAATAATGGAAAAAAGATCATAGAAAAAGAAAGATACAAGTATGAGCCTATAAGGACACGAACACCAACAGAAGAAAAAGATACAAAAAAAGAAAACATTTACCTAAAAATGTAGCAATCACAACATACGAATACCTAAACTTAAAACTAGACAAACAAGAACTAGCAATATCTGAATTAAAAACAGAGAATACGAGGTTGAAATTACATAGTAACGAAGAATGGTATGATAAGTACAAAAAATATAAACACAAGTTTAGAGATACAAAAAAAATATTAAAAGAAACAAAGGTAGAATTAAAGCAAACAAAAGAGGAATTAAATGAAACTAAAGAAGAACTAAAACAAACAAAAGAAGAAATGCAGATACTTAGAGAACAAGTGAGAAGGTTAAAAGGAAAAAAGAAGGTAAGAAGAAACACAAGCGATGAAAGTACAAGCAGTAATGAAAAAACTGATAGCGATTCAGATAGTAACAATAAACCAAATGACCACGAAATACAAGTAGTAAAATTCATAGAGGAAGTAGAAAACGAAGAAAACACAGAAATAATAAGAGAAAATAACCAGATAATAGAAGCTCTACAAAAAATAAAAAGAGTAAATGTTATTATAGAAGAAGAACCTAAAAGTGATATAGAAGAAGAATATAACATACCTGCAGAAACGGAAATAGAATCGGATGATATAATAAATGAAGATGCAAATGATTATCCTGAAGAAGAACTCGTAGATCCTAACCTAGAGGTAATAGAAAGAAAATGAACTAGATTACCAAACCACATACCAGCAGGACAACAAGCAGAATTTAAGGAGCTTGTAGGATCAATGGCACAAGGAGTAAATTACAACGGATATTTCTTAGACCTAGATAACGTTTATGATGAACAAGAAATAGGGAGAAGAATAACTGATTGGAACCTTGGCATGTACATAGCAATAATGAACTCTACACACACAGAAAACTTAGAATATATGTATGAATTAATATCTAGAAAACTAATTGGAAAAGTGGCATACTGGATAGAATCTATAGCATACCAACTAAGGGGAGAAGTACTTAGTCATGCAACAGATTGAAAATCTATGCTAATGATATTTGATATTATACTAAAAATAGAATTTCTATGAGAAAAATGGTTAGTAGCCAGGGAAAATGTATTTGCAGAAAGAAAATTTGAAATAATAATGAGTTTAAACATTATGAAATGTTGTAAGATTAATAAATTACCAGAATATACGATTAGTTTTAGCAAGTTCTTCTATGAAGCGAGATTCTTACCAGAAGAAGGTCTGATATACCAACAACTTTATTATGACCACTTACCAACACCTTATAATACTGAGATATCAAAAGAATACACTCAACTAGAACCAAAAGAAAACACATTAGGCGAAAGAATACGAGTACTAAGAGCATACTTAATGAGAAAACACGAAGAATTCAGAATGCAACAAAAAATTTAAAAAGATAAAAAATTAGGATTAAGAGAAATATGTGGATTCACAGAAAGAAGATTAGTATTCGAATGCGATGACAAAAGAAAAGAGAAAAAATATAAAAAGAGTAACAAAGGATATCAAACAAAGAGGTACAGGAAGAATAACAATTATAAAATTTATAATAATAGACAAAGTTATAACAATAAACCCTATTACAAACCTTACAGAAAAAAGAGATTTAAAAGGTATAAAATTACCCCTGAAACTAGAAGAAAATTTAGGAAAAGAAGACATATTAACACAGAAAAGGCTAAGGAATGTAAATGCTGGAATTGAAATGAGAAGGGACATTATGCTAATAAATGCCCAAAACTAAAGAAAAAAGGAGTAAAATACAGAAATACGACACAATTTATAATGAGTTTACAACATATTAAAGAAGACAATGATAAATGGTATGAATATGAAGACTTCTACTTCAGCCAAACTGATGAAGAAAGTGAATCAGACTTAGAAAATGTTAACTTTATTAACCAACAATCAGAAAGTGAAAATACTTCTGAATAAAATGAATATATTAGAAAAAGAGAAAACCAATTTACTAGAAGAAAGAGATTATTGGATACAATGTGACCAATATATTCGGTACAAACTAGTTATGACTTCAACTACAAGTGAAACAGGAAACAAATATTATTTGGATAGACATAAAAAAGTTACAAAAAACTTGGGAGAATAATAGAGAGAATAAGCAAAATAACCTGCCAGCTTATTAAAATAAGAAAAGAAATACAAATATTAATGAATGATGAAAATACTAGCTAAGAAGTAAGAGAATTAGAACAGGATGAAAACCTCCAACAAAGGTTAAGAGAAATGAATATTGGATAAATGGTAGCAATCTATATAGAAGCCCATATAGAATAAAAGATTAATAAGATGATAAAACAAAAAATATTTATTGATAGCGGAGCAGACTTATGCTTAGCAAGAAAAGAAGTATTAGAATCGCATAGGTGGAAAAGAACCAGAACGCATAGAGCAAAAGTATCAGGATTCAATGAGCAATCAAAAGAATTAGATGTAGTAGCGGAAAACATGAGAATCATATTGGGAAAAACTATATTCAGATTACCAAATAATATATCAATTAGACAATATGAAACAACAAGTGTTATTAGGAAATAACTTCCTAGATTACTTTAAAACACAAGTTATAGATAGTAATACTTTTAGCTTACAAACACCATGTAATAAATGGATAGTATTAAAAAGAATATTACCAATACATACTTTAAGATTATGTACTATAAAAACTGATAGGAATAATAACCTACAGTTATTAAAAGAAAAATACCTTAATATACTAAAAATAAACTTCGGGGAAAATCCGATACAACTATGGGGAAAAGAAAATATATGCAGAAATCAAACTAATAAACGAAAATGACATAATCAGATCAAAACCTATTAGGTATAGCCCAACGGATCAAAAAGAATTTGAAATCCGATTAAAAGAATTACTAGAATTAAAAATGATACAGGAGAGTAAAAGCCCACATAGTAGCCCAGCCTTCTTAGTAAGAAAACATAGTGAACAAAAAAGAGGAAAAGCCAGAATGGTAATCGACTATAGAGAACTAAATAAAAAGACTATATTTGATGGATACTTTTTACCATACAAAAGAAACCTTATTAACTGACTAGGAAATAAAAAATGGTTTAGCAAATTTGATTGTAAAAGCGGTTTTTGGCAAATAAAACTGACTAATGGATCAAAACCTCTAATAGCCTTTAGTGCCCCTCAAGGACACTATGAATGGAATGTACTACCTTTTGGATTAAAAAATGCACGACAAATATTCCAAAGAAGAATGGATCAGGTGTTTAGAAGATTAATAGAATTTTGCATAGTATATGTCGACGACATATTAATATTTAGCGATCATCTAGACGAGCATATAAAACATCTAGAAAAATTTATAACAACTATAAAACAACACGGAATACTACTATCTGAAAAGAAATCTAAAAATTTTTAAAACAGTATTGAATATTTAGGATATATTATAGATAACGAAGGATTACAACTGCAAGAGCACATAGTAACAAAGATAAAAAATTTCAAAGAAAAACTAGAAAATAAAAAAGAAGTACAAAAATTCTTAGGAGTAATAAATTATGCTTCAGATCACAAAACATATTTACCACTCTTAAGAAAACCATTGCAAGAATTGATAAAAAAGAACATATCCTTTGAATGGAAACAAGAACATACTAAGGCTATAAAAGACATTAAGGAAAAAGTAAAAATATTACCAAAACACAGAATACCAACTGAAAAAGACCAATTAGAACTTTTCACTGTTGCTAGTGATGTAGGATGGGGAGCTGTCCTCATAGCCTATGATAAAGAAGATATAGACAAAGAAAAACCACTAATTTGTGGACATGGAGGAGGAACATGGAAACCAAACGAGAAGAATTATCATATAAATGAAAAAGAATTATTAGCAGTGAAATTTGGAATAAAAAGATTTCATTACCACTTATTACCGGTAAAATTTGTTGTTAGAACTGACAACACACAGGTAAAAGCTTTTATTACAAATAAGATAGATCCTTTACCAGAACTAAATAAAAGGAGAAAATGGCAATCATTCTTTTGTTGTTATGACTTTATTGTTAAGAACATATCTGGAACTAAAAATGTTTTAGCTGATTTTCTTAGCAGATATAACGATGTTGAACAACAGTGATAAGATTGAAGAATACATTACCAAAGCCATAAATTCCCTTATACAAACTAATGAAATCCTTATATCCAGATTACAAGAGAACACCAATATTATAAACCAGCACAGAGAAGCCATACAAGACCTGATAACAATAAAAAAAACATACAGAAGGAGTCCCAATCCAGATCACCTATTACTACACCTAAAAGACCAAAAACCCTACTACCAAAACCATGGGACCATTTGTATCAAAACTAGCAACCATACCATCTTCAATACCATCCCCTTCATCAACCGTATCGATGGCAGACAAACTGAAATTCACACCTGAATACATCAACGCTTATGAGAAAATTAACAAATTTTATGATTATAAGACTAACCCTTACATTCTACGTAGTGCTAAAATGAGCAGATATCCAAGATTTATATGCAGCGAGCAAGCAAACCCGGAAATAGTATCAAAACTATTTACATATGGATTTATTGACAAACTAGTAGTAGATGAAAATATGAGCAATATTGCCAAATTACCAAGCATCATTGTGGAATCCACAAGACTGATGATGGAATCATTTGGAAAAGGGATATATGGAATACAGGTATTTGACGCATCCTCAGATCTAACTGGTAAACCAATTGTAATATGTCAGATATTTAAAACAGGGAAAAACAGTACTATCAGTGGAGATGATGAGAACTTGAACAAGAAAACCCCTTGCACTTTGGAAAAATTCCAGGAATGGCTAAGTGAAAAAAGAACATTTGGATTACTCACATTGAAAACAAGAATAGAAAACATGCTAAGAACAAAAAAGGCATGTATAATTGGAGATTCAAAAGGAGGAGAAGTAGAGGACATTATCACCTTATACTATGACAATGACATCATGACACAATATACCACAAGATTAAATGAAATGCATGAAAAAATCATCAACATGAGATACAGACATGCAAAAGAAACCATCGAACAATATCAAAGGATAGTTGGACAAAATAAAAGACCTGTAATAAATACCAGGCCTACTATTACCACCAATGTAACAAAAAAGGAAGAAAATTATGATCCTTTTGCATAAGGATCTAATTTTTTACATGAACAAAGAGATCATGTAGCTTTGCTACTTGAAACCGAACTGGATAGGGAGCCTGTAGCTTTTTCTACTTGCAGCCCAAATGAATATTTTGAATAGGGAGCATGTCGTTTTCACTACTTGCAACCCAAAAATGAATACTTTGAACAGGGAGCCTGTAGTTTTTACTACTTGCAGCCCAAAAATGAATACTTTGAACAGGGAGCCTGTAGTTTTCACTACTTGTAGCCCAATTTTGATTACCATGAAAAAGATTACGACAAAGTAAAAAGAAGATCTGGTGAAAAAATCAACTCAGCCAGAAGAGAGATATTATCAAAAGGAGACATCTGGAAAACAGAAGACATTATCAAACATATCAAAAGAGACACCTGGAAATGCAAAAAGGAAGAAGACAAACAACTTTTTGAAAAGCAGCAGACAAACTGTAGCACTTTAGACTTTTGAAAAAGTGATTATTGTTTACTTTATGACTTTTGAAAAGCAACTACTATTTACTTTATGACTTTAGAATAGGAATTATCAGCCAAGGTCATCTATATAAGGAGCCTCTTGTAACTTGATTACACATTCGAAAACTTTCTATACAATTCCTTACTTGTGAATCTATATGCCTAGCTAAACTCCATCTCTAGTCTATAATCAAGATCAATGGTAATACCATAATACCAGAGATAAGAACACTTTGAAAGATTATAATTATAACCATATTAGTCTATAAACCTGCACCTTAGCAAGAGTTTTAGATGATATTCTGTTGAGAACTCCCAGGCACCCAGGCAAATCATCCCGCAAATTCGTGGAAGAAGAAGGGAAGCAGAGCCAATGGTGGGTTGAGATCTTCGGTGATCTGAAATTCTGATTAAGAGGTATGATTTTTAGACTGTGTTTTTAATTATGATCTTGATAAATATTAATCTCTGCAATTATGATATTCATATTGGTTAAAGATTATAGACTTTTATTAAAAAATGAATTTTGAGTTGATACTCTCCGTCTCCCTACTACATGCTTATTATTTGATAAACTCTGATAAACTTTATCAATGTACCATCTATTATTCCTACCCTCTTCAGGGTTATTAGATGATGAAAAGATCCACCAGAAAATTGGTATCAGAGCGTATAAAGAGGCTAGAGCATCTCACTCGGGAACTGACCCGAACCGAGGCTCTCCGTATAGCACATCCTTCATGCACGAGGCATCAACCTCGGTTGACAAGGATCGCAAACTGATAGGTACCAGTCGTTGGGTCCTCAAGGTACGCCTTTTTAGGCTCTTGAGACTCAGACAATCCGTACTGCGGTACAAAATGGTACCAATTTTCGGGCGAATCTTTTCATCATCTAACAACCCTGAAGAGGGTAGGAATAATATATGGTGCGTTGATAAAGTTTATCAGAGTTTATCAAATAATAAGCATGTAGTAGGGAGACGGAGAGTATCAACTCAAAAATCATTTTTTAATAAAAGTCTATAATCTTTAACCAATATGAATATCATAATTGCAGAGAATAACATTTATCAAGATCATAATTAAAAACACATAGTCTAGAAATCATACCTCTTAATCAGAACTTCAGATCACTAGAGATCTCAACCCACCCTTGGCTCTGCTTCCCTTCTTCTTCCACGAATTTGCGGGATGATTGGCCTAGGTGCCTGGGAGTTCTCAACAGAATATCCTCTAAAATTCTTGCTAAGGTGTAGGTTTGTAGACTAATATGGTTATAATTATAATCTTTCAAAGTGTTCTTATCTCTGGTATTATGGTATTACAATTGATCTTGATTATAGACTATAGAGAGGTTTAGCTAGGTATAGGGATTCACAAGTAAGGAATTGTATAGAAAGTTTTCGAATGTGTAATCAGGTTACAAGAGGCTCCTTATATAGATGACCTCAATTGATAATTCCTTTTCTAAAGTCGTAAAGTAAATAGTAGTTGCTTTTCAAAAGTCATAAAGTAAACAATAATCACTTTTTCAAAAGTCTAAAGTGCTACAGTTTGTCTGCTGCTTTTCAAAAAGTTGTTTGTCTTCTTCCTTTTTGCTTTTCCAGGTGTCTCTTTTGATATGTTTTCTTCTGATAATGCCTTCTGCCTTCCAGGTGTCTCTTTTTGACAGTATCTTATTTCTGGCTGAGTTGGTTTTTCACCAGATCTTCTTTTTGTTTTGTCGTAATCTTTTTCATGGTAATCAAAATTGGGCTGCAAGTAGTGAAAACTACAGGCTCCCTGTTCAAAGTATTCATTTTTGGGCTGCAAGTAGTAAAAACTACAGGCTCCCTATTCAAAGTATTCATTTTTGGGCTGCAAGTAGTGAAAACTATAGGCTCCCTATTCAAAATATTCATTTGGGCTGCAAGTAGTGAAAGTTACAGGCTCCCTATCCAATTGGGTTCAAGTAGCAAAGCTACATGATCCCTTTGTTCACGTAAAAAATTAGATCATTATGCAAAAGGATCAGAATTTTCTTTCTTTTTTGTTACATTGGTGGTAATAATAGGCCTGGTATTTATTACATGTCTTTTATTTTGTCCAACTATCCTTTGATATTGTTTGATGGTTTCTTTTGCATGTATGTATCTCATATTGATGATTTTTTCATGCATTTCATTTAATCTTGTGGTATCCTGTGTCATGATGTCATTGTCATAGTATAAGGTGATAATGTCTTCTACTTCTCCTCCTTTTGAATCTCCAATTATACATGCCTTTTTTACTCTTAGCATGTCTTCTATTCTTGTTTTCAATGTGAGTAATCCAAATGTTCTTTTTGCACTTAGCCATTCCTGGAATTTTTCCTAAGTGCAAGAAATTTTCTTGTTCAAGTTCTCATCATCTCCACTGATAGTACTGTTTTTCCCTGTTTTAAATATCTGACATATTACAATTGGTTTACCAGTTAGATCTGAGGATGCGTCAAATACCTGTATTCCATATATCCCTTTTCCAAATGATTCCCTCATCAGTCTTGTAGATTCCACAATGATGCTTGGTAATTTGGCAATATTACTCATATTTTCATCTACTACTAGTTTGTCAATAAATCCATAGGTAAATAGTTTTGATACTATTTTCGGGTTTGCTTGCTCGCTGCATATAAATCTTGGATATCTGCTCATTTTAGCACTGCGTAGAATGTGAGGGTTAGTCTTATAATCATAAAATTTGTTAATTTTCTCATAAGCGTTGATGTATTCAGGTGTGAATTTCAGTTTGTCTGCCATCGATACGGTTGATGAAGAGGATGGTATTGAAGATGGTATGGTTGCTAGTTTTGATACAAATGGTCCCATGGTTTTGGTAGTAGGGTTTTCTGATCTTTTAGGTGTAGTAATAGGTGATCTAGATTGGGACTCCTTCTGTATGTTTTTTTATTGTTATCAGGTCTTGTATGGCTTCTCTGAGCTGGTTTATAGTATTGGTGTTCTCTTGTAATCTGGATATAAGGATTTCATTGGTTTGTATAAGGGAATTTATGGCTTTGGTAATGTATTCTTCAATCTTATCACTGTTGTTCGACATCGTTATATCTGCTAAGAAAATCAGCTAAAACATTTTTAGTTCCAGATATGTTCTTAACAATAAAGTCATAACAGCAAAAGAATGATTGCCATTTTCTCTTTTTATTTAGTTCTGGTAAAGGATCTATCTTATTTGTAATAAAAGCTTTTACTTGTGTGTTGTCAGTTCTAACAGCAAATTTTACCGGTAATAAGTGGTAATGAAATCTTTTTATTCCAAATTTCACTGCTAATAATTCTTTTTCATTTATATGATAATTCTTCTCGTTTGGTTTCCATGTTCCTCCTCCATGTCCACAAATTAGTGGTTTTTCTTTGTCTATATCTTCTTTATCATAGGCTATGAGGACAGCTCCCCATCCTACATCACTAGCATCAGTGAAAAGTTCTAATTGGTCTTTTTCAGTTGGTATTCTGTGTTTTGGTAATGTTTTTACTTTTTCCTTAATGTCTTTTATAGCCTTAGTATGTTCTTGTTTCCATTCAAAGGCTATGTTCTTTTTTATCAATTCTTGCAATGGTTTTCTTAAGAGTGGTAAATATGTTATGTGATCTGAAGCATAATTTATTAATCCTAAGAATTTTTGTACTTCTTTTTTATTTTCTAGTTTCTCTTTGAAATTTTTTATCTTTGTTACTATGTGCTCTTGCAGTTGTAATCCTTCGTTATCTACAATATATCCTAAATATTCAATACTGTTTTAAAATTTTTCGGATTTCTTTTCAGATAGTAGTATTCCGTGTTGTTTTATAGTTGTTATAAATTTTTCTAGATGTTTTATATGCTCATCTAGATGATCGCTAAATATTAATATGTCGTCGACATATACTAAGAAAAATTCTATTAATCTTCTAAACACCTGATCCATTCTTCTTTGGAATATTTGTGGTGCATTTTTTAATTCAAAAGGTAGTACATTCCATTCATAGTGTCCTTGAGGAGCACTAAAGGTTGTTAGAGGTTTTGATCCATTAGTCAGTTTTATTTGCCAAAACCCGCTTTTACAATCAAATTTGCTAAACCATTTTTTATTTCCTAGTCGGTTAATAAGGTTTCTTTTATATGGTAAAATGTATCCATCACATATAGTCTTTTTATTTAGTTCTCTATAGTCGATTACCATTCTGGCTTTTCCTCTTTTTTGTTCACTATATTTTCTTACTAAGAAGGCTGGCTACTATGTGGGCTTTTACTCTCCTATATCATTTTTAATTCTAGTAATTCTTTTAATCGGATTTCAAATTCTTTTTGATCCGTTGGGCTATACCTAATAGGTTTTGATCTGATTATGTCATTTTCGTTTATTAGTTTGATTTCTGCATATATTTTCTCTTTTTCCCATAGTTGTATCGGATTTTCCCCGAAGTTTATTTTTAGTATATTAAGGTATTTTTCTTTTAATAACTGTAGGTTATTATTCCTATCAGTTTTTATATTACATAATCTTAAAGTATGTATTGGTAATATTCTTTTTAATACTATCCATTTATTACAGGGTGTTTGTAAGCTAAAAGTATTACTATCTATAACTTGTGTTTTAAAGTAATCTAGGAAGTTATTTCCTAATAACACTTGTTGTTTCATATTGTCTAATTGATATATTATTGGTAATCTGAATATAGTTTTTCCCAATATGATTCTCATGTTTTCCGCTACTACATCTAATTCTTTTGATTGCTCATTAAATCTTGATACTTTTGCTCTATGCGTTCTGGTTCTTTTCCACCTATGCGATTCTAATACTTCTTTTCTTGCTAAGCATAAGTGTGCTCCGCTATCAATAAATATTTTTTGTTTTATCATCTTATTAATCTTGTATTCTATATGGGCTTCTATATAGATTGCTGCCATTTATCCAATATTCATTTCTCTTAACCTTTGTTGGAGGTTTTCATCCTGTTCTAATTCTCTTACTTCTTAGCTAGTATTTTCATCATTCATTAATATTTGTATTTCTTTTCTTATTTTAATAAGCTGGCAGGTTATTTTGCTTATTCTCTCTATTATTCTCCCAAGTTTTTTGTAACTTTTTTATGTCTACCCAAATAATATTTGTTTCATGTTTCACTTGTAGTTGAAGTCATAACTAGTTTGTACCGAATATATTGGTCACATTGTATCCAATAATCTCTTTCTTCTAGTAAATTGGTTTTCTCTTTTTCTAATATATTCATTTTATTCAGAAGTATTTTCACTTTCTGATTGTTGGTTAATAAAGTTAACATTTTCTAAGTCTGATTCACTTTCTTCATCAGTTTGGCTGACGTAGAAGTCTTCATATTCATACCATTTATCATTGTCTTCTTTAATATGTTGTAAACTCATTATAAATTGTGTCGTATTTATGTATTTTACTCCTTTTTTCTTTAGTTTTGGGCATTTATTAGCATAATGTCCCTTCTCATTTCAATTCCAGCATTTACATTCCTTAGCCTTTTCTGTGTTAATATGTCTTCTTTTCCTAAATTTTCTTCTAGTTTCAGGGGTAATTTTATACCTTTTAAATCTCTTTTTTCTGTAAGGTTTGTAATAGGGTTTATTGTTATAACTTTGTCTATTATTATAAATTTTATAATTGTTATTCTTCCTGTACCTCTTTGTTTGATATCCTTTGTTACTCTTTTTATATTTTTTCTCTTTTCTTTTGTCATCGCATCCGAATACTAATCTTCTTTCTGTGAATCCACATATTTCTCTTAATCCTAATTTTTTATCTTTTTTAATTTTTTGTTGCATTCTGAATTCTTCGCATTTTCTCATTAAGTATGCTCTTAGTACTCGTATTCTTTCGCCTAATGTGTTTTCTTTTGGTTCTAGTTGAGTGTATTCTTTTGATATCTCAGTATTATAAGGTGTTGGTAAGTGGTCATAATAAAGTTGTTTGTATATCAGACCTTCTTCTGGTAAGAATCTCGCTTCCTAGAAGAACTTGCTAAAACTAATTGTATATTCTGGTAATTTATTAATCTTACAACAATTCATATTGTTTAAACTCATTATTGTTTCAATTTTTCTTTCTGCAAATACATTTTCCCAGGCTACTAACCATTTTTCTCCTAGAAATTCTCTTTTTAGTATAATATTTGTTGGTTACAAAGATGCAGGAAACAGAAATTACAAGTAACTGCTAAGGATTTCAATTCTAGAATTGAAATTACAATTCAACAACAAACTGAAATTACAAAGAACAAACTGGAACTGTTTGTGGTATGCTGAGTCGAGTGTTTACACTCTGTCTTTAAGATAATATTGCCCCGTATGTATCCTTTGTACGTCCTGGACAATTGTCTCCCAAGATAAAACAGCAAGCGAACAAATGAGCAAAGGAAACTCAAGTGCTACCATGAAGAATTTTGAGTAATGAAATGATGCTGGAAGTTGTAGGAAGAACTGATTCTTTGTTTCTGTTTTTCGTTAAGTGTAGCTCAACAACGGTGACAAAGGGGTTCTTTATATAGTTGAAGGAGAGGCTGATGAACTGCCTCCATAAGTGTCATTACTGGCCAAGTAATGGCAATTTTGGACGTAGTAATTCCTCCAAAATAAATGGTGAAGTTGAGTGCTGGTGGACGTTTCTGTTCTCTGTCCAATTCTAACTTTCTTGAAACTTCAGGGACAAAATTGTACATCTTGAAACTTCAGGGACCAAATTGTACATATGAAAGAATTCTAGTCCAAACTGTACATATGAAACTTCAGGGATCAAACTGTACATATTGGTCCAAAAAGATAATATCAGAAGAAGCACAGCTCGTGACCCGTGACCCGTGAACCCTGACCCGGACCGGACAGGTGGGCAGCGGCGGCGCGCATGTGGGCTTTCCTTGAACCGAAGCACATCTAGGTCCTCCCTCCTTTAAGCACATGGGATACCCCTTGGGGTCCCAAACCCCAAGCCAACTTTGAGACCTATAAATAAAACAATTCTTTCTTCCTCCACCGATGAGGGAGAATTGATCCCATACCACACTTTTCCATGCTTCAAACACCTCACTTCGTGGACCAATATCTCTTTCATTTCTCAATGAAATTTGACGATCCTTGGACCTACAGTTATCTACTTACTTAGTAGATCATGCACGTGTGAAGAACCGGATTCTCCAACATGCATAACACTAGTGTTTAAGCCGTTAAAGTTAGTCGGACGCAACTCCCGCCGAAGGCAAATTTCCAACAATCCCCTCTTGAAAGAGATTTTGGCGCACTCACATGGTGCCTTTTCATTTCCAACAATATTTCAGCGGACCGATGTTGTATAAGGAGAGGTAGCTTCAACTTTGAACCTTCCATAGTTAAGTACCATCGGACTTACTTATTGCGCGGTGAACGTGATGTCTTGAACCGTCAGTGTTTAGTGTAAGCCAAGTCAATAGTACCAACACAACAAATTCCCTTACTCTCTTCTTCATAATGTTTTATCCATTGTAGCCATGGACAACTTCTTGGATTCCTAAGTGCGTTCATTTGAGGCGGCCCATCCTCGCACTTAAATAGGTGGTCTCCTACAAGGTATCCTGCTATACCCCACTTCACAAGTGTTAGGAACCATTAAAAGTTTCCCAAAACCTAACCTCACTGTTGAGGATCATTAAAGGTTTTGAAAACTTAACCTTTACCCATACAGCAGATAGCACTTCACGTCTATCACGGGAATGGCTTTGGATTTGGTGTTTCTTTATAGAAATCACTATCCGAAGTGCTCCTGCTTCCACTGAAGTGATCAACTGAACCTTTACAGCTTAGTTTTCCCATTGAACCAAATTACTGGGATCTCCAGTTAGTAAGGTTGGGTTACCACCGTATTGGTCCTTATTCTTTGGGTTTTAAGCCCATTCCCCTAGACAGGCAGACCATCTGATCCTTGGGTAAGCCCTTTCTTAACGGGTCTGCAATATTATCCTTTGACTTAATGTAATCAATGGATATTATACCCGTGGTGATCAGCTGTCTAATGGTCTTATGCCTCCATCGAATATGACGAGACTTGTCGTTGTACATAGCATTACGTGCCCTTCCTAGAGCCGACTGGCTGTCGCAGTGGATCATTACCGAAGGTGCGGGTTTGTTCTAACACGGAACATCCTCTAAGAAGTCATGAAGCCACTCAGCTTCTTCTCCTGCTTTGTCTAAAGTGATAAACTCTGATTCCATTATGGATCGGGCGATGCAAGTTTGCTTAGAGGATTTCCAAGACACAGCCCCACCACCAATTGTAAATACATACCCACTGGTGGACTTGGTGTTCTCTATATCAGATATCCAGTTTGCATCACTGTACCCCTCTAGTACAACTGGATATCTCGAATAATGTAACCCGAAAGTTAACGAGTATTTCAGGTATTGTAATACCCGATTCAACGCCTTCCAGTGATCATCACTGGGATTACGGGTAAACCTAGACAACTTATTGACTGAATAAGCAATATCAGGTCGGGTGCAGTTTGTTATATACATCAAACTACCGATCACCTGTGCATATCGCTCCTGGTATACAGGTGCACCAAGATTTTTATCAATCTTCTGATTTGTATCCATTGGTGACTTTATCGGTGAACTGTCTAACATCTAGAACTTTCTCAAAACATCCTCGATGTAGTGAGACTGAGATAAGACCAGTCTGTCAGACGTCTTAGAGATTTTAATCCCTAAGATGACATCTGCGATACCCATATCCTTCATGTCAAAGCATTGTTTCAACATGTTCTTAGTCTTTAGGATTACCCTAGGACTGCTTCCTGTGATCAACATGTCGTCTATATACAGGCATATCATAACAAATGAGTCAGAGTTACCTTTCGTGTAGATACATTTATCACACTCATTAATGGCGAAACCCTTCGATAGTAGAGTACTATCAAATTTTTTATGCCATTGCTTCGGGGCTTGTTTCAGCCCGTACAGAGATTTGACAAGCCGACAGACTTTCTTCTCTTGCCCTTGAACCACATACCCCTCGAGTTGGTCCATATAAATTTCTTCTTCCAAATCACCATTTAGGAAGGCTATCTTGACATCCATTTGATGTATCTCAAGGTCACGCAAAGCTGCGATCACAATGAATACCCGTATGGATGTCATCCGGGATACTGGGGAGTATGTGTCAAAGTAGTCAAAACCTTATGTCTACTGATAGCCCTTGACTACCAACCTGGCCTTGTACTTGTCTATAGACCCATCTGCTTTGTATTTCCATTTGAGTATCTATTTACAACCTAATGGTTTATTTCCCGGAGGAAGATCAACCAACTCCCAAGTATGGTTATGCAGAATGGAGCCTATTTCACTCTCAATAGCTTCTTTCCAGAGCGGTGCTTCTGGAGTTGACAACGCCTTAGCAATTGTCCTTGGTTCATCATTAACCATATAAGCTACAAAGTTAGGACCAAAGGATTTATCCTTCCTGGCCCTTTTACTTCACCTTAGATCCATCTCTGGAGTCTCCAAGTTTTGAGAATCTGAAACACTAGATTCCGGATATTCAGCCACCTCGAGATCTGCTAGATCTGAATCATCTAGATCTGGGCAGTCAACGACTCCCGGTTCTTGAGAGCTTTGTTCATAACTTCGTTTGTAAGAGGTTATGTCTTTTTCCTTTCTAGGAAAGGTACCTTCAAAGAATAGAGCATTCCTTGATTCCATGATTGTACCCTAGTGGATATCTGGAATATCTGACTTATGCACTAAGAAGCTATAAGCACTACTTTTATTTGCATATCCGATGAATATGCAATCTACAGTCTTAGGCCCAATCTTGACCTGCTTTGGCTTGGGTACTTCAACCTTTGCCAAACAACCCCACACCTTAAAATATTTGTAGGTGGGTTTCTTTCCCTTTCATGATTCATATGGAGTTTTGTCCTTACCCTTATGTGGGACTCTGTTAAGAATCATATTAGCGGTAAGGACGGCTTCTCCCCATATATTTTGGGGAAGACCGGAATTTATAAGCAAGGCATTCATCATTTCCTTCAATGTGCGGTTCTTACGTTCCGCCACACCGTTCAATTGAGGTGAGTATGGAGCCGTCGTATAATGAACAATTCCTTCTTGGGCACAATATTCCTCAAATGGCGCTACGTATTCTCCCCCTCTATCGCTACGAATAGATTTAATCCGTAGGCTTAGTTGGTTTTCAACTTATGCTTTGTAACGTCGGAACGCTTCAAAGGCTTCATCCTTACTTTTCAACAAGTAAAGGTAATAATACCTTGTGCTATCATCAATGAATGTCACAAAGTACTTGTTCCCCCCTCTAGTTTGTGCGAACTTCAAATCACATATATCTGTGTGAATAAGTTCTAGAGGAGCGGTATTCCTTTCGACGGATCAAAAAAGAAGCTTGGTGAGTTTTGCCTCTACGCACACCTCACACTTATGTTGAGGGTTTACGTCGATAGATGGCAACAACTCCATCTTTACCAGCCTTTGGATAGACTTGTAGTTAACATGTCTTAATTTATGATGCCATAAATTAGAAGACTCAAGCAAATAAGAAGAAGGTTCAACTTTATTACTTGGACGCATTATAGACATGGCATTTACTTTGAAGAGACCTTCACAGATGAAGCCTCTCCCCACAAAAGTGTCATTCTTAGTGAGTACAAACTTATTGGATTCAAACACTAGTCTAAAACCAGCATTAACCAATAAAGGTCCAGAAATTAAATTTCTTCTAATCTCTAGGACGTGCATCACTTTCTTCAGAGTGAGCTCCTCACCGAAAGTCATCTTCAGGACCACATTTCCTACCCCCAGCACGTCAGACAAAGCGTTGTTGCCCATGAACAGCTTCTTGTCGGTGACTGGTGTGTACGTGGAGAAGGCATCTCTGTTGGAACAGATGTGTCTGATAGCACCTGTGTCCATCCACCACTGCATCGGATTCTCAACCAGGTTGTCTTCTAGCACCACTGCTGAGAACTCCTCAATCATGTCATCCAGGAGCGTGTCCTTGACGACGTTAGCATGCGCCTTGCCTTTAGCCTTGGCTTTCTATTGTTGCTCAGTCTTGAGCTTGCGGCATTCCTTGATCTTATGACCAGGTTTCCCATAGTGGTGACAGTTACCTCTGAACATCTCTGTTGCGTGGGCCTTGTCGTCTTTCTGAAACTTCCGCTTCTTGCTTGAGTTCCCTTTGGCCTCCGCCAGATTTGCCTTTGCCTCTGCAGGTTGTTTACCCCTAGGCAAGGCCTTCTTGTTATCTTCCTGGATTTGGAGTTTGATAATAAGCTCTTCAAAGGTCATCTCATTTGTCTTGAGTTTCAAGTAACTCATAAACTCATTCCACGAAAGAGATAACTTTTCAATCAGCGATGCAACCAAAAACTGCTCATTTGGTTTCATTCCTTCCAAATCCATGTGATGTAAAATCATTTGCAATTCCTGGACTTGGGACATCACTGTCTTACTATCCACCATTTGGAATTTTAGAAATTTCCCAACGATGAACTTCTTAGTACCCGCATCTTGTGCGTTGTACTTCTTTTGCAGTTTTTCCCACAGCACTTTGGCAGTGCTAACGGTGCAATAGACCGTGTAGAGAGGGTCTTCCAAGCAGTTCGGTATGTAATTCTTACACATGAAATCGCTATGATTCCACGCATCAAGAACCATCTTCATGTCGTTAACGACATCGATACCAAGGCCCCCTTCACCCATTTCATTAGGCGAAGAGTCCATTTCATCTCTAGCTTGTGGAGGATTTTTCGTTAGGAATCGAACCATGCCCATAACTATCAAGTAGAACAGCATTTTTTGCTGCCATCTTTTAAAGTTTGAGCCCATGAATTTTTCAAGGCGATCATGGTAGGAGGCAGAAGGTGGAGCAGCAGCAGAGGGGAAGGCAGCGGGGTTGCTGCCTTGAACAGTAGCGGCAGCAGCAGTGAAGGCAGCAGAGTTGCTTCCTTGGCCAGTAGCGGTAGTAGCGGGGAAGGCAGCATTGTTGCCATGAGAGGCAGCAGTAGTAGCAGCAGTAGTAGCAGCAGCATCGGTCATGTTTCCAGCCATGTTGTAGCAGTTACAGTAAACAAATATTGTCTTAAACTTGTTGGTTACAAAGATGCAGGAAACGAAAATTACAAGTAACTGCTAAGGATTACAAGAACTGAAATTATAATTCAACAACAAACTGAAATTACAAAGAACAAACTGGAACTGTTTGTGGTATGCTGAGTCGAGTGTTTGCACTCTGTATTTAAGACAATATTGCCCCATATATATCCTTTATACGTCCTGGACAATTGTCTCCCAAGATAAAACAGCAAGCGAACAAATGAGCAAAGAAAACTCAAGTGTTACCATAAAAAAATTTGAGTAATGAAATGATGCTGGAAGTTGTAGGAAGAACTGATTCTTTGTTTCTATTTTTCGTTAAGTGTAGCTCAACAATGGTGACAAAGAGGTTCTTTATATAGTTGAAGGAGAGGCTGATGAACTGCCTTCATAAGTGTCATTACTGGCCAAGTAATGGCAATTATGGAGGTAGTAATTCCTCCAAAATAAATGGTGAAGATGTGCAACGGATTGGCCATTTAGGAAGAGTATTCAGCCAAAATAAATGGTTGAATTGAGTGCTGGTGGACATTTCTGTTCTTTGCCCAATTCTGACTTTCTTAAAACTTCAGGGACCAAACTGTATATCTTGAAACTTTAGGGACCAAACTATACATCTTGAAACTTCAGGGATCAAACTGTACATATGAAAGAATTTTGGTCCAAACTGTACCTATAAAATTTCAGGGATCAAACTGTACATATGGAAAAGTTCTCTGGTACAAAAAGATAATATCAGAAGAACCACAGCCCACAGCCCACCGATGAGGGCGAATTGATCCCATACCACACTTTTCCATGGTTCAAACACCTCACTTCGTGGACCAATATCTCTTTCATTTCTCAACGAAACTTGACGATCCTTGGCCCTACGGTTATCTACTTACTTAGTAGATCATGCACGTGTGAAGAATCGGATTCTCTAACATGCGTAATACTAGTGTTTAAGCCGTTAAAGTTGGTCAGACGCAACTCCCGCCAAAGGCAAATTTTCAAAAATATCAAATATCATTAGCATAGATTTTCAATCTGTTGCATGACTAAGTACTTCTCCCCTTAGTTGGTATGCTATAGATTCTATCCAGTATGCCTTTTTCCAATTAGTGTTCTAGATATTAATTCATACATATATTCTAAGTTTTCTGTGTGTGTAGAGTTCATTATTGCTATGTACATGCCAAGGTTCCAATCAGTTATTCTTCTCCCTATTTCTTGTTCATCATAAACATAATCTAGGTCTAAGAAATATCCGTTGTAATTTACTCCTTGTGCCATTGATCCTACAAACTCCTTAAATTCTGCTTGTTGTCCTGCTGGTATGTGGTTTGGTAATCTAGTTCGTTTTCTTTCTATTACCTCTAGGTTAGGATCTACTAGTTCTTCTTCAGGATAATCATTTGCATCTTCATTTATTATATCATCCGATTCTATTTCCGTTTCTGCAGGTATGTTATATTCTTCTTCTATATCACTTTCAGGTTCTTCTATAATAGCATTTACTCTTTTTATTTTTTGTAGAGCTTCTATTATCTGGTTATTTTCTCTTATTATTTCTGAGTTTTCTCCGTTTTCTACTTCCTCTATGAATTCTACTACTTGTATTTCGTGGTCATTTGGTTTATTGTTACTATCTGAATCGCTATCAGTTTTTTCATTACTGCTTGTACTTTCATCGCTTGTGTTTCTTCTTACATTCTTTTTTCCTTTTAACCTTCTCACTTGTTCTCTAAGTATCTGCATTTCTTCTTTTAATTCTTCCAGTTCTTGTCTTGTCCCTTTTAATTCTTCTTTTTTTTGTTTTAGTTCTTCTTTAGTTTCATTTAATTCCTCTTTTGTTTGCTTTAATTCTACCTTTGTTTCTTTTAATATTTTTTTCGTATCTCTAAACTTGTGTTTATATTTTTTGTACTTATCATACCATTCTTCGTTACTATGTAATTTCAACCTCGTATTCTCGGTTTTTAATTCAGATATTACTAGTTCTTGTTTGTCTAGTTTTAGATTTAGGTATTCGTAGGTTGTTTTTTCTGCATTCTTCAGATAAATGTTTTCTTCTCTTGCATCTTTATCTTTTGTTGGTGGTTGTGTCCTTATAGGCTCATACTTGTATCTTTCTTTTTCTATGATCTTTTTTCCATTATTTCTTAAAAACGTAAGTACGTTGGGTATATTAGGTTCTTGTTTTTCCATCAAAATTCTCCTTTTTTATTTAATATTGCTAGACCTTCTAATGTATTTTTCTACTTGAGATGATAATTTTGGTTTCATTTTACTTATGTCTACCATTATGGGTTTTTTACTTCTTCTCCATGCATCTATTGGTACTATTTCAGGTTGTTTGGTGGTAGTTTTAATTATTGTATTTTCTCTACTTGTGCTAGGTTCATTATCTCCTGCTATCTCTTTACCTTTCTTTTTGTCTTCTAATATCATATGAAGTTTTTCTAATATTATTTTAAACGTTGGTATTTCAGATACATTCCATAGGTTAGTTAGTTCTTCTCTTATCATTTGTTGAATTTGTGTTTGATTTTCTTTTATTTCATCCATTATTGTCAATGTACTTTTTAATTTTTCTTTTACTATTATTTCTTCCCATATCGCATTTATCTTTTCGTTATTAGTTAGGATTATTTATTCTCTTTTTCTATCCATTTCAAATATCTATCCATATTTTATCAAATTTATTACACTGCTGTTCTAATTGGTTTATTTTTTCTTCTAATTTTATTTCTTTTGCTTTGTATTTCAAGTATTTTAGTTCGGAAAATATTTCTTCTAATAAGATTGTCCTTACATCCTTTAATTTTTTTTTTCGTTATTATTTCTCTCTGTATGTTCATATTTTATTTACGAATATCGTTTTTTCTTGGTCATTTATTTCTATTCCGTTATTATTTATTTTATATCTTATCATGGTTAAAAAAATCACTTCCTAAGAGTAGTTCGTTGAAACTGTCATACTCTATTACTCCTATATTTATTTTATATTCTAAGTCTTGGATTTTAAATCTTAAATTAATACTTTTAGTAATTATTATCTCTTTCATTTTCAGGATAGTTATAGGTTTGTGGGTCTATTAGGTCACAATCATTTTCATTGATCTTACTTATATGTATAAAACTTTTAATTGCTCCAGTATTTATTTCAGCTACACAATCTGTTGTTATTATACCTTTAAATATTATTAATTTTACTTTTAACCTATTCGTGTTTATGTTTATTAAATCTAGTATTCTAGGCTATATAGTGCTAGTCTGTTGTGACTGTATTTGTTCTCTTGTTATGCTTAATCTGGATCCTTCTATTTTTGGTATTAATCTTTTTGACGGTGTAAGGGTTCTAGTGTTAAAATCCATATATATTTCTTCTGGTATAGTTCTCTTAGAGTTTTCCTTGTGTTCTATTTGTTCTAATATCTCTTGGTACATTATTGGTATTACTATGTTCATTTCATGTTGTCTCTTTACATGGTGGTTACCTGTTAGGGCATATATCATTTTTGTTTCAATACTTATCACTTTGCTTCCTGGTGGCATTGTTATTCCATCTAACTTGTAATATAGTGTTAAGGCTAAGTCTTTGTGTTCATCTTTTAATGATATACTAAAGTCTGGTTGTACCGTAAATTTTTGTTTTTGATATATTAAATTTCCTTTTACTACTGATATTAAAGCATCTTGCAAGTTTCCTAGTATCCTATCGTCTAATATGTATATTTGTATTGGTATATCGATATTCTTTTGAAAGTATGCTTTTATAGTAAATTCTACTCCTCCGAAGTATATGTTTCTATATTTTCTGGCTTCTCTTGTAGATAGTTTTGTTAATTCACTTTTTATTACTTCATCCGTTATTAAGTTAATTTTTGTTCTTCCATTTACACTAGTTGTGTCTATTATGTTTTCATGTTTGTGTGCTATGTATCTTATTTCTTTGTTTCATTCAAACTATTTTCTTTACAGATAGTTCTTCTTTTTCATCTTGTATTTTCTGGTATATTTCTGGTTTAAAGCTTAGTGTTTGTGTTGATCCTCCTTCATACGTATTCATCTGATAGTGTATATCTTTAGAGTCTCCTACTATTTCTTTTCCTTTATCCATATTTTAGTAGGTTGATGTACTTATATTGTTCTTCTATTATATCATTTAAATCTTTTAATTCATTATCTTTTCTGATTATTTCTCTTAGTTTATCTTCCAGTAGCTTCAAATTTTCTTCTTTCATCCATAGTGTTATATCTCCATTCTTATATCTGCTTTTAGATCGTATATCATAGCATCTTGTTCGTTTACTCTGGTGTTTATTTCTATTATCCTTCTGTATGTTGTTATAGCATCTTCTAAGTGTATACCGATTTCTACTAACTCGTCGTCAGAACATTTTTCATAAACTAAGTATTTTCTTTGTTTTATCGCTAATATCTCTTCTTGGATTCCCAATATAATCTCATTTTCTATTCTATGTTTTATCAAAAGATGTCTCACTTCTTTCCTTTTCCATAATAATTGATTCAACAAATTAACCTTAGTAAAAGCTAGGTTTGTCTTCATTATTTTATCACATGAGGCCCTTCATAGGCAAAACTTTCTAGAAATACCCAATCGTTAACATGACACTCTGAATCTGTGCGCCGCATATTCGCATAGAACTCTTGCGACTCTTAGTCATTTCCAAATGCTCCTGAATTAGGTTAACTTTTTCAACAGCCTAATGGACCAAGTCTGTCCCTAGTTATTCTATTTCACCAACTTTGTACCAACCAATAGGTGATCTACACATTCGTCCATACGAGGTTTCAAACAGTGCCATCCTAATACTAGCGTGATAACTATATTTGGAAACAACTCAACGAGAGGAAAATGATCATCTCAATTACATTTTAAAGTTTAGGACACATGCACTCAACATATCTTCGAGCGTCTAGATCGTGAGCTCTGCCTGACGTCTGTCTATATAACTTGGCATTATCTCCTGCTAAATTTGTTTTTTCTTGCTACCAATTTGGAAACTTACTCGAGATCATGATAGATTTTTTTGTATAGCTTCGGTAGGTAGAATATTTGAAATTGTGTGCCTCTTCCATAATCCTCTCCTTACATCTATCTACATTCGGGATGCAAAATTTCCTTCGTACCATCATCTCACACTTATTTTGAAGCCATGGATTTATGTCTGTGAATCCCTTGATTTAACTACACTAGATAGTGATCATGAAACTGCTCTCGTCTTTTACTCAACTGCTAAGGAGGATTTGGATCTATTCCGTACAACCACTCTACCATCTTCCGGGTCCGAAAGATGAACTCCTAGATTTGCTAAACAACAAACTTTCCTCCTCATGATTCTCCTGTCTGCCTTAACATGAGCTAAACTATATATACTTGATATCTTCCTGACCGTCATATTTTATACGGTCCGCATAATCGGACCGACCAAATTAATTTAATTATTTTATAACTTTCCAGTGACTTCAAAAACTAGGAAGGCTTTAGACGGTCAAAAAGGACGAACCTTAAAATATTGTACGGTCTGTAAAAATGCCACTGGGATCCATCAATTTCAAAATGGAATTGATGGTTCAACTCAACGGACCATAACTAATTCTACAGTCTGTATAATCCAACATCAAATTCAATATGCAGAACTAAAACTGGTTTTCAACTATGAACTCCCAATTTTGATTTTCTAAACCCCTGAATCATAAACATGGTTTAGTTTAGAGGTACAAAGTGATACAGGTACAACTTGATAAACTAACCTAATACATAAATCTAGACATCAGAACTGTGAACATAAACTTTGTAACATAGCTTCTTCAATCTAGTTCGATGTATTAGGGCGACACTTCTTGAATCAGACTCTCAATATAACATTGATAGTTTTCGCTCAATATTCTAATTTCTCTCCGTGAGTGCTCTAAGTTCTTCATGGTAAGACTTGATATTTATAGCTTTTGAATTTCATCACTGCGGCTGACCTAAACTCTGCTTGATATGGCCCATCAAGATAGAATAGAGTTTGAAGTAGATTGGGATTCTTACACCTTCTCGCATATTTAGTTTCCTTATAGGACTCTTAAATATCTTGATAAGTATGGTGCGAGATCCTGATAAGTATCACACGAAATCCTGCAACCTTGTAAAACAAGTCATTTCCATACAACACAAATCTTAGTTACTGCAGGATTTGTTTGGAATATGTTGTTGGACCTAGTTCAACCACCTGGTACTCCAACATCTAAATCTTCTGATTATTCTGAGATGGAACGTGTTCAAATACTTGTTCCATAATCTCTTCTGATACATATTGCAGCTAGCTTTATCCTACTTTTGAGATGTTGGATGGAACATGTTGACAGACCTGTTTCATTCATCATGTGTTGCTTTGTGCCTGATTCTATTCACCTAATATATTTACCCTCGATCATTCATTTACTGCGCCTAATCCATTCATCTGTGTCCTTCTTCATTCATCCACATTATTTTATGACTCATTGAGATAGACCATGTTTACATGTTTGTTATATTTATCATTGAACTGCTCTATAGCTGAGTCATCTCTTCCTCATTTTTACTTGTTTGCATTTGTCTCTGCGATAGAACAATTCTACCTGGATCTGGTTCATTCACTACTATAACAAAGTCTCTTATTTTTCATTACTGATCATAATCATCTCTACCTCTAACTGCTACTTATTCACTTGAATGAGATGAAGCATGTCTACCTGGTTCATTCTCTTTGTGCACTCTCTTTGTCAATCATCAAAACAAACACGGGTCAGTCTTGCTAATGCCAATACACACGTCTTCTCAAAAAATATTCTTTTGTATGTCTGTTTTAAAAATATCTTTTCAATGATAAGCATAAGAACCAGGTTCTGTCTTCTTTATTCTTCGGATAATCTTCTAGCTTCCCCCTGTCTCCACTACTTATAAGTCAAGACTAGTTCCTTTATAAGTAAGAACAAGTTCTTTTACACTACATCCAAAATTTAACAGGTGGAGAAACATGTGCAGCCAATCTAATGATATATCTTTAGTTTTAATGTATGTTCCTAATATCTACCAATGGCACATGAACTGTATAAATATGAATTAAATCTTCCCCCTTTTGGCATCATCGATAAGCAAGTGCATCAATAAGGTCAGGTGTAATTCATCAATGTCAAACTCATGGCCACTACACTATCATGAACATAATACAAGTGCTCAAATGAACTTGTCAAGTTATATAATAGGAGGATTTTTGCATATACAACATTAAGTCATAAGACCCAAACCAACAAATTTCTATATATCATTCTAATACTGAAAAGGATAGTATATGAATATCAAATTTGTATGTACAAGGATTATGTTTTGATTTTGGCTAAGAAGGAATAGGGACCAGGCTCTCTATTTTTGCGCAATTGATTTATATGAATCCTTATAGTCTTGTTGAGGTGAGTACTAGTATAAATCTGAATTATTCTTTTGCATATTCTCATCCTTCATAATCATGTAGTTCCCTTTCAGTCATCCTCATCTGCTTCTTTCTTCAAAGTCATTGATTCTTGTAGAAGTCAGTCTTATTCTTCACTTGAACTTGAACTTTCTAACATCACCACTTTGGAGGATATGGATCATATGGTTTTAATATCAGGTTCATGCTATCATATACTTTATTGTGAACTTCTTTCTTGACAATCCTTTTAGTAATCAACAACTAAGAAACTTCATTGCATTTTTTACTTCAAAAACTAAGAAACTTCACTGCATTTGTCACAAACTCCTCCTATGTATCTCATGATCAACTTCTGCCTCTTCTACTTCAAAACTTCACTACATTTTTTCCCTTGATTCACTACTTGTGTTCTTTTGACTTTGATTAAGCCTTTTTCTTAAAGATCTTTTCAGTCTATAATCTCAAGAAATTTTATGACTCTAGGAGACTCATATTGATGTTTTTCTAAGGTAGTCTAGGTTTTATGTAGATCAAGTCATATATGGGAGGAGGTTTATAGTGTCATGTGTTTGGTTCAAAGCTAATAGATGTATATGGTCTAACTCGAATTGGTATTATAAGACTTGCTTGGGTGGCATGGCAGTATAAGAATTTTATGTAGCTATCAATAGAAGGAGGTGCATAACTGATAGTAATAAGATTCAGGTTCTTTGACTAATTTTCTCAATGTATTTGTCACGTAAGCTTAATTTATCATGTCCTTAGTGCATACCAATTAAGGTGTAAGACTGAGTTAGGCATTATTCCACTTTCATTTATCATAACCACTCCCTTTTTTAAATGCCCCAAATTTCATGTTAAAATCTGTTATGAGACGTTAAGGTGAATATGATGATGACTGATAACATTAGGAAGGATAGTGACGGTTTAAAATGAGTCTTAGACAAGTGGTATAAGAGTTAGAGGTCAAACGAATCAAAGATGTTATAACTTGTGCTTTCTGGATAAAACTAGGAATGCTTAATATTCTAAGTAGGTCATGTTTTAAGGTGTTTGAAGTGTTTAATAGTCATATGTTAATTTTTAAGGTCAAGCGAGTTGTAAAATAGAAGTCGACAAAAGTTATTGCAAGTTACGCTCATAAGTTTACTGAAATTTAGATCAGATGTCACTGAGTTTTTACTCCAATGTACTTGGAGTTACAGGGTGATCCACCCACCACATCAAAGGTCTATGGGTCTAGTTTCCAATGAATTAAACCTCTTGTAGATACGACGTCCGAGTAAAGAGATATTTGTATTTTTGTGAGACTACACAGGCAACTCCATTGGGACCCTCGTCAAGAGTAGAGCTGTGAAACGTATGTAATGGCTATCCTTATTTATTTGTCATGAATCCACACCTACAATGGTTATCGTAATGATCTTTACAAAAGAAGAATTATCATCGAGCGTGTCTTTTATAGTGCTATGTATTACTCATACGCCTTTGTTTGTCCCTTGTCGGGAGTACTTTCCATGTCTTAGAGCTTATTCCTCACTAGATGAGTATATAGAGTTTGTTCAGACATAGTCCATGGCTATTTTTGTTAATTTTACACCCCAAGATATAATCGGTGGGCACAGCAATATGTTGCATTCCCACAGAGCCTATGCATGGCCTGGTATGTTATAATTTATTCCAAGAGCCTTATTACAACCTGGTACGTAATGTATATCTATAAAGCCCTATTTCAGCCTAGTACTGTTTGATATATGTATATCCACAGAGCCTCATTAAGGCCCGGTATGTTATATTCCTCCATAGAGCCTTGGTAAGGACTGGTACGTTATTGTTATTATTATTTGACATGAGTTAGGACCAAGTGGTAAAGCCTCAAATTTTCCCTCGATTCTTAGATACATAGATATCATATTTACCAGTTTAGTTACAATTTTTTATTTGCCTTACATACCAGTACATTTCATTTGTACTGACGTCCCTTTTGACAGAGGCGCTTCATTTCATACTTGTATGTCCTGGGTGATAGGACAGGCCTTTCTTGTAGGTGTTTCCGAGCTCATCTTGATTGGTAAGCTCCATATCATTCGAAGTTGCCAGGTCCAGAGTCTAGGTATTTTGTCATGTATACCGATATAATGGGTAAGACGGGGCCTTGTCCTGACCACAGTATTGTTGATATTTTGTAGATGCTTGTAGATATATCCTATGTATGTCTAGTATGTACAATATGACCTTGTAGTCCTTGATGTTGTCTCGTAGATCATATGGTGGTCTTGTTGGCCCACGATTGCATCCTTTAGTATTGTACATTTGTAGAAATTTGTGGTGGCCTTGTCGGCCCGTATATAAATACATATCTTTTGGTTGTTTCCTTTATAGTTGAATATGTGTGAGTACCCTCAGATTCCTTTGAATCTAGCCTTGCCGGCTTATAGAGTTTCATGTTAAGTTATGATTTATCCTTGTTGGCCTAATATGTTTGCATGTATGTCGAGTTTGGAAGTGATATAGATTGGTATTCTCGACCAAGTAAGGCACCGATACCAGTCTCGCCTCCTGAGAATTAGGGCATGATAGATTCATCAATGTATTATGTGTTGGCCCTTTTTCTGATTCACCTGTTGGATCAGTGGAAGAGATGCAATGACATGGTCATTGCTTGGATATTAAACTCTTTTAGTAAAGACAATTTTTAGAGAGTTTCATGTACTCCCCAACTGCTGAAGAACTCTGAAATGAGTTAGAACAAAGACATGGTCAGGCTGATGGGACCAAATTGTTTCAGCTTCAATGAGATTTAAACAATATGAGCCAATGTGCTAATCATATAGCAGGATATTTTACTAAATTAAAAAGAATCTGGGACCAATGAAGGTGTGGAAAACTTTTATGATCTGCAGTTGTTACTGTACGTGTGGAGCTAAAAGTCACAATGTGATGATGAATGAGGACCAGAAACTAATCCAATTTCTTATTGGTCTTATTGATTGTTATAGTAGTGTAAGAAGCAATATTTTGATGATGAAGCCTTTGCCTACAAGTACTAAGGCTTACTCTATTTTATTTCATCAAGAATCTCATAAAGAAGTCCATTCTAACAACATTTTTGCAACTAACTCTTCTGCTTTTATGACTTTTAGACATAAATGGGTAAATCAGAGGAACACTAGATATTATAAATTCATTCATAATGCTAATGGTGGTGATTACAGTAAGAATGAACTTTTTTTGCAAATATTACAAAAACACATGCAATCTTAAGGAGAAATGTTATAAGTCGGCGGGGGTATCCATAAAATTTCACGTTTAACAGGTAGAAGAGAGGAAAATTTAAAAATCAACAAGCTACAGCAATCAATTTAGATGCAGAGCTACATCCTAGAATAGTTGCTAATTCAATTTCTACTTTGGTGAACTATCAGGGGTTAACTAAATAGCAATGTGATCAACTTATACAAATTTTTCAATCTATGCAGAGAGGTTATATTGCCTCATACAGATGCTAACCAAGCTTGTATAGCTTATGTACTACATTTGTTTACTTGTTTTTTCTTAATTAACTAATAACCCTTGGATCCTTGATACTGTTGCTACTCAGCACATGACTCATTTGCACAACTTGAGAGATGTGCCTTTTCCAGTATTAGTCAACCCATCAGATTCATATAAAGTAAATTTTATGTGTGTTAGCAGTCATCATTTAACTCCTACTATTGAGATGCACAATGTTCTTTTTACAATCTGTTGATTGTTAGTCAGCTTTGTTACCAACTTGATTGCATTCGTTTGTTTTCTAAATATGGTTGCTCTGCACAGTACCTCTCAATGAAGAAATCTCAGGTCCTTGGTGATCTCCAGCGAGTCTCTTTAAGTGTTGACAGATAACATACATCAGAAGCAACAACTTCAACCCAAGTCTCAAGTTAAGGCTTTCACTTCTAAGAGTCATGTCGAACAGTGTAGTCTGGAGTCTTCTTCTATTACTCCTAGCAGTCCGTCTACCCTTAGTCATGTTTTCCCTATCCCTACTACTCATGTTCCTTCTCAAGTGTTATCTCAAGCACAAGAGCAGCTGATGTAATGTTTTTGTTCCTTTTGTTTTTCCTACTTTCTTCTTCTTTCTATTTTATATACACACACAACCTAGGCATTATCACTTTAATATGTCAAATTTCTGAACCACAATCCTTTCACCAAGATATTTTACACATTAGTTGGCAAGCTGTTGTGGCAAATAAATTCCAGGCACTAGATTCTACTCACACTTTGTATATTGTGACATTACCCAAAGGGGAAGTGGGTTTACAAAGTTGAGTTGAGGATTTATGGTTCTTTAGAAAGGTTGAATGCACGACTGTCATATCAATTATACAAAAACATTTTCTCCCGTAGTCAAAATGACTATGATTTAGTGTTTATTATCTATTGTAGTTAAAAGGGATTTGATATTATACGAGCTCGATGTCAACGATGCATTTTTTCACAGTAAATTGGATGAATAAGTTTATATGTGTTTCCCTCTAGATCTAGATGCTCCTTCCCCTTCACATATACGTCATCTTCGCAAGTATCTTTATGGCTTGAAACAGTGGTATGCGAGACCGTCTTCAGCACATGGTACTCAAGATTGCACTTGTAGCCTCAATGACTATTCCTTGTTCTTTAAGGTTATAGATGATTTGGTGACCATCCTTATGGTGTATGTACTTACTGGAAATAATTAACAAAAGGACTTTTCACGCTCTAGAGGCGCACGTTAAGTGGGGATAACTAACGTGCACCGATTCGCCATGGCTAAACGAAAGAAGTAGCCGGCACAGGAACCTAAGATACTTACACCAGCTCCGCCGGATGAACCAAATAGATTCATTTCTCCAGAATTAGGGATTCCAGAAACCCTAGCACCTCTGAACTTAGGGAAATGTATGTTTGGAAGGAGTAGTGCTCTTACGGTACTACAACACCCAACGCAATAAAGAAAGTGGTTACCCAGATGGCCCAGAAGAAGGTACGAGCTTCGATTCCAGTATCTCCAGTACCAGTGAACCCAATAGAGGAAAATTACCAGGACGTAGAGGATGGCTGTAATGCGGCCAGGAAATTGTTATTTAACAATGATGAGCCCTTTTTGGCAGAAGTGGTACAGGGTAATTGATCATTGAGAGCTGGTATGCTACTGGAATACTTTCCTCCAACTTTCAATGATGGTGTAAAGGTGGAGAAATTGTGCTCGAGTGGAATTGCTGACCAAACGGAGAGGTGGAACTTAGCCCTAATTGGATATGTCATTGGAGGGATGCCATCATTCAAAGAGATGCTGAAATTTGTCTATGGCGTATGGAAGTTTTTTGCCACACCTCAGGTATATTCTCATGATGATAGATACTTTATATTTCTATTTTAGAATGAGAATGATAAGAAAAGAGTACTGCAGAGTGGTCCATTCACGTATAATAATCGACCATTAATATTGAAGTCGTGGGTACCCAACATTAAGCTCAAGAGTGAGCCGATCAAGGAAGTCCCGATTTGGGTATTGTTCCCTGGCTTGCCCATTCAATATTAGGCTCTTGAAAACCCAAGGATAATTTCTAGTTACTTGGGTAAATCCGTGTACTGATAAGCCTACTCCTAATGAAGAAAGGATCTCTTATGTAAGGATGTTAATAGAAATAGATATATCTCAGCCTATGCCAGATAAAATACTAATTGAGGATCCTGAGGGGGATGTATCACTCAGTAAGTGGAATATGAATGGTACCCTGACTACTGTCAATAATGTCTGAAAATTGACAAACATAGTTCAATATACAAGCTGAATCAGAAGCACAAAAACCCTGGACCTAAGAGGCAAGGTCAGATGAATCCTGCCTGGAAGGCTAAACTAGAAAATGTTTCTAATGTACCTCACCAGGTCACTAATGCACCTTTTGTGGTAGGTGATAAGGTCCCTAGTGTGGAGGCATAAGCTTCTAATATAGAGGCCTAAGCTTCTAATATAGAGGCCTAAGCTAGTTCTACCACAGTTCGTGAACGACTAGGATGAATAGCTTAGGTTGTTTTAGATGCAAGTAACCAGATTGATGACTCTATAAGTGATGCGATAATTGAATATGTGATGATTCGCACAATAGAGTGTCCTATAGGAAAAGCAAAAATGTTGTCCAAAGGTAAATAGAAGATGGACTTAGCTCAGCAAACAGTCAATACTGAAGAGGTTGAGCACTCTCTCAGGAGAAATAGGCATGTTGCATTAATGATAAATCCAAAGAAGACTACCAGAGTAGCTAAGGTCCCCTCACAAGCGCAAAAACACCCATGATCTTTGGGTTATGGAATATTAGGGGCCTCAATAGGCCCTTCAAGCAAAAAGAACTCAAGACCTTTTTGCAGAAGAATAAAATTACCCTACAGGGATGTCTTGCGACTAAAGTTAAAGAATATAGAGCATCAAATGTTAGAAGGAACTTGGGAGTTGAATGGGAGTTCTTTGCTGATTATTCTAAGCAACCTAATGGCAGGATTTTGGTAATTTCGAAGAACCAGCAGGTGCAAGTCAATAACATACATGTCAGCCCCCAAATGGTACGTTGCTTAGTTAAAGATAAAAACTCAAACTTCAGTTGTCAAATGACATTCATCTATGGGTTGAACTTATCTAATGGAAGGAAGGAGATATGGCATAATCTGAGGCATATGAATCTATTGATTACTGACCCTTGGATTGTATTAGAGGACTTTAATACATACTGTTAGTACATGACAGGATTAAGGGTCTTCCAGTCCAACCATGTGAAACAACAGACTTCCAAGAGTGTATATAAGATACAAGCCTGGGACAATTGAACATGAAGGGGTGCCAGTTCTCATGGAGTAATAAAAGGGATACAGATGTTAGAATATAGTTTTATTGACTGGGCTTTTGGAAATGATCATTGGTTTATGGCTTATAGCAGTCTTGAAGTCTACTATGACAATCCTCAGTGGTCAGACCACTCTTCGATTCTTGTTAGGTCTAAAGTAGACAAGAAATAATTGCCAAGGCCCTATAGAATGCTGAATGTGGTACTATCACAAGAGTTGTTCAGAAATGCAATTTCAGAAGCTTGGAGGAAGGAGATACCAGGACATACAATGTTTAAAGTTTGGAGAAAGCTTATAGGGATCCAGCAAGCCTTTAAGCAGATGAATAAAGAGATGTCCTCCTTGGATGTGAAGCTAGAAAATATATAGGAGAGGGTTGCTAACACACAGAGGGCTTTAGATTATGACAGATTCAACCCTCAACTAGGCAAAGAGGAAAAGAAGTTGATTGTGTAATTAGAGTATTGGAGTAATACATGAAAGAGTTCTTAGACAGAAGTCCAGAGCCACCTAGATTGCTCATGGTGACTCCAATATAAAGTATTTTCATACATCTCTTAAATCCAAACAGTCTAGGAACAAGGTGTCCTTTATTTGCAAAGACTAGGGCATCTTATTGACAGATCCACAACTAGTGCAACAGGAGTATGTCCAATTGTTTCAAGGGCTATTAGGTTAGGTTGTTGATGAGTTGCCTTGTATTGATATTAGAATAGCAAGAGTTGGGCATTATTTGTCCTATGATCAGAAACAACAGCTGCTGAAACCCATCAATAGTCAAGATATAGCTGGAGTTTTGAAGGAATTACCTGTTGACAAGTCCCTTGGTATTGATGGCTTCCCAGCTAAGTTCTTCAAAGAATTCTGGGATATTCTGGGTGATGAGGTAACTACTATTGTTCTTGATTTCTTTGAGAATGGATAGTTGCTAAAAGAGATAAAATGAACTGCTAGTACTTTGGTCCCTAAAGTCTCTAATCCTACTTATGTTAGGGAATTTAGACGTATAGCATGTTGTACAACTTTCTATAAGATTATTGCTAAGGTATTGACTATTAAGCTCAAACTGGTAGTTGATTGTTTGGTTGGACCATCCCAGTCTGCTTTTATTGAAGGAAAGAATATATTGGATAATGTCATTGTGGCCCATGAATTTGTGAAAGGGTACTCTCGGAAGGGTGTCTCTGCAAGATGTCTCATAAATGTACATATTAGGAAAGCTTATGATTATGTAGAGTGGGGATTCTTGAAGATGCTATTAATTGAATTTGGCTTTCCTAATAAGTTTGTTAGACGAATTATGGAGTGTATTACAACTATTATCTATTCCCTGTTTATTAATGGTTGTTCGACTCCTAGATTCAAGGACAAAAAAAGACTTAGGAAAGGGGATCCCATGTCCCCTTATCTATTTTTCCTAGTGATGGAATACCTTAATAGGTCACTGAAGCATCTTGAGGACAATCTTGATTTAAAGTATCATCCTAGATGAAGCAAGATAAATCTGGTACATATTTGCTTTGCTGATGACCTGATTATGTGTTGCAAGGCTGATAGACAATCAATTTAGGTAATATTACATGTTTTTAACCATTTTTCTGATGTTTCTTGACTCAAAGCCAACATGGAAAAAAGCTCTCTTTATACAACTGGCACCTCTATTGAATTTAGGGACCAAATTTTGGAAGAAATGCAAGTTACTCTTGGTGAAATTTCTTTCAAGTATTTGGGAGTATCCTTATCTGCCAATAAGATTACTAACAGCAATGCATGCCAATTGTAGAGAAAATGATTTCAAGAATTAGGTGCTGGTCAACCAAGTTCTTATCATACAGTGGCAGAGCATAACTAATTCAAAGTGTATTATTTGAGATGCAAACTTATTAGGGTCAAGTCTTCAATCCATCCCAAGAAAGTAATCAAACTAGTTACCAGTGTCTGTAGAACATTTCTTTAGACATGAAGTCATGAAAGTTCAAGAAGAGCACTAGTAGCCTGGGATAATTTGTGTGCGCCAGAAGATGTTGGGGTTTAACTCTCACTGAGTTTTGTATGTGCAATAGAGCAACTATATGCAAGCTTTTATGGGTTGTTAGTGTTAGGGTTGATAGAGTTATAGTTGAAGTTGTCAAAGTCCATTTAGTTAATAAATCCTATTATTTAGGATATGTAGGTAGAGTTTGACCATTTCCTTAGCTAGTTACCATATTATTAGAACCAGTAAATGTGGGTTGTTTGTTTCCTACTTTATCTCATTGTAAGGCTTATATAAGCCAGCTGTTTGTTTCAAATAAAATACATTTTTTCATTTAGATATCTTTCTGTGAATTGATTTGTGCTTAGGATTTACAACAATTTGGTATTAGAGCCCTGTCACGGGACCTGATTGTGAGAGAAAAGAAATCGCAGTTTCTTGAGAAGAAAGAGTGAGAAGAGAGAGAATCGAAGTATGGCAGCTGAAAATAACTTTGTTCAACCTGCAATCCCTAAGTTTGATGGCCATTATGATCACTAGTCCATGCTTATAGAAAATTCTCTTCGCTCAAATGAGTATTGGAGTTTGGTGGAGACTAGAGTCCTTGCTGCAGTAGAAGGAGTGAAGTTTACTGAAGCACAACAAAAATCAATGGCAGACCAGAAGCTGAAAGACTTGAAGGTCAAGAATTATCTGTTCCAAGCCATTAATCGAACCATTATGGAGACGATCCTCAATAGGGGCACTGCCAAACACATCTGGGACTCTATGAAGCAAAAGTACTAGGGTTCCACAAGAGTCAAAAGAGCACAACTCCAAGCTCTTCAGAAGGAGTTTGAGGTTCTACAGATGAAAGAGGGTGAGAGTGTTGATGCATACTTCGCTCGAACACTCACCATAACAAACAAGATGAAAATTCATGGTGAAAACATACAGCAAGTGGTGATAATTGAAAAGATCCTGAGATCAATGACCTCAAGGTTCGACTATGTTGTATGTTCAATTGAGGAGTCTAATAACTTAGACACCTTAACTATTGATGAGTTGCAGAGTA